>CM031243.1:597454440-597841162 GCA_018340775.1 Taxus wallichiana var. yunnanensis | reverse complement strand
TAAAATATTATTTTTAATAGAAACCTTCTAGAGCTCATAACTTTTGATCCGTAGCTCAGATTAAGGTGATATTTTTTTGAAATTATGTATTTTTTCGAGATCTATGCATTGGTGACATTTGTATACACATATTTAAAATGTAAAAGGTATTGTTACTCATTATAATATTTGCATGCACTCAATTATAAAGTTCCAAATTTGGAGGGTGTTGTAATCACTTGTGGACGTAATTTCGGTTGAGCCTCGACATCCTAAAATTTTAGGTGTTGCATTCTTGTATATATCACGAATTACGATAATGATATGATTTTCTCTGAAGTGTATGGAATTCAAGAGGATATGGTCAAATTTGTGGAACAAAATAGATCACTTAAAAAATAAACCTCTCTTCTTTATAACCTCATTTATGATAAGGATACATTTATACACTCCCTAAAACAGCAGACACTTTCTCACTTACAACATCATCCTCATATTGTGGACATGTAATATTCAACCTTGATCATGGGCCGAGCCTACCCTGCCTCCCGATGCTCCTAAGCCTATGAGGTTTTTTACTTCATGCTATTCCACATCTATGCCTATTGCACTAACACATGCAATGTATCCTACTTATACTCATATGCATGGCTCTTTTGAGAAGCGTACAATGCATTCGGTTTCTTGCATGATTTGTTATATGGGTTTCAATAATGAGGTATTGAAGACATTTACAGGTATTATTTCCTATTCCATATGTTAAGTGGAATTCTCACCATGGTATTGGTTTTGAGAAGGTACTTCATTGGGATCACACATTGATAGAGATCCTATTTTTGTTCGTTCGACTCTTTTCGAGGATCATGAGCTGCACATAAGTTCTCGCACCTTTACTCTGTGGATTGAGAAACCTGTTCAAATATGATCGACCCGACACACATTCTCCGACGTTCCTTTACATGAACCCATTATGCATTTTACACCAAGTCATATGAAGAAATCTTTTTCATCCATCTATGCTGATTTGGGGTGGATATCTAATCACTCGTGGCGATGACATAGGAATTCATTGAGAGCATCTACATGTGCATGGCTCCTCTACATTCGGCCTCTTGCTCCACTTTCTATACCTTCTGCATTGTAATTCTCTTTGGTTTGAGAATTTGCTTTAGTAGGTATAATGTATCTCTCTTGTTTATTGAGAGATTTTATATCTCGTATTTTCAACATTTTTGGTAGGTTAACAGATCTCTTGTGGGGGAGATATTCGGTGAAGCCTTAAAGTGTTAATTTTTCGGTGCTCAAGTAGTTTTTTTGATAACTCATATAGATTTGTAACATCATTCCATCCATTCAACATTATGGGAGGGTGTGATGTTGATCCGCTTCTTCTGTATTGTGTCCTTGCTTTGTTTCCTTGACTTTTCTTGGATCGTGGCACTCCTATTTCTTTAGATATTGTGTCCTTGCCTTGTTGCCTTGGTTATTGTTCTTGGATTGTGGCACACCTATTTATAAAGCAGCCGATCAAATTATGTTTGGTGTTTTTTTGCACTTTCGACATCGCTCCATTGATAGTCTCCTTATATGGAGATATTCTTGTGAAGCCAAAGTGTCGCTTGTTTTCAAGTTTTGTGATCAAGCGGTGGATTTAGACCACATTGCACACCAAATGTTTTTAGCATTATACAAATTTTTTGAGCCGAGATTCTTGGGATGCCTTACAACAAGATTTTTCTCTCTCTACTTTGTTATTAATGGTTTTGGGTACCTTGCGGTGTCCCTTTAATTATTGTACATGAGTAACTTATCATGCCTTGTTTTCAGGAATCATATTGTGGATACGCCACTTTTGTTTTAGGCCGCTAACTTCACTTGAGGGGGTGTTAGAATAGATATTTACCTTAGCTCAAGTTCACCTAGGTACTTTATTTACCTCTTGTATTTATCCTCACCCACTTATGTGTGTGGATATTTATTTTATCTTATTTAGATATTATGAACATATTATCTTGTTGTTAGGTATAGTTCTTTCCTTGATCTATGGTATTGACTAGATCTTTGATGACTAGTTCTTTCCTAAATCTAAGGTCTTGACTAGTTCTTTGATGACTAGTTCTTTCCTTGATTTATGGCTTGATTTATGACCTTGATCGGTTCTTAGATTGATCTTACTTATATAAGTAAGGCCCATTCTCATTATATAATGAGAGTTCCATAATAATATATGATATTTTTATTCGTTGTTTGTAAATAATTTTGTAAATTTATTCAGTGAATTTCTTTCACTTATCAAATGTGGTGTGCTTATGATCATCTAAGATCTTCACGACTTGGAATGATCTTCTTATCGTTCCTTTAAAAAAATAGAGCATAAGTGCACTCTTAATGAACTTTTGAACCAAGTTAATTTATAGGTGTACATATAATGAGTGTTTAGAACCAAAAGGTGCACGATCACACTCCTAATAGAATTTTAGAACCAAAACATGAATGTGCATACTTGGGAGGGTTCTTGGAACATTGAGCACCTCTTTAGACCTCTCGAAACCAATTTAAGTTATGTGTTCATTATCAATAAAGTTTTAGAGCCAAAAAGTGCATGTGTGCAAGTCCTATCAACAAATTAGAGCCAAAAGTGTGTTGGGTGCTGATGCAAGATGCAAATGGGCCCCATATGAAGGTGAGGCACCCTTATGGGTCTTGTGTGGAACAAGAGTGTCATCCCAATGGAAAATTATACCTTATTGCAATATAAAATACCTTTTGGAGTTTATAATGGAACTAAATCAGTCTCATGAAGGTGATGTTGGAGCTCATGTAAATAAGAAGCATTCACTTTTACACAATGTGCAAATAATGCCATTTTGGCTCATTTTGCATAAGAAATCTACCTTTTTGGGAGTTTTTAGGTGTTTTTCTTGCATGAAATCATGTCAAATTTTGTAATTCAAAATTGATGCTAACACAATGTGACTAGACAATTTTAGTTGTGTTGACGTAACGTCACTTTTATTTAGCCATATTTTTGCATCTACTTTGCACCACCTCAAAACGACACAAAACGTACAACATTAACTCCGAAGGGTGGCAAAAATAGGATGTAAAAATTGTTGAATTTTATTATAGAAATAAAATAATTAATCATAATTGCAAACGGTATGATTACGAATAATTATATTACATTTTTTTCTTATTTACAACTATTAAACATTATATACTAAAATATAACTTATACAATATTTTCAATGATAAATTGTACACTAAGAATTCATAAAGTATCAAAATATTATTATTAATAATACAAAGACAATATTTCAATTCAAAATGTGATTTAAAATAATATATAACAATGTAATTTTGAGGGAGTATTAAGGGTCCCTTCTAAATTACAAAACAAATAGATGTAAAACTACATCCTAAATATCCTAGTGATTGGTTTCGTTTCTCCTCCACTTGCTCCTCACAATCTTCTCGTTCTTCCCAAGTCGATCTTCTTCCTAGTACTCATCATCCTCTTCATCATGCTCCTCATCATCCTCTTCATTGTCCTCACCATTCTTGTATTTATCAATATCCTCTTTATCCTTCCAATTTTTTCGTGATAAAATTTAATGATAAAATGTTAAAAATGTTTAATTTTAATTTATAATTTTCTTTGACGACAAATTGAATACTACATGTCGTACATAGACAAATTGATTATCTTGAGCCCACCGATTAAATAATTTGGTGTTCTATCCCAAGTCTTTTAATGCCCCACACAATTTATTTGTTGTGCTCTTCTTATAACACTCTTCCTGCGAATACAAGTATATGATAAAATTATATATATTAATATTTTTTATTAAAAAATATTAAAACAAAACAACATAACTCTATAAATAACTTATATATAACTTACAAATTTATTAGTGGCCTTTCCTAATATTTTTTGGCTCAAATGTTGAATCATTAACATCCCTTTTCAAAATCTGGATTCATACCCCTTGAGTGCATTACTTTTGATACCTACATCAATTGCAATATGTATTAAATTTTTAATCAATCACCATGTTATACAATTACCATTGCATTATGATCATAGACCATATTTATCTTTTATAAGACATGAATGAAAACCAAACAACATAAAATATCAAATTAAAGAAAACATGTTTATCAACCACAATGTAAAGCTTTAAATAGTCCTCTTTATAGTGTAAATGTCAACTTCATTAAGTAACATTCGACCGTATTAGTTTCCTATGCTAGCCACTTGTCACACAAACCAAACCAAACATATTTATTTATTTTGGGAGGTTCAAGACACATCCTTTCATTATATGTGTTTCCTTAGTAGTGAACCTACAAATTTTAAATATAAAAATATATTTTAAAACTATATACTATTTTATTAAAAATTGTATTTACGCAACATAATTACCCTCAAATTCCTCTTTATTATCCTAAACCCTTATGATGCAAATTTTCCAATTAGCTTTGGGTCGTAGTGGGTCCTCTCGAACTTAGTGAAAGTTACATCGACCAACCTTTTCTATCTCTCAAGTGGGATTTACAACCACTCTAGATGACAATATGAATGAATCAATTTTGTGTTTGGTCAACTATTCTTTTTTTTTTAAAATACCTACAACCACAAAAATTGAAATCACTAAAAAATGACATATAAAATAATTTGAAAATAACTTAAACTAATACAATGATAAATTGAAATAAATCAAATTATTCTAACTCAAATAAAATATATTAAAATACTTACTTTCCTTGAATATCCATTAATATCATCATGTCATCATTTACATAGAGGTTTGTTTGAGGTCCCTTGCACTTGGTGTTTATAATTACTATAAACAAGATGAGAGGGTCTATTAATTTTTTTTTTTAGATGGGGCGAGAGTATGTTTTATCCCCGCTTAATCCACTTAGGAGTAGGAAATTCATATGTTTTTGGTCAATTCATCATTGTTTCACTTTTTATTTATTATTATTTCTAAAAAACTCGAGAGACTTTCCACCGACGAGGATCTAAAAAAAATGTCAATTCATTATAAAATAATAAATTTAAATCAATTTAAATAATAAATGAAGACTTTATACTTCCATGCAGATGAATCCATCATCCCATGACTTCCTTCATCCTCATGTCGGTTGTTATGGGATGTAGACTTTTCATAATCAAGTTGTATTCTAATTGCTCAATTAAGAGAATATTTTGTATTAAAAACTAAAATGTAAATTTATATATTTGTGTAGGGAACACCCTAAGAGAAGATGAAGGACATGTTATCATTCTAGAATATTCATCCTCAAGTCACCTGTAATAAAATATTACACCAAAACCTCGAGGCATTCATGAATCCGAAACCCGAATCATAACATCCCACCATGCTCCATAGCCTGACACTGGGCAATATTTGTGCTCGTGTAAGCGAGACCATGCCCAACCCTATACGAGCCTTGAGTGAACATTTTAATGATGGTGTAGCCACCGTGTCGGGAATGAAACGTGTGTGGTTACTCGATACCAAATGCAATAAACCGTTACACCAAATCCTCGAGGCATTAGTAGATCCACACACTGAGATCATAACACAATCTATATAGGAATTAGATTTGTGATACACATGTGGTGTTAGAATTTTCAGTAAGAAAGTTAACAAATTTTACTATTAAAAATTAGTTATAAATATATACCTCTATGCCAAGTTCCTAGAGGTTGAGGGTGCCCACCATATAAAAGTTTTGGTCTTCGTTAGACGGATCTTGTAGGTCTATATAAGTAGTAGACTTGTCATTATGAAGATGTATAATTATAATTTTAAATATGAAAATAATTATTAAATTATAAAATATACTATAAACTTATAGCTCCATTGTGGGCTCATAAAGGTCGATGAATGTCAAGACGACACATGGTTTTTTTCTAAATCCTCATCCATATCATATTGTGCCAAACCTCGGTCTCTAGATCCACTACATGAAAAGGCATCAAATGTCTTTCTGAATAGGCTATGTCCTCTCTAATATCAAAATAAAAATTATAGAATGCATTGAGTAAGGAAATATGTGTAGATTGAGAAATAAGGGTGGAAGCCTGATAAATTATATTAAACTCAATCAACCAAATTACATATGAATGAGCTGCAATACTTATAGGTATTGTACAACTAAATACAAACAAATGAGGAGTTGCAACAATGCAACAACCAATTTAAAATATAGTAGCTTCCAATATTACATCCGGGGAAGCACAACAATAATATTGTTAAAACAATATAACAACACCCGTATTGTTTGAATAAAAACAATAATATGGTTTATAATTAAATATAACCATATAAACAATAAATACATTAATTAATATGAAATGCATAATTAATATATAGGTAAATAATAATTAACCTAACATTCCCCCCCTTAATTGTGCATTGTCTCAAGGGATGAGGAGAGGAACTCTCTGAACAACTCAAACTTGTCACGTGCAAGTGACTTTGTGAAGATATCTGCTCGTTGTTCAAGCTGTTGGAAAAAATTAAAGTTAGATGTTATGCTTCAACACATGCTCACGTATGAAATGAACCTGTACCTCAATGTGCTTTGTTCTTTCATGAAACACTGGATTGCGAACAAGTTTGAGAACACCTTCATTGTAAACATACATGGTAGTTGGTTTGTCTTGTGGTATTCCAAGTCCTTGTAGTATGCGACGTAGTGAAATCACTTCACGTGACAACTTATCCTGAGGTAACAATACTCATTATGTGGAAGAACGAGAAATGAAGTGTTTTTCTTGCTTCCCCATGATATTGGTCTAGATCCTATAAAAACACAAATCCACGAAGTGGATTTTCTATCATCAATATTACTTGCATGATCGAATCCGAATATCTAGTCAAGAAGAAGTTTTCATTCTTTGTATTCTAGACCAAGATCCACTTATCCTTTAAGATATCTTAAGATGTGCCTTGCTGCTTTCCAATGAAAAACTTTGGGTTCTTGCATGAACCTAGATAGATAGCTTACTACAAAGCTAATATCTGGTCTAGTGTAGGTCGTAAATTAGACTCCCAATCAACTGTCGATAGAGAGTAGCACTTACTTCAGGAGATGGATCTAAACAAGATAACTGTAATCTATTCTCCATAGGTGTAGAAATTGGTGTGAAATCCATCATCCTGAATTTCTTGAGCGTGGTCTTGGTATATTTCATCTGAGAAACAAAGATGTGATTCCTTTTGCCATACTTCTAATCCAAGACAATAGTGCATCATCCCTAGATCTGTCATGTCAAACGATCGATTAAGATCTTTCTTCATTGCATTAATCATCCTCACCGAACTTCCGGTGATGACTAGATCGCCGACATACAGCGGTGAAAATCACAATCTCCCCCTTATTTTTGAGGTAAATATTGGGATAGTATGGATTTCTAACAAATCCATGTTGTATGAGATGCTCATCAATCTTGATGTATCATGCCCTGTGGTGTCTCTGTTGAAGCCATACAAAGATTTCCCGAGTCTACATACCTTTGCTTCTTGACCGTGTACAACATATTCCTTAGGTTGATTCATATAGACTTCTTCTTGTAAATATCCATTCAGAAAGCACTTTTACGTCCATCCGATGGACTTTCCATCCAAACTTTGCAACTAGAGCAAGGATCATCCCGATCGTTTTGATCTTAGCTATGGGAGAAAATGTCTCTTTGTAGTCAATGCCTTCTTTTTATGCATACCCCTTTGCTACAAGTCTTGCTTTATACTTGTCCACTGTCCCATCTCGCTTTGTAATTTTTTTTTAAATATCCATCTCGTATCAATGGGTTTCTTCCGGTGGAAGATCGACAAGATGACAAGTGTTATTTTTCATCATCGATTGATATTAAGAGTCCATGGCATCTTTCCAATATTTTTATTGTAGAGCTTCGGATCTGTAGATGGCTCATCGGACTCAATGAATCTACTCATCAAAGCAAATTTAACTTCTTCTCTTGCTTTACTACAAGTCTCGTGGTCTAGGGGTGGATGTATCCGGTGGAGCATCCATTCTTGCATCTCGTAATGTGCTAGTACACCACTTGGGAATACGCCGAACTGTTCGTGGGTAGTGGTTCTATCATATCAATAACATCATCCCCAACATCACTTTCCTCATCTATAGGAACATCTGGGTTTCAATTTTTACAACTCATGAAGAATCTAGATCGGGTGAGTATGGAGGAGTAGACTCTACTTCTTCTCAAAAACTCAACATCTCTCTTTGGTGTAGAATTTTCTTGTCTTTGGATCCATCAATTTGTACCCAAGAGTATCTTCACTATACCCAATGAAGATAAGTTTCGTGACTTCATGTCCAATTTCTTTACATTTCGCCAGTGTATGTGCATACTTGATTTACACCTGAAAACTCTAAGGTGTGCAATAGATGGTTTTCACTTTGACCATACTTCTTGTTGTGTTACTCCTTCAAGAGCAACTATGTTCACTCGTTCAAAAAAATACACAATTTTCTTTGTTGCTTCTACCCAGAATGTCTTTGTAAGTCTAGATTCATCGATCATGCATCACACCATTTCCATGATAGTATGATTTCTTCTCTCAACAACACCATTTTGTTGTGGTGTGTGTGGAGGAGGCATTTTTCGACGAATCCCATGAGTTTGTAGGTAGTATTTGAACTCATTACTAGTGAATTCCCCCTCGATCTGAGCGGAGAGTTCGATGTGACAACCAGTTTCATTCTCAACTGCTACTTTGAAATTCTTGAAAGTTTCAAAAGCTTCACTTTTCTTACGAAGACAAAAAATCCACATTTTCCTTGAATAGTCGTCAACACATAGCATGAAGTACTGAAATCCAGAATGACTTGGTTGCATCAAACTACAAAAATCAAGAAGAACCAAATCAAGTCGACCATAAGCTCGATATGTACTCTTATGGAACAAAGCTTTGTGTTGTTTTCCTGCTAGGGAGTGAGGAAACTTGTTTGTATCCTTCTGAAGAGATGGTAGCCCATGTACCATATCACACGACGAGGTTTCTCGAGATACTTGAAACTTACATGACTAAGTCTCCGATGCCACAATTGAGCCGAGGTAGAGTTCTTAGCCACAAGTTCGATCATTTCGTGGACAAAATCAAGTGGAACATGTGTCCTACATTGGAGGCTTTTTTGCAACTATTTCGAGCCTCGTGATTTATCTCGAATTAGACATGTTTTTTCTTGCTAGAGTGAGTATCAAAGTCAATTTTTAGGTTTTGATTTAGGAGTTGATGACTAAAAGTAAATTCTTTGTCAAACCCTGCGGGGACATATAAGACATCTGATAGTCTACAATTGCATGAACCAAGGGGTAGAGAAATGTTCTCAATCCCCTAAATTGTATATGAAGAATCATCTCCCAATGAAACATGATTTTTGATGGCGTGTACCTCATATCAAGTAAACCAATCTCTCGTGGCGGTCATGTGTTGAGTGGCTCCCAGTCAACATACTAGACATCACTAGATGACGTGGATGGTTCACTTGATCAAGCAGTGTACAAGAAGTCTTCATTATCTGAATGTTCTTCTTGCTCAACAATATTTCCTTGTTGATGGGGTCTTCTTTTCCAGTTCCCCTTTTTTTTCCCTTGATTGTAGTTTGAATGTCCCTTGTGAGATTTTTTTGTGGAGGTCTAGAGTTTCTTGATGAACCTTTCTTGTAAGTATTGTACCAACAATATTTTAAGTCATGTCCTCTTTTACAAATTGGACATTACTTCTTCTATTGTTTGTCCCGTGATATTGATTCTGATGTTGGGACTTTTGATAGGAATTAGGTTTTCCTTTACCTTTTCCTTTCCATTTTTGATGTGAAGAAAGTTCCTACTCCTCTTCATCATCCTTATTGTGCATGGCTTCCTCTTGTTGTAGTAGGTTTACCAGTTTGTCAAAACTAACTGTCATATTTGACACGTTTCTTGCCATGTGACAAAAATGTGGTATGAAGAGGGGAGTGCTCTCAGAATAATGGGAACGAGAGCATCATCTGTGACCACTTCTTGTAGGGCTAGAAGTGAAGCCCTCAACTCTACAACTCTTCTTAAGAAAGCTTCAATTTTTTCATTCTGTTTGAACTTCAGTGTATGTAACTGAATCTGCAAATTTAGTATGACATTCTTATTTTTTGCCTCATATACTATGTGCAATTCATCCCATGCTTCTTTGGCTATTTTGGATATCTCAAATGTGGGGTTGCACATCATCGAACACTCTAAACAAGATGATGAGTTTGGCCTTCTGATATGCTTTATCAAACTACCATTGTTGTGTTGTATTAGTAGTTGATCTGGTTAGAGTACCATTCATGTAGTCTAGATCTCTTCAAACTCAAGTTGTGTCTTAATTTTAGTCTTCTATGTAGCATAGTTTTGTCCTCTAAGTAGTTGTCAATCATGAAGAAAGAATCGGGGCATTGGTGCCCATTTTAAAGAAATCACTGACATGGTTTGGATCTTATCACTCCAGGTATAAGGTCTCCCAATCTATATACCGTCAGTCAATATACTGAACCTTTCTATATATGCGCCCTTCCAATATACTCGATGGTACGTGGAAGAATCTCACCCTTTCTATATACCCGACGGTACGTGAAAGAGGCGTTAATGTATGTGAAAGAATTCAATATGTGGTACCAAGATAGTACTGAAAGGGGTCTGTGTGATTATTGACACCGACTCAAAGAAATATCCTCATACGCACGCATAACTTCGTTATATACTTGGATAATTTCTCGACCTGATTTATGCCATGCAATCGCTCACGAGATGGATGGGATGGCTCATAGTGTGTGCACTGTGACCTTATTACTCCCCTCGTCAATTTAAAGGGTCAATGCCTAGACGATGTTGTTGCAACTATATTAGGCGTTAAGTGCAGTAGTAGTCACGATGGATTTACCCGTAAGCACTTCCCAAAGGCACTGTATATACCGAACGCTGCGAATGAGATCTAGGATCTCATGAATGTTTCAAAACCAATTTTTTTAATGTTTTTGATCACAAATCTTTCCCCGTGGTTGACTATGGCAACCTACAAATTAATAAAAATAATTTGAAAAATGCAATTACATTCAAAAATTTAGGAAAAAGTGAATGACAAACAATTTTTTTGTTTTCATGAGCGGCCTGTAAATTTCTTCAAAGCCCAATATAACCCTCAATGCAAAAATCATTAAAAGTGGCCCAAAATGAAGTTCTTAGACAGTCTTGCTTTGAAAATGTTGTTTGGAATCAAGAATCAGCCTATTAGGAGAAAAAAATTGTCAGTAAATTAGGGTTTTTCTTGCTAAAATATTGGAGACCTGTTTATTTTAATTATTGTTTAGAGATGGTTTCCGCTAAAATCTCCTCTAAATTTGGCAATTTTCCAAAAATTTCACTAAATTTCAAAATTGTTTGAAAATTGAATTGGGGGTTGGGGTTGAACCATTGACCTCACACACCCAAATCATTCCCTCTAACCACCTTGGCTGTATGAGCTCTTAGCTATGAATCAGAGAAAATTATATTTTATAAAGAGGAAATTTGAACTAACCTTTTGAAAAACAAAAATGTGGCTCGAGTCCCATATGGCCCGAGTATTTGGAGGATTTGATTAATTTTTTCATATGCTAAAAAAATGGATTTGTGCTATTTCGTTTATTTTCATTCTTTTTATTTGTTTCTCCTCCTTTGTGGATGTCGCGCCACTTTTTTGTTTGTTTATCATGAGTTTTTTGCTGCCTCTTTTAACTATTTCTTTGTGCAAGCACATCATTGTATTGTCTCCATGGTTTTTTTTTTTTTGCTTTTAGTTGTTGTTCTTTAATTGTTTGCACGTTTGATCCGGCAGGGTCTCTCGCGCGGAGAGACAGGGTCGTAGCTTTGTCTATGCATGTTGCAGTCTGCGTGGGAGAGTGGAGGCTGGATTGGCTTCCTTTATCTCCTAGCCGTTGTTTTCTTGGTGTTGCAGGTCATTGTGGTGGAGAACGGCTTGAGTAGATCCAACAGAGCTTGGCCTTTGTAAACACACGAGGGCTGCAATGGGGATTTTTCCTGAATGTAATGATGCAAAATCTTTTACAAGGCTATGAAACAACTCGCCTCTTTAGCTAATAGCTCGATTTATAGGGTAGTGTGGGCTCGGCTGTGGATGTTAAGTACCGTTCGTAGGGTAGTGTGGTGCTTTCAACTCGCTAACAATACAATCCAATAGCTATTAAAAAAATAAATTTGATAGATAACCAGAGATTGACTCGGTTCCAATGAAAAATACTTGACATGGCTCAGTCCTCTCAATACGTTCAACATGCCTTTGTAATGGCTCAACTTGGTCAGGAGCTCAGTCTGCTTCAAAAATATGCTAGACTTGGTGGTTTACAACAGAGTTACCTGTAACTATCTGCACATCTAAATTTAGAGGCAAAAACACTTAATGGGGTAATTTTTTTAATATTCTGAAAATGTTCAACTTCCAGGGAGAAAATTTGCCTAGTGTAGAGGGCACCAAGGCAAAAAAATTTGCTTTACGTTTACCTGGAAAACACACAGGAGGTTTTGGGTCTACAGGGAGATTTGGGAAGTTCTTTGGAGGAAACACTGGCTCTCTATTATTGCATATTTCTTCTCCATGAATTCTTCTTCCTCTACAACCTTCTCCAACCTTGCTAGGAGATTCAATTCTCTCTGGTACCAAATGTAAATTGAGCAACTGTGAGGGGAAGCCTGATAAATTCTATTAAACTCAATCAACAAAATTACATATGAATGAGTTGCAATACTTATAGGTATTCATGCATAACCGAATACAAACAAATGAGGAGTTGCAACAATGCAACAACCAATTTAAAATACTAGTAGCTTCCAATATTACATCCGGGGAAGCACAACAATAATATTGTTAAAATAATATAACAACAATAATATGGTTTATAATTAAATATAACCATATAAACAATAAAATACATTAATTAATATGAAATGCATAATTAATATATAGGTAATAATAATTAACCTAACAATATGTACACATTATTCATGAAAAATATGTCTTTAAATGTACTATAGAGTGTAATTACTTATCGAATTTTAGAAATATTGAGTCGATGCATGATCGTGTAGGAAAGGACTTCTCGTTAGGGTGCATCTTGTTGGGGTTAGCACACCTATTGCATTGTCGAAAATATATCATATCTAAGTATACATGCAAATAAAAGCATATATTATACCAGAAGAAATATACAAAACAAGAGACATAAATCAACACCAGATTTAAAGTGGTTCACCTAGTGTGGGCTACATCCACCAAGAAACAAGCCAATCTATTATCCAAAGCTTTGACAAGATATACAATGAATATTTACAATCTTCCACACCTCTCAGATGTTCAATACTTTCTTTCTTCAAGATTTTCTTCTTTTTCACCAAGAATTCTCTCTCACATAATTATCTTGTAATTATGATCCACACACTTACTTCTAAACCCTAATTTTAACTTCATATAGTCATTTTTAGCCTTAGGGCACTTAGCCATGCAATTACAATTAATAAATCTATTTTAATGCTAAAAATAGATATAATTCCCGAGAGTTAATTAAAACTTCATCGCACAGGTAACCGACACCGGTTCTGCCTAACCGTCACTAGTTCCTACTTGCCCTTGACCGATTCCGGTCTTCCCTTACCGATGCGGTCTTTCCTTAACTCGATGCCGATTACATCGTGTTTTGTAGTAAGTTCTAATTGCATGCTAAATTATAGTAATTGAGCTCCACAAATCAATAATATCCCACTTGGAGTTTAATTACTACAACATACCTAGACATCGTCATTATTGGATTCTTCCTTAGCTTTGTTTCTTCCTCTTCAAGTCTCAAACTTGAAGACCAATAAGTGGAGTGTAGCTCCAACTTCTCCTTTGCTAATGGATTCGTTAGCATATCCATAGGGTTCTTTCTCATATGAATCTTTTCCAAATTCAACTGTCCATCCTCCAATACCTACTGTATGAAGTGATACCTCAACTGAATGTGTTTCGTTCTTGAATGAAACACTGAGTTCTTTTCCAAATGAATTGCACTCTGACTATCACTAAATAGTTTACAATCACTTTGCTCCTTTCCCAACTCTTCCATGAACCTACTCATCCATATCATCTCCTTTCTAGCCTCTATAGCTACAACATACTCGCCTCGTAGTAGACAAAGCCATAACCTTTTGCAATCTCAAAATCTAGCTAACTCGATGTTCCATCTACGTGAAAATATATCCAGAGAGTGCTCCTCCTACCATCCGGATCTCCACCATATCTCGAATCAACATAGCCACGTAATGAAATATTCAAACCTCCATAGCATAACTACATGCTAGATGTCCCTTTTATATACCCGAGTATCTATTGGACTATTTTCCAATGCTCTTTACCGGATTAGCCACATATATACTCACAACTCCCACTACTGTGTAATGTATGGTCTGGTATAAACCATAACGTACATGAGACTTACAATCGCTGAAGCATATGGCACTCGTGTCATGTATTTGAAATCCTCATGTGATGAAGGACACTGATCTTTGCTCAATTTGAAGTGTCCAACCATAGGTGTGCTAACAGGTTTTGTATTCTCGCATGTTGAACCTTTCTACACATTGTAGATATAATCCTACTAAGACATACAATTTATTGTTTTTCCTGTATCTATGTATTTGCATGCTAAGGATTCTTTTTGCAACTCCTAAATCCTTCATAGAAAATGTGTGAGCTAGCTTTCTCTTAAGCTCACCAATGTCCTGTATACTAGATCCTACAATAAGCATATCATCCACATACAGTAACAAAATAATATAGCTCCCATTTTCAAGCTTCTTGAAATAAACACAATGGTTAGATTCACATCTCAAGTAACCATGCTCATGCATAACCTCATGTACCATTTCCTTGGAGCTTGCTTGAGCCCATATAGACTCTTTTTCAACCTGCACACTAGTTTCTCCTTACCCTTGACTTCATACCCAAGTGGCTGCTGCATATAAATTTCTTCATCCAAATTACCATGAAAGAAAGTCAGTCTTCTTTGCATCTAGTTGCTCTAAATGTAAATATTCTACTACAACTAAACTCAATATAAGCATTACGAATAGATGTCATCTTAATAACGGAGAAAATATTTCACCAAAGTCAATACACCTTTCTGTGTAAATCCCTTTACTACAAGCCTCGCCTTGTACCTTTTCTGTCCACCCTCTTCTTCCTTAATTCTATAAACCCACTTGTTCTGTAATGTCCTCTTACATGCTCACAACTTAACCAAATCCCAAGTTTGGTTCTGTTCCAAGAAGTCCATCTCCTCATCCATGCCATGCTCCCACTACACGTGGGTCTCATCCTGCATTGCTTCTTCAAAACTTTCCGGTTCACCATTATCAGTCAATAATAAATAAAATAGAGGTGTAAATATTTTTGGAGGTTTACTTACCCTTTGTGACCTTCTCATAGGAGTTTGGGGTACCAGAGGCTCAATCTGGGCCTCCTGAACATTAGTATCCACTTCTGCCATGTGACCGATGCGGTCACATCTAACCGACATCAGTTTTGCTAACCGATGCCGGTTCTGATCCTCTGTAACCATTGATGGTTCATCATCGACTAATGCCGATCATGGACTAACCGACCATGGTTACTGTGTATTTGTAGGTGTTTCTTTAAAACCTAAGAGTTTATTTTCATCAATAAACTTCTCATTTTTCTCATCCTTGGGTACAAAAATTTCATCCCTGTACATTCTCTTTTCATTCCATTCAACATCACAACTCCTAATAATTTTAGAATTCTCTAAATCCCAAAAATAGAAACCAAAATCACTAGATCCATAACCAATGAAAGTGCACCTCTTAGATTTTGCATCCATTTTTTTCCTATTTTCCTTATCAACATGCACAAAAGCTTCTGAACCAAAAAATTTAAGAAAAGAAAGATCTACCTCTTTTCCGGTCCAAGATTCCTTTGGTATTCCTCCATCAATCCAAAGTGAACTTGAAGGCCCATAGTTAATCAAATAAAATGTTGTATCAACTATTTCTACCCAAAACGCAAGGGCAATCGAATGTATCCTCATACTTCTATCATGTTCCATGATTGTCTTGTTCATTCTTTTTGCAACACCATTCTCTTGTGGTGTTCTTGGAACTATTCTTTCTCTACATATCCCATTCATTGAACAATAATCATTGAAAGCCTTGCTACAGTATTCACCACCATTGTCAGATCTAAGGCACTTTAACTTAGAATTTGATTCATTCTCAACAAGGGCTTTCCATCTTTTAAAAGTCTCAAAAACATCAGATTTACGTTTAATACAATAAACCCATACCTTTCTTGTAGCATCATCAATGAAAGTAACATAATACTAGGATCCTCCATGAGAAGCTACCTGAGCTGGTCCCCACACATCTGAGTGTACAAGCTCCAATTTCTGCTCCTTCTTAGTTGCCCCAACATTGAGAAATCTTACTCTCTTTTTCACTCTCTTTTTCTTTCCAAAGATACAATGCTCACAAAAATCAAGATCTAAATCTTTCAAATCGATAACTTACCCTTAGCCTTTAAGATCTGCATTCCTTTTTGAATCATATGACCCAACCTGATTATGCCACATGCATGCATCTGAATCTGAAGTAGATAATGCAGAAAATGAATTAGTAATACATGTAGATAAATATAATGTTCCTACCTTCTTACCTCTTTCCACAAAAAAATCACCCTTGGTGACTTTCTAAGAGTCTCCTGTAAAAGTAACCATGCAACCAAATTCACCTAGTTTCCCTGCAGAAATAAGATTCCTCCTGAGGCTTGGCACATGCCTCACATCTTTCAATACCCATGTATTTCCATTCTATAATTTTAGATGAACTTCCCTTTACCAATAATATCTGCAAGGTTCATCATCACCCAAATAAACATGCCCAAAATTGCCTTGGACATAATTTCTGAAATAACCCTTATTAGGGGTTGCATGGAAAGAAGCTCCTAAATCTAAAACCCATGATTCAATTCTATTGTCCAAAGAAAGAATAAGAGCATATTGCATTACCTCTGATGAAGCAAGATTCACCTCTTTACCTTTTTCTGGTTGTTGATTCTCTTTATCCTTTGACCAACAATCTTTCTTTGCATGTCCTTTCTTTCCACATTTCCAACAAGTAATTCCCTTACTTTTGGATTTAGATCTGTTATCCCTTGACTTTGATTTCTCATTACTCTTACTCTTGGATCTCTCCTTCTTCCTGCCCTTGCTTTCTACATTCAAATCATTTCCAGATGATGATTCCTTTGTACTCTTCTTGTGAATTTATTCATTCAAGATTATACTAACCACATCATCAAACTTCAAAATATTATTAGTAGATGTTGTATTACTAACAACCATTACCAAGTTGTCCCAACTATCAAGCAAATAACATAAGAATAAAAGTGTTTTTACTTCATCATAAAATGGTATAGAAACTGATTTTAACTGATTTACTATAGATCGGAAATCATTCAAATGACTAGAGGTAGATTCACCTCAATGCATCTTAGAACTAAATAGTTTCTTCATCAAATAAACTTTATTTGAAGCACTAGGTTTTTCATATAAATTAGCAAGAGATTTCATTAAGTCTACCGTAGAAGCCACTTCTGTAATATTGGAAGCCACAGATGCTGCTAGGCTCAATCTTATAGATCCCAAATCCTTTCTGTCAAGAATCTTCCATTCTTCATCAGTCATCTTTGTAGGTCTAGACTTCTCATCCAACGGTAAATACAAATCTCTTTGATACAAATAATCCTCAATCTACATCTTCCATAATTGATAATTTCGGCCGTCAAATTTCTCTACCTTGTATTTATTATCTTCTTCCATTGCTGTAGCTCCCACTCAATCAAAAACCCTTTGTGAGTAAATCTATCAACACATAAAACCCTCAAACAAATCTCTGATACCAGTTGTTGGGGTTAGCACACCGGTTGTACAGATAATATATCAGATCTAAGCATACATGCAAATAAAAGCGACAAATATTCTACCAGAAGAAATATACAAAACAAGAGACATAAATCAACACTGATTTAACGTGGTTCACCCAGTGTGGGCTACGTCCACCAAGAAACAAGACAATCTATTATCCAAAGCTTTGACAAGATATACAATGAAGATTTACAATCTTCCACACCTCTCAGATGTTCAGTACTTTCTTCCTTCAAGATTTTCTTCTTTTTCACCAAGAATTATCTCTCACATAATTATCTTGTAATTATGATCCACACACTTACTTCTAAACCCTAATTTTAACTTCATATAGTCATTTTTAGCCTTAGGGAACTTAGCCATGCAATTACAATTAATAAATATATTTTAATGCTAAAAATAGATATAATTCCCAAGAGTTAATTAAAACTTCGTCACACAGGTAATCGACGTCGGCCTACTTGCCCTTGTCGATGCTAGTCTTCCCGACCGATGTCGGTCCGCCCCTTAGCCAATATCGGTTCTTGTGTGGTTTCAAAGCAAGTTCCATTGCATGCTAAAATGAAGTAATCGAGCTCCAAAACCAACGACTCATTGGAAAAGTTTCTCCTCTACTTATCCCGCATTCTTAAGAACATGGGAGCCTACCATGAGGCCTTCATATGGCTAAGTGGAGAACTACGACTTTCACCAGAGTATTCCCAGAGATTCTAATCTTAAATGATGGGGTATGTATCACTAGATACATTTATCGCTTGGTTGTTATTGCTTGGTACCTTTTATGGCAAGGAGATTCGGAGACTAAGTCCCATGGGTGGTCTTACTATTGGAATTAAAATTGGAATCGAGGGGTGATTCCTGAAGACTGCGCTTTCCCCATTTGTCCGAATAAAGAGCTCTTCTAGTTCAATATAACTAGGAAAAAGGAAGGATTGGTTATGGAATGAGTATGTTTGATTGATTAATTATATTATGTACTACAAAGGATTGATTATGGAATGATTATTTTTATCGCTCCTCCTTGTTCTAATTTATGGCTCTATGATCTATTAAGTAAATATCATCCCGATGCCTCTAAATACAATGAAAATGACTCTCATACTAAGGCGATTCCATAATAGAATTGTGAATTATATATAGTTCATTTAAAAGTGTCGAATGCCTTATTAGGATTTATAATTGTTGTCCTATGTTTTGCAAGGGTAAAATTCGGTTTGAAAACATGACAACTCTACCATAGTGTCAATTTTTTTGATTGTAAACCCTCCCAAACACCTTTCTAGACCAGTTTCTCCCCTGTGTTACTCCTACCCCCATCCATATAATGATAATGTATGTGGTCCCAACCTTTCCCATGTGTTGATAAGAGGAAAACAAGTCCACAAGGTCCTTCGAGACAATGTTTTTCAAGCGAGATCTTTAAACAAGCTTAGGAATGGATATTTTTATCCTTTCTAAGGTAGGTGCATATCCTTCAAAGTGAATTTGAAGACCCAAATTCACCAGGGAGTGGTATTAATGAGCCAAGATCATTTTGTAAGTGATTTAGGAAGATTTAGGAAATATTTTGAGATTAGGAGTAAGTTCAACAAAGCAGGTTTTGAGGGCAAAGGAGATTACACTGCAAAAAAGCACCTAAGATTCAAAAGATGATTTTGGGAGATTCATAATGAGTTGGATGTCAAACAAGATAACAATGGAAATATAATTAAATTCCCTACATGATGGTATTTTTAGATTCTTTACAAGATAAAATCATTTCTTTACATAGTCATTTTCAACATGCACAACCTTTGATCCCGAGAAAAGGGTATTTTTGAAGGGATTTTAGGATATTAGAGCATGATAACCATAATATTATTCTAGAATTTTTGTTTCCAGTCAATTTCATGTAAAGAAGTTCCCAAAAATACCTCCAGATGCTCCTGAAACTTCATCGTCAAGTCTCTCTCCAAGGTAAGCCTCCGAGACTTAGCCAAATTCAAGGGTGGACATTGTCCCATATCCTTGGGATAGTCAGGACAATAAATTATTCCCAACTCCATTTAAACTCTCTAGATGATCATATGACCTTGATGAGGCTCAAACATGAAAGTTTATCCCCTTCTTACCTAATCCTAGCCCCTCCGATTGTGTAATTATATTCCACCACCTTTCTCACTAGGTGAGGGCACATTTTATTTTACCTTGTGTCCCATCCCTTTAGGATAGTTCGAGATACAAAAATTCAGCCAAACCTAGCCCTTGCTTTATGGTCCCCATGTGACCCAATTTCAGCCTTGAGTGCTTATTGATCACTTTCTCTCTCTCCTACGCCAAACAATCACATAGTGATGCTTGTCAAGCTAAGAGTGAGGTGAATTTTATTTCACCATATGTTCCATCCTCTTGAAATTTTGGACACAAAAATTTCCCAAGCCCAAGGATTTTACAAGCCAAAATTTGTACAAAACTTAATTGTCGTGTTGCTTCTTCCATGTGCATGTGAGAAAGGTTCTACAGAAGAATGTATAAAATATAGTGTAACTCATTACCCCTTAATTTTTGCTATGAAGGCTCTTTGTAAAACCTCCTTTAAACTTACAAATTACTCGAAAGCATGGAAAATATCTCCCAGAGCATATGTGGTTGCCAAAATGAATATTTTTCATGTCAAAGAGCGAAGGAATTGATCATATCAAGGTTTGAGCTGATTTTTATTTTCCAAAGAATCTATGTGATATTTAAAGCTTTGTGACTCCATTAATGGATTCCATGACACAAAAATGAAAGGGAAGTAAGACACCTCTGCACTTCTCAAGGTTATAGTGGACGGAATCGCGCGAAAATTGGAGGAAATGATCCTGAAAAATCTAGTTTCACGTGAACTAGTTTTCATGCCATGAAGTCCCTATTTTTTAGGGATATTGAGGAATGATTTTTTCATAAATATTATACCATGTTAGATGAGTAACACAAAGACTTGCAAGTTTAATTTTTGAATTCATAAAGATCTAGACGAGAAAAACCCATGAAAATTGGAGGAAATGATAGCTGAAAAATCTAGTTTTGCATGAACTAGTTTTCATGCCATGAAGTCCCTATTTTTAGGGATATTGAGGACTGGTTTTTTCATCAGAATTATGACCTATCAGAAAAGGAACACACAGACCTGCAAGTTTCCTTTTTGAATTCACAAAGATCAAAATGAGAAAAACCCTTGAAAATTGGAGGAAACCATCCCGACAAGAAGTAGAAATTTTCAAGACCTTTTTGTTACAATTTGACACCCCACAATACACTTACTAAAAATATCATATTCCATGTCCATATACATGTTGAAAATAGTAATTCCCCTAAATTACAAGTTTGGATCACCTGCAAGCTTAGAAACAGTGCAAAATTGAACCTTAGGGCAAAATGGCAATTTTCCCAAAATAGCAGTTTAGAAAAACAACTTGCTAAAAATAGAAAGTTGCTAAAAATAGCAATAAATCATCAAAGGAAGAGGATGGAGTGTTCTAGAAGGTTTATAAGGTCATATTTGAGAAAAATATGTGATATGTCCCAAAAATAGCAGGTCTCAATCCTACCTGCTAAAAATAGAAAGTCTTCATTTTGGGTGCAAAAAGTTACAAATGGCTCCATTTTCACTCATATTTCCACTTTTTTGAATCTCTACGGGATAATGGGATGACCTAATAGATCAAACAGAGAAATAAGAACTTCATAAGGGTCCTGAAAACATCATCTTTGCAACATAGTGTGCAAAACCAAGAGGAAAAGTGTTCAAAGTGAACTTCAACAGAGCTTTCCATCAGTGTATCGGTGTGCAAAGGGTCACCGGGGCCACTTTCCATCTTCCATTTCCTTAGAGTATATTTTCATCAAAGGCGAATGATTCCTCATCCATGTTTTGGAGCATTCTTTCTCTTCTCTCTTCATTCTTTCTCCTCTTCTCTATCCCCTTTCTAATTCTTCGTTGTGAGCAATCATGACGTTCGTCCTATTCATTTAAATGTGACTATGGTTGATATTGTAATAAGTCACCCTCAATTAATAAAAGGGGACTTAAATTTCATTCCTAAAGGATTCTAAAAGTCACATGTTTCAGAGGACAAATGAAAGGTCATGTGGGGGTAGGCGAAGAGTCTTCTCAAAGTCTATAAATTGTAATGACTTCCCCATTCTTAAGGGTTGTAAATTTTGTGTGTTCAAGGAAAAAATTAATAGATTTGGATCAATTTGACACAGTCAAATAATCAATAAAACTCTCACTGTATTATTCATACAATTATACACTTATATAGGAGATTCATCTCCTAAATAATAGGATGGTTATATGCCAATTATGTGAGTTGTTATAACACCCAAAAAATTCACGTGTACAACTGATATAAATATACGATTACCCAACCATAAAAAAAATTAACAAGATATATGTGAAGCACTAATTAATATATTCCTAACATTCCCCCCCTTAGTGCAAACATGGGAGAAAATCAATCACACTTCCTTCACAACTTGCCACCCGTGTGTGCTCATGATCTAGATGGTTTTTCAAGAGAGGCAACAACCTTCAAGGATGGTTTTACTGGACAACCACCAACCAATAAGGATGGTTTTTCAAGACAGCCAACAACCTCAACAAGGATGGTTTTCCAAGGACAACCAACAACCTGCAAGGATGGTTTTATAGGACAACCAACAACCCAAAACATACAAATGGTTTTACAAGACAACCAACAACCCAAACATACAAATGGTTTTATAGGAAAACCAACAACCCAAATATCATGATGCTGCTTTTCCTTGTGCTTTCATCTGTCCACTATGTTTTTCCTTCAGGGAATTATGTAGGAAACATTGCTCACTGAATACAAACTTGAAAAAGGAGGTAAAAATGAAAATGGAACATTGAGATCATGTTCCCCCCTCAATGTGAATTTTCCACTTATTCAACACAAAACAGGAACTTTGAAATAGAATCATCTTTTGTACACAAATGAAACAAACTACAACTCTGAAATGAAAACAAACTCGGACCACAAAAATTTCACCACAACTACCATGCGGCCCCTTTGTTGGTGGATCCGACGAGAGGTCATTGATTGACCTCCAGCCTCTTGTGCCTCCATCCTCCAGTGAATGATGTTGCTAACTCAACTATATTTGGATATGAAGCTCAATGATTCCCACATTATTTATTATACCCCATAATGATAAATACTTTATTTTCCAGATGTCGAATGACACCGAAAATGTGTCCATAAGGCATTTTAAAAAAAAATTCAGACTTTTGACTTTGACTCACAATGAAATTTTGATGACTAAAAAAATTTGACTCTTGACAATACAATGATACTTGACAATAATGAAACTCATTTAACTAACAACATAATTACGACTTGACGACATGCTTGAAGATGATAAAATTCATATGAGATGACTCATAATAACTAATGAATGACACAAATACTTTTGTTTCGACGACTCGACTATTTATATTGATGATTATGAAATCTAGTTGGAACAATGACATGACAATAACAATTCTAAAAACATTGATACCTATACTACTTGTGATATAAGCAATGTAAAGATACTTAAATAGACATTTGAACAATAACTACATACTAAATTGAAATAAGAAAGGACTATAAAATTGCATTAACACTGCCTAAATAGAAAATATATAAAAATACTTTATGAATGACATAAACCAACTTGACTATTACTAAAGTAGTTTTGACTATTTATAAACCCGTATACTATATATTGAAACCTATAATAAATAAAAACTTTTAACAAAATTTGAATTGCTATTGAGATTGAAAGGAATTTGGAACACCGCTGAGAGTGATCCGGATTTGGTGATTTGGAAATACATGGCAGGGATGTAGATTAAGTTCCAACAGATATATTTTATGCCATGCATGAACTTCACCGCCAATGATTCAGAGCTCTTCAAATTGGCGAAATGAATTTCGAGGAATTTGGTGATGTTGTTCTTACTTGAACATCACAAAGAACCAAAGAGTACAGAATCAGATCCAAACGAACAATGTATTGAGTGTCGATGTAGATATTTGAAACCCGATATTTGAGCAAGACAAGAACAAGTATGTCTTGAAAATCTTCGAATCAACCAATATAGAAGTAAAGATGTAGTTCTACAATGCCATGAACTTAGATTTTACACAGGTCACACAATTCTATGAAACCTGAAAGCAATGTTGTCAGGGGTGAGTGCAATGTTGGGGATGTCCTTATGTTGTGACGTGTTGAATCATGTGTAGAAGGCTCAACTAGATCTGGAAATCATGAATCACTTCGTAGATCAAATAATATGCAACAGATCTGGGTCGAGGCTAGAGGAGAGTACAGGAAAGCAAAGACGCAATGGATGGTATCTAACACTATCCTTCCTGATCGAAACTTAGTTGGAGTCGTAAATGAATTTTTGTTGCTAGCATAGACAAAGTCTATAGAATGGATCTCAACAATGAGTCTGAGAAAACTATACCCAATGCAGAAAAATTTGACGGATAACACAGAATGGACACTTCAACATTCAGATACTAAAAAAACTAAATTGTTCTGTGCCAAACTTCTAAACATTTTCACTGTCCTCTCTCTCGAATCTCAAAAGGATCGATAGCAAATATTAGTTTTGGATCAATTTGACAGTCAAATAATCAATAAAAAACTCACTGTATTATTCATACCATTATACACTTATATGAGATTAATCTCCTAAATAATAGGATGGTTATATGCCAATTACGTGAGTTGTTATAACACCCAAACAACTTCACGTATACAACCTGATATAACTCTACAGTTACTCAACCATACAACAACTTAACAAGATATATGTGAAGCACTAATTAATATATTCTGGCAAGATTACTGCTTGGATTAAAGTAAAATAGATATAAAATTTCCTCTATTATCATCTCAAATGCTCTTTTATTTTTCACTATGTACAACTTTTCCAAGATATATCAATGAAGAAGAAAGGAGTTTCTTGCTTTTCTTGACGACAAAATTATGAAACTTTGTGCTCCTAATTCTATCTTGTATTGATGATAGTAGCAAAGTTGTTTTCTTTCTATAAATATGTGTGTTGAAGTACTATGATTAGTTTCTGCAGCATCTAATTTTCTACCCGCAACATTAATCCCCTTCCTTATTTCCCACTTCCTTTCCCACATTCTCAAAAAATTCTTCCCTTGCAAGAAATTGCAACCTTTTTGCGGAGTTCAAGAGAGTGTTCCTATTGGATCCCCGATGTCTAGGCCACCCACAAATTTATTTTTCATTGACACACAATAAAAGGAGTTGCACCATTCAAGCAGAGGGACCTAGAGTCCCAAAGCATTGGCAAGATATCCACCAATTTTTCCACCGAAAAGTTTTCTCACCAACACTAATTTAAATTATTTATCCACATTCTCACACACCTATTAGGAGACACCTACAAGAGTATGATGCCTCTTTGGAATAGTAATATGTAGTGTTATGTATATAGTGTCTTGAGATAGCATAATTACAATATAAACTAATCCATTTTAGGTCATAAGAGGGGAGCTAGGGTTTGAAAGACAAGGAAAATACATTTGTAGGTATATAAGTGCAATTGTGAAATTTCAAGAACATATCCTAGTTCTAGAGACACAAGTGTAGGAGATGCCATAGTTCTATTTTAGGTCATAGTAGTAGAGGTAAGAATCATATTCCCTAGGACAAAATATCTTGAAGATATTATTTGACACAACATATTGTTTTTGGAGCTTATCTTTAGGTCCCTATAACTTATAGGCACATTTAAGAAACTCTTAATAGCCTATTAACATAGTTATATATCATTGTCACATCTATAAACATCACAAAAGATGACATCTTTCTAAACCATAACCATATTTCTTTATATTCCACTTAAAAATTTGTGTTGATGAATATTATATTATGACATGATTTAGGATAGAATATTTGTTGTGATTACTATATTTATTGTTTTAATATCATTATACACATTTTGAAATAATATCTTTATTAGAAAACCTTGTTTTGAGATTACACAATTTGAGGATGTGAAGGATCATGATTCATGATCCCTAACTTTATGTAATTAAACCTTGTATGAGTGGGAATACAAATAAATAAGGATTTGAGGTACAAATTAAATACCACTTATGAGAGGATATGAACTTTGTATTCTTTGACACCTCTTATCCAAGGTTTGGGAGGAGACCCAATAGAAAACCACACTTAATGGATTCAATTGGTTATTATAGATATGTATGAATGAATGATAAAAGTTGAAGGATATATCATAGTGCATTATGAGAAGGGAAATGATAGATAAGAAATAAAGTATCCCAAATTATAAGTCTAATACCAAATTTCTATCACATTTTTTTTTACAAAATATGAGAGGTAAGATGTATGATGGCTACATACTACATAAATTAATTCTCTAAAACTAACTACAAAGAATATAATTTTTGTATATGAATATACAAGGGAGGAAGATGAATAGTCAATTAAGCCATTACAATAGTTGGTAATAATCACTTAAAACTAATGATTAACATGATTTTTTTGGCATTATTCAGATATACATACTACGATTATGAGACAAAGAGGGGAACATGATGGTGTGGAGTCCAAGGTGGAAATATATGACGATGTGGATTATGAAGTGGATGACATAGATGAGGAGACACTAGGTAAACATGATGATTGAGATGTAGTGTGAGTAGGTGAAGTCAGAGGAAATGGAGGAATGATGGCGATGTCACATTTGTCGAGAATATCTGGAATGATGTTACAAAGTTGGGGACAAGATTCGGTGGAATGAAAATCTATACAATGCTACAAACACGTTTCATATGAGGTATGCCACAATGGTGAGAGTGGTATGGGAGGTAGAATGATGAAATGGGTGTCAAGTAACTTGTGGAGAATAGAATAAAGTGACTTGGTCAAAAAAGTGATTTTGTAAGGGGATTGGAAAAAGCAATGATACCTACTAGAATGTGACGAATGTGAAGATATGGGTGTAGAAGGTGATGAGAGGTGAGGGGGATCTGGTTGGATGAAATTTTGAACATGGAAGTGTGATGGTGTAGTAGGTGGGGGAGAAATTAAAACATGCGGAAAGGAAGGAGGATGACTAAGATGGATATCCTCGAGGTGTTGGGCCATGTGCACGACCTCATCAATGTGCATAGTGGATGAATTTGTAAGTGGTGGGAGATGTGAGGGACGTAAATTTTTGAAAAGAGGTCAATGAGATAAAATTGTGAGAGTAGAAAGAAGAGGAAATGAATGAGTGCACACCAACACGTGAAAAAGTCAAGAATATAATCATTATGGGATAGTTAAAGCACATGAAAGTTATCTAGTGTTACTTTGGGTGTAATATGGATGAAGAAGTGGGATAAGAATGTGTCAGAAAGTTATGTGAACGTGTAATTGATATCACGTGGGAGGTGGGAATACTAATCAAGTGTTTTTCCGGTGAGTGAAAGTGGAAAGGTGAGTAGGAGAAGTGCTTCCTCATGTTTAATAAGGTGTCATGCACATAAAAAAATAGACAAGTGATGTTGGGGTTCTTAGTCCCATCAAAATTTTCAAATGTGGGAATGCGGTGGATAGGGGTGACATGTTATCATCGGGCGAATGAGATCATTAAAAATTGTGTGATAATTTAATTTGGGTGGAAGTCGTCCCAAGTGGTAAGACTCAAGCTTGACAATGCAGTCAATGAGGTGTTGGTGAAGAACGTTGAGGTGTTAATGAGCATGGGGGTGAATAGATGCCATTGTGGAATGACTAGGTAGAAGGAGCGGGTGGAAATAACACATGCGAGAGATAGAAGCACACATGGGGAGAGAGTGAACAAGTGGGTGGAGGATGCAATAAGAGAAGGTAGGGAAAATGAATCATCCATAGGTCACATTGTAAGACCCCGGGGTGTGGGCATGGGGTTTGGGAAACACACCAATTTGTTTTGGGCCTTTTTGGAAATCATGTGAAGTGGCTAGTTACAAGTGTGACCGATGTCTTCAAGAGGGGTTGGGATTGGTCACAACTATTACTAGGAATTTTTTTAGTTTTTTTAATGTAAAAAAAGAGGTCGTGGCACAACCGACAAGGAAAAGGATGGGCAGCCAGATCATGGTCAAAAAAGGAAAATTATTGTTATTATTATTATCATTATTACTTTTTACAAAAGGGAGGTCACATGAAAAAATCACAGGGAGAAGGATGGGCTTGACCTTTTTCGCAGATACTGACCGGGAATTTTTTTAAGTTTTTTTAAAGTTTTGCTTTATGTGTTTGGGAAGGGAGTGGGATCAAGTCATGAATGCAACTGGATGAATGAGACTAGGTCATGATTAGACATTGTGTATTTTTTTTTGTTATTTTTGGTTAAGCAAAATATGAGGATTAAGTTGATCATAGGTGTGACTTATGGGGCTAGTTAAGATGGTTAGTGGGGAGGGAGTAGTGGAGATGGAGAGAATGTGTGGGGTAGGGGTAGGGGTGAGGGGTCGTGAGTATGAATGGGTGGGGGAGGGGTGAGAGGTAGGCGGTGCGGGGTAGGGGTAGGGATAATGGGTGAGAGGTCATGACCCATTCGTAGGGGTGGGGAGGGAGGAGGGGCGGGGCATGGGGTAAGGTGTAAGGGGTCACAACCCAATTGCGCAGTCATGATCGGGCTAGGGAATGAGGGGGAGGAAGGGTGGGGTAGGGGGTCAAGGGTCACAAATCAGTCATGTCCATGGCAGGTGGGTGGGGGTGAGTGTGGAGGAGGGGTGGGGTAGGGTGTCATATAGGAGCAACTAGGAGGAGGGAAAAAGGAGGTGGTGCAGTGGGGGAAGTATTGTGGTAGAAGCGAGGGGTGACACGTGACATTCATTGGTGAAGGGGCGATAGATGACGTGGATGTAGTTCTGTTGTACCCGCAATCGAGTGGGGGAGAAGGGGGCGAAGGGTGGTAGGTAGAGGGTGTAGGAAGAGGTGGGGGTAAACGGGTTTGTCATGGGCATAATTGGATCATGATTATTTTTTTGGTTTTGTATGAATTTGTGGTTGTTGTGAATGGTCCGTGGGTTATGGGTACGATTAAAACCTAGGGCTTGTGGGTGCGATTAGTGGTCAGTTTTGGGACAAAGATTTAGGTTAGGTGTTGAGTAGAGGTTACAACGAGGTCATAGGATGTCATGTAGTGTAGCACATAAAGGGATGATCGAGATAGAAGAAAGGGTTAATCGGAGGGCGAATGGTGAATGAGAGATAGGGGATGATGTTAGAAAGATGCATAATGACTAAGATGTAAGGAAAATTGAAAAATAATCTGACTAAAAATCAAAAGATGTCACGTAAAAATTTGAAAAATGGTAGAATGCAAGAAATGTGATATGAACAAAATCTGAATAATGATAGTCTATAGAGATGTGATTGATTGAAAATTACAGTGGCATGCACAATGTGATTGGGTCAAGGAAAATATAAAAATAGGAAAAATGTACAAATGGTGTAGAAACTTGGGGAAATGGAGCGGGATGTTAGGGACATTCACAACGACAACCGAGTAATGAGTGAATGTGAAAGTAACTTATTTTTCTATTTTTCTGTTTTTAAATACAAATGCAATATGTTATGATACAAATGAAATATTCCCAAGTCAATTAGGCTACCTAGAGGTTTAAGGAATTTCTTTGGACACCAATGTTGTTTGAATGAGTACTATTCACCGTGAAATTTTTTTGGTCACGATGACTTACTCCTTAATTAATCAAATGCGTCATTACCATGGAAAACTCTTGGTTTACCTCATGGGTGAAAACTAGTCAATCAGGATGGGGCATTTCCCTTTTTGCTAGTAAGTCCTCTCAACATGACATATACTTTAGGGTTCCCATGGTAATCCTCATAACGAGTTTTAGGATTATGCCTGTGTACTTCCCACAGTAATGTGGATGGGTATTTACCCTTATCTAAACCTGAAATGAGTATGTGGTAAAGGTTCTTTCCCAGCTTCTTTCCCTTAAAAAGAAACAAAATGTTTATATAGTTTATTTTTTACACAAAAATTACAAGATAGTCGCAATTGTGACCACCCTATAACTAGATTGTTAGAATTTTTGTAGAAAAATCACAACACAATCTCGAATGCAACCGGATTGTGACCAATTTTTTAGCAAATCTACAAAATGAAGCGTTAGATATACAACCAAAACATTAGGAAAAAATAAAACCAAATCAAAAGGACTGTAAAACCCTAAAGAAAACAAAACTATTAGATTTAGAAAACAAAGTAATTTACCCACAACCAAAATGGTCCCACCGTGGTTACCAAAATGTATGCCTAGATTTGGATCACCTATAAGATGTGTTAGTTGATATAAAAATATCCAAATCAATGCTACTAAATAAATGGGCTTACACTGCCATTGAAAAGAGAAATACAATCATGGGTTATTTTAATGAATATAGTGGGTAAACTTCCTAATCTGAATCTATAACATGCACATTAACACACTTAGAAATTTTTTAGTTATTTTTAGTGGTTAGGGGACCTACCTCGGATAGATCCTTAACCATTAAGGAGATAACATATATTTTATTATATAAAATGAAAAAATAATGCATGATAATGAATGGTATACTTGACTCAGTCACAAACTAGTCACGATTGCAATTCGCCAAAAATCACACAGATGTTATAGGCCAGTTGTAGGCACAAATGGCACATGTGTTGAATTTTTCCAAAACAATGATCTCATGAGTTGCACCTATCCTTTTTGATCCACCTTCACATATCAAGAACCCAAAATATTGAAATATGCAAGTAAAGAAGCACAAATTCAAGTATGGGCTCAAGTGCATAAAGATTCAAAGGGAGATAAGGGAGTGAAATGATAGGGGTGAGTGGTGTTTTATAGTTTTTGAGTGTATAAAATATGGGATGGATATGGGTGAGATGATTATGGTTCCATAGTGCATTGGGTATGTAAATGGGTGGGTGGGGTGAAAAACGTTAAATGTGAGTGGATGAGGGTTAGTAAATGAGTAATGAGGTGTCTTTTATCCTTGTTTTGTGGGGTTTTTATTTTTAAGTTGATTTTGTGGGATTATTTGATTTTTTAGGATTATTGTGTTTACTATTGGAACCAACTTTATATTAAATAAAATAATACAAAGTGTTACATAGTAAGGGGTAGTTGATAATGGACACGACCCAAGAATAAACAAAGCCCAAAGGGCAAAGAAACACACCAAAGACAACTAAAAAGGCCCGAGCCTAGGAATAACCGTAGAGCTCGAGCCAGGAATAACCAAGTAGAGCCAAAAGTAAATGAAGAAACCGACACCATAGCAGATCAAGTAACATGAGGCTCAAGGTGCCCTCTCTTTTCCTTAGATCTCACGACAACTGTCCAATTCCCAGGTTGGGGATTCAAAGCTAATGAAAATCAATGTGAGGGCGATCTTGCTCAGGGTCTGAATTAGAAGATTCAGATACATGAGATCTCTTAACACAACCGCCAACAGGGGCAGTTTCATCTCTCATAGCCTCAGAACTATCGGGAGGAAGATCCTCTATAATTATATTTGTTGTGGAGGGTTTCCAACCTTTAGGTCATGAGGAAGCCACTTTTTTCTTTTCTTGAGACTTATTGAGTGAACAAGCCTCTTGAAGGTGTCCATTTTAATGTCACAACCTGCACCATAAGGTCATATTCTCATAATATAGAACTTGTAACCACTTGAAACCATCATGAATTAATTCCAATTTTTCCGGAAGACCTTTGTTGAGGTCCACTTCAATGCATAAATGAGCATATGTGAACAACCCGTGCTTAGACCGCTCATCATCCATCTTGATGAAATGACCAATAGAGTTGCCAATAGCCATATAAACCACATAGTTTCCAATAGGATTATTGTGTTTTATGATGTTTTGGTATTTTTGAATGGGAGAGATTATGCGTATGGTAAATTTTCTAGTGTGTACAATAACTAATCATTAACATGAATATTTTTGACATTATTGTAGATATACTTACTAGAATTATTAGATGTATGAGATGTGCACCCGTGTAAGATGTCGAAGAAATAATTTATCGCAAGGAAAAATTAGTTGATTTTCACCAACACCGGGACTATGTCCCTCCTCTTTGTAATGGGGAGGCTCCCATTTATTGAATGGAAATAAAAAAATTATGTGGGTGTCCGTAAAGCCGGTGATCACATAGGACTACTCCACTAGACTCAGGCAAATTACTTACACCTAAAGTACAAGGAAATAATTTTCTTGAGAGATAAGGTGAAGGGGAATAAGAACTTAGGAGAGAAGGGGTTAATCTTGTACATAAGCACTAGCATATTTTCACAAAAATTAACCGAGAATTAATCCACACTCGAATAAGAGGAATTGTTTTTGCTAATAATGAAAAGACAAAATAAATCATGGAAACAAAATTCCATTAAACCATTCATCAAAGGTACCAACACCTTCCTTCATTGTAAACTATTATCATGTGCACAAATATGAAAAGTAGAGAGGTAGAGGATACATAGAGAAATGAATGGAAAAATGCTATATTTTTCTTGCTTCTTATTAGTGCAATAGGTATCTACTTAGAGACTCATAATTAACAACCCTTTAGAATGAGGGAGTCATCCAAATATATAGTTTTACAAAAATACGTTTCATATACCCTTCACATGAATTTTCACTTACCCTTACAACTTGTGACCTTTCACATTCCTAGGAAAGAAAAGTGAGTCCCTTTTTATTAATTAAAGATAACTCATTACAATGTTTGACTATAGGTCACATTTAAATGAATAAGACAAAAAGTGAAAAGTACCTTCCCAATGAAGAATTAGAACATGAGAGAGAAATGGAGAGATGATCATGATGATGGAGATGAAGCATCGTTGATGTAGATTTACTTGCAGTTGAGTCTCGTTATCCAACATTACCCCTGGGTTATTTTGGCTTTAACAAAATTTAAAAATGGACTTATCCATTTTTTACAGGTGTTTGTGATGTTCAAACGACCGTCAAATTCCCTTTCTAAAATGCATTGGTTGTTATGATTCAAGTAAGCCCATGGGAGAAAGTTTAAAACATTGGTGGGATGCAAAAGTTATAGTTGTTTTAAGTTATCTCATGGAACTTGCAGAGTTAGTTCCAGAACTCACGTAATTAGTTCCAAAACTTACAAAAAAGGTTTAGTTCCTAACTCACGCATTTAGTTCCGTGCCTTGTATCAATTGAATGAAAGTTAGTTTCAGAACTTTCAATTCATGGAAAAATCAGATTTAGTTCCGGAACTTGCAGATTTAGTTCGGAACTTGCATAAAAGGAATGATAGCTTTAATTCCATAACTTGCATCAGAATGACAATTTTGAGGGATTGTGAAAACTCAGAGATTCCAATGGGAAATCTGAGAGAGGTTTTTGTTCATAGAAATGTTTTTAACAAAAATATCATTCATATTTGCTACAGGTTTTACCAATGAAGAGAGATCTAACTTTTAGTGAGCTGCAATCGAGGAAACGTGTATCAGACGAGCACTAAAAGTTCCATAAACAGAAATAGAAAAGTCAAATGGAAAATCGAGAGATTTTTTTGTTCATAGAAATTTTTTTAACAAAACATCATTCAGATTTGTTACAGGTTTTACCAATGAAGATAGATCTAACTTTTAGTGAGTTGTAGTTCGAGGAAACTTGTATCAAACGAGCACTAAAAGTTCCATAAATAGAAATAGAAAAGTCAAATGGAAAATATGAGAGAGGTTTTTGTTCATAGAAATGTGTTTAAAAAAATTCATTCAGATTTGTTACATGTTTTACCAATGAAGAGATATATAACTTTTAGTGAGCTACAGTCTGAGGAAACGTGTATCAGACAAGCACTAAAAGTTCCATAAATAGAAAAAAGAAAATTCAAATGGAAAATTTGAGAGAGGTTTTTGTTCATAAAGCAATGTGTTTAACAAAAACTCATTCATATTTGCTATAGGTTTTACCAATCAAAATAAATCTAACTTTTAGTGAGCTACAAAGATGAGGAAAAAACGTATTTGACAAACGTCAAAAGTTCCAGAATAAAAACAACAAAGTCAAATGGAAAATTTGAGAAAGGTATTTGGTCAAAATCATATTTTGAGGAAAATCTTCCTTCCAATAATGTAGAGAAATAAAATAATTATGATTCTTGTTACCAAAAAGCAAGGAGAATATTTGGGAGCAAATCTTCCTAAAATAAGTGAGATAAGATTTGACTTCAATAATATCTCTCTCTCCATATTTTGTGGAGATGGAGATCTTAGTTGTTAGGATTGGAATAAAGATAAGATCATATTGTATTTCTTAAAATAAGGAGTTGGTTGGATGCATGAATTATAAATGTAACCTTCCACACTTAGATATGTAATTCTTTTCTCCAAAGAAATAAAGATTTATTATTTCCTCTCAAATATTCTATAGTTTTGAGATCTCAGAAGTATGATTTAAATTCTCTTCCAAGGAATGAGTTGGCCACTCATTCCAAGGAAGATGGATCTGTGTTTTTATGTTTATGTTTATTCATTTGTCTTTAATTCATTTTGTTATATTTTTTTAATCTTTGTATTGTGAAAATTCAGTCTATTGTAAACCTGTAGGTGTTTCGTTCAATTATGTTTACTTTTAATTCAGCAATTTCAATTTATGCAAGTGTGATTTCTTTTATGCAAGCATGCCTTTATATTCCTACAAGTGTGATTTCCTTTATGCAAGTGTGTTTACATTTCTACAACTGTGCTTTTAAATTTCTGCATGTGTGATTTATTTTATGCAAGTTTGGATTGTGTTTAAAGGATTTGTTTTCCAAGATATTCTTCTCTTAATGCATATAACCTTTGGACACCAACCTGGATTGACATTTTTAATGGCGAGGATTGACGACCCTCAATGCCATTTGAGCCCAATTTAAACACTAAAAACCCCTCTTTCGCGGTAAATGTGGGATAGCCCATGTATGTGCTACAACCAAAATGAAGATGGGTAAGATCGAACCCACGACCTTTCCTCCACAAATCCCGCTCCATTAACCAACTTGTTAGCCATAATGGATATGTGGAAAATAGAGGGATAAGGATATTAAGCAAATATTTCGGGCCCTTTAGCACTATTAAAGGACCTCGACCCCTCTCCTATGCAATGGAAAAATGCAACGAAGGCATTAGGCTTTTTTATAAAGGAGCCCGAGAAGAATTTTAAAAGCTTCCAAGTTATTTAAATAGGCCTCATAATTTTTAAAAGCAATATTTTTGTAATAAAGTCCTATTTAATATTTTAATAGGCAAATATTGGGAAGCTAAGTCCTATTATTTTAATAGGAAAATTGTAAAATTTGGGAGTTATTAGAAACTCACCAATTGGCCCATAATGCCACACTTTTATTCATGCGGCTGGAATTGTTGATCGGAGTGTCATAGGGTGCCTGCGAACGTCTAGAATGTCGATTAAGTTCCATAGGATCCTTGTGCACCTGGGAAGGTGGTGGACGAGACCGACTTAAGCATCATTGTGTTCTTCGAAGGTCTGGAGTACTTTGTAGGAAAGTAAAGTTCCATTAGGTTTTGTTGTAAAAGTCATATTGTACTTACAAATTTTGACTAGTGGAATGGCTCGATAAGAACGTGAAGATGTAGGCTATTTCCGAACTATGTAATCAATCTGTGTGCAGGTATCATTTTCTTCTTGTATTATTTTGGATTGTTTTACTTAAAAAGAGTAAATTTTAACGGTAATTTTTAATAATCCTATAGGGGGTCAAGGTCATTAAAAATAGGTAAAAACTTTTACCTGGATTTTTAGATCAAGTTGGTATCAGAGCAGGTTATTGGCTTGCAAACTTGCTAATCTCCGAGAAAGTTTGGTATCAGAATCGGTTGATTTGACCATGTGATTTCTTCAAGTTGCCAGCAAGAGGTCAGTTTGTGTGAACAGGTACATGTACACCATGGGAAAGATGTCTAAACAGAAAACTTCAAGAGGTCAATCCTATAATCACTAGATCCAGGAAGAGAACTCTCTCCTGTGATTGATGTATTACTCCTTAGAAGAGGAGAATGCTCACTTGAAATCAAAACTGCAAACCAAGGATGAGCTCTTGGTAAGGTTGTAGTGTGGTGATCAGAGAAAGGAAATACCTTCAACTTCAGATGTAGAGACCATGACAGATGAGTGCACTGTAAGTTGTTCACCACGTGAATCTTCTTCCTCCCATTCAGTTTTGGATTCAGGTAATGATGTCTTTGGTTCATTTGAAAAGCATACTAGAGGCGTTGAATCCAAATTATTAGATAAAATGGGATTTGATGGAAGAGGCCTTGGTAAAAATGGCCAAGGCATTGCTAACCCAATACAGGTCGAGGATCATCCTCGTTTTGCAGGTTTGGGTTTTTCTAGTGCAGAAGGGATATTGGAATTTTATCCAAGAACGTTGATGAGAGATAAGCCTCAAAAAGCAAAGAAAATACCCCACTAGTATCGTAGGAAGATTCTCGAGCATGAAACTTGTGCTTCATCATCATAGGCAGGATGTGGTAAGAAAAATCAGCGAAGAGGTAATGAAGTTACGCCTCTAGTTTCTTATCATAATCGCAATCATATTGAAACTTCTTATCCATGTTTTCAGCTTAAGAAGTATGGTTATGATTTTCAAAAAAATTGGAATTCCTTTCCACGTACTTTTGTGGAATGCATAATCATTTTGTGGCCATATGCTAGAAAAGAAGGACATTAGTGAAGAAGTTGATGTCATTCGTCAAGAACACAACAAACCAGAAAGACCAATATCGTCATATAGAGTTAAGAAATTGCAGAAAGACTTCCTCATCCCAGAAAAAGGAGATTAAGAGGAATTTTTGTGCTCATTTCTAGAGGAATGGGCATCAGGTGAACAATTGCTGAAATCGCATCCATCTCGCCATCGAGTAATGACAAGCAAAAGATGGAATGGAGGCCTATTGCAAAGGAAAAAGAGGTTTCTACTCCACCACAGTTGACAAATCAACCCAGGATCGTAATACCTGAAAGTGAAAGTCCTTTAAAATGGGTAAGTCAACAATTTTTCAATTATATATTGCATAATTCAAATTGATGAATAGTATGCAGTATTTTTTTGGAGATCATATTTTGTGAGAAAATGTTGAGAGAAAGGTTTACCATACTCAGTGGATTTTCTTACTTAGAAAATTTGATTAATACTCCAAACATATCTCCTAATCAGCTTGTGAGTGCCTGTTACAACTTGGATACATGATTTAACTCATATTAATCTTGGAGATCTGTCAGCCATATGTGCAGACAATTGAGCTCACTAGTGTCACTGGAACTTCATTCCGGGTAGAGGCATGTGGACTGCAGGTAACAAAATGGTAGTTGAACACCATTGGCATCTGACATTAGGTTAGAACTTCATTCTATGTAGAGGCATTGTGACCATGTAAAGCAGAGTGGTACCTTGATAATCATCATCAACAGGAGGCTTTGTACCATGTAGAGGCAACAACCATGTAGTGGGGTTGAAGTCACCATTTTTAGCTTGTGAGAAATCATCTCGGATCGTCATTTTTTGTAGAGGCATTGTGACTGTGCAACAGAATGGTAATTGATCATTAGGAATTAACACCACGCAATGGAAGTGTTGAGGTCTTGAAAGATGACTTAGTACCATACAACATGAGTGTTAAGGTTTGGAAAGGGACATGACATCATGTCGCATCTTCATTATGTGTAGAGTCTCTTATGGCCCTGTAGCAAGATGGTACCTGAAAAGTCATTTTCCATCACCAACATTGGATCACTCTTAGCTCTACGTAGCATGGAGTTCCTTTAGACTAGTTTGGATTCTATGGAATAAACTCAAGTCGTGTTGTGTTATAGAGTAAAATGGGATCCTTGTCAGATATCTGGAAGCTTAGCACCATACAAGTGGGAGCGTTGAGGTTTCATTGGGAAAATTAGCACCATACAACAGAGGTGTGGAGGTCTTCTTTAGATATCAGAGTGGCACAAGTAGGAGGTAGTGAGCCCAAGTGCCACAAGTCCTAGAGTTTGAACCATCATTTGTTGATTGTGGAGTTGGTAGAATACTACGTAGATCTCTTCTCAAAGAACGTGATTGGAGTTTACAATATTTTTGGGACAAAAATCCTTTCCCATTAGGGAGGCATGATCTAGAGGACATTACAAAGGAAAAGGATCCTTAAATCTTCCAGATCACTTCAATACGTAAGAGAACTCGAGAGATTTGCCGACTATTTGAACGTTGAAAATGGACTCGTATGTTTAAATGGTGGCGGTCAAATTTTAGGTCAACCCTGGTCAACATGTCAACACATGGACCAATGGCAAGGTGACACGTGGCAGTTGGTGACAAGGAAAAGAAGGTTGATCACGTTGGTTTGCAACTTATGGTCTCTGTCGGCGTAAAAGTTAGTTAGCACAACGAAACAAGAGGTTCAAATTTTGTAATGGAAGGAGCCCAACCGCCATGAGGACTATTTTATCATCGCTGATGTGGTGGGTCCTCAAGCCACCACGTGGCTTGCCACCACGAATCGAATTCACTCGATATGCCTATCGAGGAGCGATAAGTGGACTATGCCTTTTGAGTTGCATTTTAGGATTAATTTGAGCTCGACGAGCTATATTTCTAGCTCGGTGGGGTGGTCAAATCCCCATTGAGGCCTATATTATCCTCAATGGTCGAATTATTGGTCTAAATTATTTCCTTATGCTTCGGGTGTTATTTCCACATTGGATGAGTTAGGATTAATTCACATGGTGGTTCCACATATTACTTGGGCAATATATTATTTCCACTTATATCCCGGCGAGATCCTATGGACGGTCTAATATACCATATGACTCGGCCCATATGGGCTTATATCAATGATGGGTGAATAAACAATGCCACAGTGAAAATAATGCACAACACACCAATGAATCGGTGGATCCAATGCATGCCAGCTCGCCACATACCCGTGGCCAAACAAAAGGAGTCAAAGGCATGACCAAAGTCATATAAAGCATGGGCAAATCAAGCCCAATTTAAACACTAAATCCCCCTCTTTCGCGTTAAATGTGGGATAGCCCATGTATGTGCTAAAAGAGACAACTAAAATGAAGATGGGTAGGATCGAACCTGCGACCTTTCCTCCACAAAGCCTGCTCCATTAACCAACTTGCTACCATAATGGATATGTGGTAAAACATAGGGATAAGGAACTTAAGCAAATATTTTGAGCCCTTTAGCACTATAAAAGGGACCCGAACCCCTCTCATATCAATGGAAAAATACAACGAAGGCATTAGGTTTTTTTTATAAAGGAGTCCAAGAAGAATTTTAAAAGCTTCCAAGTTATTTAAATAGGCCTTATAATTTTTAAAGGCAATATTTTTGTAATAAAGTCCTATTTAATATTTTAATAGGAAAATATTGGAAGCTAAGTCCTATTATTTTAATAGGAAAATTGTAAAATTGGGAGTTATTGGAAACTCACCAATTGGCCCATAGCGCCACACTTTTATTTACAAAGCCTGGAATTGTTGACCAGAGTGCCATAGGTCATCTTGTGAATGTCTAAAGAAGGTCGATCCAAGCTCCATAGGATCCTTGGCACCGGAAGGTGGAGGACGGGACTGACTTAGCATCGGTGTTCTTCAAAGGTCTAGAGTACTTTGTAGGAAAGTAAAGTTCCATTATATTTTGTTGTAAAAGTCATATTGTACTTGAAAATTTTTACTAGTGGAACGGTTCAATAAGAACCCAAAGACGTAGGCTATTTCGAACTCCGTAATCAATTTGTGTGCAGTGTCATTTTTATTCTTGTATTATTTTGGATTGTTTTACTTAAAACGGAGTAAATTTTAATGGTAATTTTTAATAATCCTATAAGGGTCTCAAGGTCATCAAAAAAATAGGTAAATTTTTTTACCGGATTTTCAAATCAAGCCCAAAAGATCCACATGGATATTTTCTTCTCCACTTTATACAATTTCCATTTTTAGATGTGTGCAAAAAGGTATTGAGAATATTCCTCCAAAATCATCAAGAGCTAGGAAACAGACACTCATCCGCATTTGGTAAAAGTAATTGATCAACCAATGGGAGGATAGATTAGAGCATGTACAAATTACTTCCACTAAATCATCCTGAATAAACACAATTTCTACTTTGAAATAAGAAAAAATTAGCAAAAAGTGACAATGAGAATGTGCAAATGGTTATTCATGAGGGGAAACACATGCACATCCAAAACATCTAGAGAATTTGATGGAGGGAAAGTTTCCACTTGTGGACTGACTAAACTTCCACCTTTGGATTAATATGAAAGCTTAAATATCTAATTCCAACTAAACTTAATTCTCCAAAGTGTCATGGTGGGATCAAGAGATAATATTCCACCAAGAAATCATTTTGTAAGTAATTGGTATGAACTGGAGGAATCATAAATTGATTTGGAGCCCAATTGATCAAAGAAGTAGTAAAAATTCCCTAAACTCTATCTCTAACTACTCATCAATCTCTCAACTATTTCTCCCAAAGCTAAAACCATTACAAATCTGTCTCCAAGACCTTTCTAATGACACTTTGGTCGCAAGTCATGTAGAGTATCCAATGAAAATTTATGATAAAACCGAGAACTTATTCATGTTTATGGAGCCTCCCAGTTTGACGTCCTCGAGATTTATTTTTGACTTATCTTAGCCATCAAATTTAACTTTATCAATATATCCTACAACCAACCACTTATTTCCATGTAGCCTCTTAGGATTTCTGGACTCTCTGGCTCTAATGTCATAGTTACCTTGATCTTAATTTTTTAAGCATTCAAAGTGACCCGTGATTGGTCCGTGCGGACCAATCACGTATTTTCAATGTTAACGGGGTCATCTCGGAGTCTTGGGAATGTCCTCGCAGTCTTATCTCACCTCATACACTTGGGATCACTCGATCGTGAGCTTTCCTTCCTTGACCACTTCCACTTGAGATCTTGATCCTGCAGAGCACAAACTATTGAATTGATCCATGTGGACCAATGACAACTTTTCACAATATTGGCCCCTTCCCACCTCTCAAAGCTTGAACCATTCAATATTGGAAACCAATGACGTGCTTTTAGGATTTCTTGGGGTTTTTGGGGTCCGAGATCTTTCCTTTTCCAATTGACAATTTCACAAGAATCTAAGCTCCCGAGAACACAATAAGTTTCCATCTACAACCCCCTTCTCAATGCCTTAGCCAATTTTGGACTCGGGAAAAGTGTTAAGTGTGGAGCCTTCACTCCACTTAACTAAGTGATATCTATGGCTTATAAATGTGACATGATCCTTCTACTTTTGAATATGGGATTAATCCTTAAGTTACCCAAGTGACCATCGATCCCCACATGTCCTTCCTTATGACCCGATTAAATTTAATAGTTTGGATCATTAAGAAATGAGGTATTTGTATGTCACAACCAAAAGATTAAGATTAAAAACAAGTGAATTTGATCCATTATTTGCCCATTTTGAACTATGGAAACATGTATTTGATATGTGCAAGAAATTTTGATGAGTCTTGATATGGAAGAGTGTCTAATATACATGAATGACCATGATCAAATACTAAATTTTAACTCTAAGGCTCCAAAATTAGGTGAACCATTTTAGGCACCAACAAGTTAACTATTATTTTTCTTTAAATCACACTATTTTGGCAATGCTTACATAGGATATTACATGAGGGAACATCCCATTGATTATATGATAATAAATTTGAATAATTTTGAGTTGAATTATCTCAAGTTAGATAAGAAAGCATGTGCTCTATTGAAAACTATAAAAAGTTTATACATTAGATATTGAGAAATAAAAATACATTCGATTGTATCTAATCTAGTTGTCAAGAATATGTTGTGGTATAACAAGTTAGAGAAAGAGTATGTAAATGGATGACTACATTACACGAGTTTATATTTCCATTGAACATGATAACTTGGTTTGAGGACATGGTTTGACTCAACACATTGATAATATAGACCTAAGAATTCAATCCTTTCAAGCAAATCATGTAAATATTATTCCAAATGATTGTAAAGTCATGTTGTCTATTTCATATTGCATGGGAATTGTTACCTACATTGTATATAATGTAAAGAAGATCCCTCAAACTCAAATAAAGGGAGGGTTATTTTATTGTTAAAACTATCAAGTCATCTACTTTGGATGTGTTAATAAAAATGAAGCAATTCATGTAATCATCGTCTTTTATGAAAGGATTAGAAGTGGAAACCCTTCCATAAATTCCACAACTCACAATTTTTTAAATTTAGGTATTATTGGCCCACCATTTTTAAGGATGCTCACATTCATGTTAGAATTTTCCATCAATGCCAAATATATACAAAGAGAGAATAGAACATTTCGATGCCTCTTCAACTTTTCATCAAGGAAGACCGTTTTATCAATGTGGGATGGATTTTATCAATGTTTTCAATCATAATTCCTCTATTAGACACATTGATTTATCACACTAATAGATTATCACTCTAGATGATATGAAAATACTAGCATAAAGATAATACATCAAAGGATTTAATTAATTTTTTAGAAGGTAATGAAACAAGTTGTTAGTGTAGAAATCCAAGGAAACATTCCTAGTCATGATTTCATTGTGCATATTTTGAGGAAAATGGAGAATGCTAGTGCAATTAAGGAATTTTTACTCATGCGTTGATCAACAATACTCAAATGACATGTCACATATCAAGCTAGAGAAGGTAACCACTTGTCAAAATTCAAAATATTGAGGGAGATTATCATGTGTATCTTAGCTCGATAAAAGGGAAAACAACCCCTTGTGTGAGGATTTCTATTATTTATTTAGAATTAAGCATGTGCACTTGTAATCAATTTAGGTTTTTATTTCAAGAATTTGTTTTCAAACTACTTTAAATCCAACATTATGTTGAGCATGCATAAGCCCTAGTATTATTATTCAAGTTTCCTTTATCTTTAGTCGCATGTAGATTTTTGAGAGGAAGTATTGCATAATTTCCTCCACAAATACTTTGTGAAAATTAATTGTTTCTCATGATGCATACCATAAGTATTTTAGCAAATAATGTTTGTGTGGATTTATCTTGTGAGTATTGCTTTCTTTTGAGTTATGGATGAATGCTTTATTTCAATTTTTTTCTTAAAGATTTTATTGTGATTAATTTTGTCTCTTTATAGGAAATAAAAAGAGTGTTTTTATTCTATTAATACAAAATTATTCAGTTCCTCTCATATTAAAGTTATTGAATGTGCATTTGTAATCTACAACTAAAAATTGAATTATGTAGCTTCGATTTTAGAGATCCCTTTAATAATTTTAATTGACAGATTTAGATAGTGCTCATATTTGTAAATCCTTTTTTAATTCTTAATTATGTTTGTCTAAGAAAATTATTCATTATTAACATGTATATAGGAAATTTTCTAAGGAGTGTCATTAAACTCATACCTATAATTCATTTGAATTTGAGAAAAAAACCTATGTTCAATGAATTATGATTTTAGTATCATGATGAATTATTAATATTGTTTTTGTAGAAATTAATCTCGATCTAATACAAAGAATCCATGAAATAGCTATTTGCATAATAATTGAAAACAAGAACTTTATATTATATTTTTATTATACTCACTATTTCAATACACTCCATTATATAGGAGATGTATAATAACAATTCTCACAACAAACTTTGTCTTCATATACAACTATACACCCATATGGTTTCAACCTCTCACCAATATAATAATAAAACAACACTAATTGTTTTATTATTCTAACTTACTAACTTACCACATACTAACCACATTTTACATTTACTATTTACATTTACATAGTAAATGTACTTTCACTAATTTACCATAATAATAATTACACATGTAATTATTATTCACCCATACAAATGGAGCACTAAGATATATTTCCTAACATTCCCCCCCTTAGTGCGAACATGGGGAAAACCTGCCTTATACTTGCACCTGCTCATGATCTGATGATTTTACAGGATGATCATAAACCTAATGGATGGTTTTTCATAGGGTTGACCATAAACCAAAAATGATGGTTTTGCAATTGGTTTACCATAAACCAAAAAGGGTGATGGTTTTTCATAGGGTTTACCAACAACCAAAAATGGTGGTTTTACAAGTGGTGTACCACAAACCAAAAGGGTGATGGTTTTGCATAGGGTTTACCAACAACCGAAAATGGTGGTTTTACAAGTGGTGTACCACAAACCAAAAATGAAGGTTTTCAAGTGGTTTACCTACAACCACATCATGATATGCCAAGTATTATTCTTAGCCCTCATCACATTTCACCGCAGGAATAACATAAGAAATTCTCACTTTGAAATCACGCATATATAGAAAATACTAGAAATGTAGAAAACTAGAAATGGAACATTGAGATCATGTTCCCCCCTCAATGTGAAATTTCCTTTATTCTGCAAACCACAATAGGAACACTGCAACCAAACACTCTGCCAAAAATACAAAGAAACAACAGGAACACACTGTATAAAAAAATAATCACCATAACTGATACGGCCCCGTCGTTGGTGACTGACGAGAGGTCGTTGAATGACCTCCAACCTCCTGTGCCTCCTTCCTCCAAGAAATTCAATTAGTATAGAAATTATTCATATTTATAGTCAATTTCATCTGTTATTTGTTCATCTCTAGCTTCCCATTCTACAATTTTGCTTATATCTGTAGGTGTTTTTTCTTTTCCATCTACTATCCTCCATAGGTTTTTATTCATTAACTGCATCTGAATTTTTACTCTCCATGTATGGAATTTCAGCCCATTAAATTTATATAATGGTGTGTCCATTTTACTGAATCTAAATATCCAAAAAAAATTGAATGTAGATTTGAATTACCTTTGATTCTCTGATTTCTTCAAAAAAATAGCAGTGATCAATGTGTTGTATAGTAAATTGCATTTTTCTCCCAAAATACGAACTGGGTTTTTCTGAAATTTCTACTGTAGCTTCTTGTATAATAGATCGTTCCACGTACAAAATTTTGGAGAAACCCAGATCAGGAAACAAAAGTTATGAGATATTCTTCGAGACAGATTTAACCTGCTCTGGTACCAAATGTAGAAATTAATCTGATCTAATACAAAGAATCCATGAAATAGCTACACAGACAATAATTGAAAACAACAACTCTATATTATATTTTTATTATACTCACTATTTCAATACACTCCATTATATAGGAGATGTATAATAACAATTCTCACAACAAACTTTGTCTTCATATACAACTATACACCCATATGGTTTCAACCTCTCACCAATATAATAATAAAACAACACTAATTGTTTTATTATTCTAACTTACTAACTTACCACATACTAACCACATTTTACATTTACTATTTACATTTACATAGTAAATGTACTTTCACTAATTTACCATAATAATAATTACACATGTAATTATTATTCACCCATACAAATGAAGCACTAAGATATATTTCCTAATGATTTTTTCATAGCTTTGAAAGAAATAAAATTGGACTAAATTTTTTCTTTTTCTACCTTTACTTTTTCTATTTTAGTTTTTGGAAGCCTTAAAATTCATTTAGATTAGTAATCATTGCACATATCCGTTTAGGTATATTTGGTGTGAGTTATTAAGTCCATTGTTTTTCCTAAGAAGTGTTGCATTTGCATTATTTTCATATTATTTCACTATGGATTCATTTAATATTCACAACTTATAACTGCGTTTTTAGAAAAGTATAAAAAGTCCTAAAATGAGAGGGGTCGCCCTAGTAACTATTGGATATTATGTTAAAATTACATCAATAATCCCCATTTGTATAAAAAACATGCGGGCACCCATGGAAATCATGAATTTTTAGGGAAATTCTTGGTCTTTGTTTGGTAGGATCTAGAACACTATCTTTATTCCAAGAACTTTTGAGCAAGACACCCCAAATCTACTAAAAATCCACATGTGGAAACAATTGCCACCACACCCACCACACAATCCATCGTATCCCTTTATCTCCACTTCAACGCTATGCGTGCTGACACCTCATTCAAATAGATCTAAATGCTCACCCGAAGCACGCGAAGCTATTAGGTCCCTCCTTTGTATTTTCTTTTCTAGATGTTAGCATGCATATTCATAATAACCAATAACATACATTCAAGCGCATACCATTTTAGACATCATATCATGAGCTTATAATGGAAACACATGTAATAAGGAAACATAACAAATAAGATAAGCACTAAGATCAATTGCACCATGAAATCACCATACTCAGAGACATCAATTACCATAATCCATCCTCCATAATCCATTGCATAAAAACATTACCTAACATGTGGATGATTACATATCGCATAGTCTCTCATCCATGATCCTTTTTAAAACAAAGACATATAATCGATATATATATAGTGTGTGTGTGTGTGTGTGTGTGTGTGTGTGTGTGTGTGTGTGTGTGTGTGTGTGTGTGTGTGAATGCTTTTCTATCAATCCTAATAATAGATTAATCCTATAAATAAACTCTGCTTTAATCATATTATTAGATCGATCCATGCATGACCTTTCATCTTCGCTCCGCATGTGATTTATCCCAAAATAGAAATTCCTTGGCCATCAAGTCTCCTTGTTTTTCTCTAGATCTAAAACGTTGCTTGATCGACTCTTTAACTCAACTTTGTCTATTTTTAGCCCGTAGTCCACAAAATCAGCTAAGTAATGAATTTTTCTGCTTGGGTGCAAGCCTTCAAGTGCTATCCATTCTGTCATATGCGCGCCCCTTTATGACTACTTCGCATGTCCCCTAGAACCTTGTGTGTGGCATGTACTTAGTGATTTTGGTTGTGTAACATTACCCCACACTAAATTAGATTTTCATCCTCAGAAATTATGATTTTCCCAAACTTGTTTCTCCAAAACATATATGAATAATCAATAAAATAATAAAGAATTCAATTCCCAAAAAGAATCATCCCACCTATCGAAATAAAATCATGCCTCATGTTGTTGGAAGAGTTTTAGGAATTCAACATTGAACTCACTCTCCAATTTATTCCACTCATCAAGTTCACCTAACGCTTTCGGGGTGATGCCCTATAATTCTTGGTACCTAGTCGGTGTTAACTCTTCAACTCTACTTTTGAGCTCTTGGATAGTCACAATCAATTCCACAAGAATTCCATCAATCACATCCATGTGCTCCAACACCAAATTCTAAAACTACTTGACTTTGAGCTCCAACTTATCCTTCTTGGCCTTGATTAGCCCTTTATGTGTTGATGTTTTGGCCATAACCTTAGTGCGCTCTATCTTTTAGTAGATGTATTTTATTAGATCATCCTTAGTACCACCTCTTCATTACCCATGCATGCATCAAGAATGGTTCACATTTTGGCACCTTTTAAAGGTCAAGTCAACATTATTACTTGCTTCCTTGAGTTGCGCAAATAAGTCCTCAAGTTTTGTAATAATGGCCTCAATAGAAACTTTGTTTGTTTCCTTCTCCTTTGGTATCTCTTCTATTTTTGGCCCCACACCACTCTTAATATTTACCAAAATCATGCCAAACAAGTTTTCCAAGTACTCCATCTCATCATTATAATTTCTTGTGGCTTGTCCCACTAAGGTGGGAATGACCTAAGATTTGCTTTACTAACGCATCGACCTTGTCATATGCCTCCTTAGTCTACTTATGTTCTCCTTGGAGATATTTCTTCAATTTCTTGACCTCGTGCTCCTATTTCTTATTAACCACCAAAACCTTCATTGTAACTCCAACATCAAAGTTCCTTCATGCAATATCCATGGCCATTTTGTTCAAGGCATTACATGATTATTCATCCATTAAGTACATAGGGGCTATTATCTTGTAATTTTTCCTCGCTCACTCTTTATTTCTATTGACCGATGGAATTGTCACTCACCTCAAACTCGGACTCTTCGTGTGTGTAAATTCCAAGACACCATCTTCCTTATTCAAGACACTCCTCCATGTTTTTACATTTGTTCCTAGGCATATACCTTATTTGTAGGAACCGTGCTCGGAACTCTGCAGACCTTCTTAGTGGTCATCCACAAAGTCCATATGTGGCGACCAGGTGCCCATCACGTCCTCACCGCCTTCATATTTTTCCTCGGCTTCCTTGGGTAGAGGCACCTCTGCTTAGTACCGGTTTTGCACCCTTATCCTCCATGATAACATAAGTGTTGTTATTTTATTTTTACTTGTTCGCCGCCTCCCGCATGTGTGTGTTTCATCCTTAAGTGACTTGTATTCTTCTCTCATTCTCGCGGATTAATATTTCTACTCTTCTTCCTTTTTATTTTACGGTTCTTCACCGCTCACGCTCAAACTCCTCTCATAAGGTTTCTCATTTCTCCTTCTTATCAAATTATTCACTTAAGACTCTTTACTAGAGATAACCTTAGCTCCTCCATGCTTGAAATTTTCCTTCTTTGTGTTATCCTTAGGTGGTTAAGATGTTCCAACACCAATGCTACGTATTATCTTGTAATACATTTTCTTTCTCTAAGAGTGGTCAAGCCCAATTTCCTCTTCTTCCTCTTTCTCAGGAGTAGCTTCACGTGTTCTCTTGAGGGTGGCACAATATTTCTTCCAAGATGTGGGAGGTAGGAATTTGTAACTTCCATCTCGACCCTTCCTTGAGTTTTTAGTCTTAGTACCATGAAGACTCGTTTATCAACCCCTTTATAGTGACATTCATTTGGGAGCTCAAATCTACCATGTTCGAGATATAGCATCTTTAGATATACGAGCCTTTGTGTCATACATGTAGGTCATGTGCAAGATGTACTGAGATCAGATTCAACCTTGTCGATTGTCAAAGGTCAACTTTTACGTGTCCTTTATTTTGTTTACTACACACTTAAAGTACTATGAAATGATTGCAAATGACAACTTGCACCATAGGTCCATCTCCCCATCTTTCATTCTAAACCGTGTAAGGTTGTAGTGCTACATCAATGAAAATTTATCCTTTTCCCCGAACTCTATATGTAGCTCACATGGAATGTGCCACTCATTATCAAATGCCCCACACAATCTATTATAAAATTTATCTATCCACGCCTTATACGCATTTGAGATTGGGTCATCACGAGGTGTAGTGATGAATTGTCATTGTAGGGGACTCGTTCACAGGTGGGTAAACCCACATATCATCATCTAGACCATCTGGAACTCCAATCTCCCAAAAGATAATGAGGAGGAGGATCGATCCCCCAATTATCTTAGTTCCTTCTTCATTTTGCTTGGCCTTCTCTATGATCCCATTGTGCAACATATTACACAATGTTATATTGGCTCATGTTTTCCATTTTGTGTGCGACATATAAAAATTCTTGTTGACATCTATCCACCTCTCCAAGGCACCAAATTTATAGCTAACCATCATGGATGTAACCTAGTTGCAGGATCTGTGAGCTTTTCAATGGTCATAGCTCTTCCTCATTTCTCATATTGTAATGTAACGACCGAGTTCATCAATTTTTACATCGAGCATAGATCCATCCCCATGTCCTCCTGTATTTCTTGACCATATGACTTGTTCGATAAGTTGGGCTATAATTCTCATTCTTTGGCCAATGAAATAGAAAAATACCTCGTGCACCCTCAACATGATCCACTAGAACAAATGTGGTGGCTTTGTGAATAAGGGTAGCTCGAATAGCTGAAGAACCCCTACCTTATCCAGATTCCTCCTTATCGAATCTTCTACAAAGACCTTCCCTTCTTCATTCATCCCCAGGTTCCGTAACATGTTTGCCTTCAATTTCATTTCATTCCTGAGGGCTTTGTGGTTGAATTCACTAATTTTACACTTGGTAAGCTGTGACTTCCAAGTCCGAACCCTAAAAATTATAGGCGAGTAATGCATTTCGAGTAGATTTCTTCCAATGGTTCCTCTACCTCAACTTCGAACCTCTTTATACAAGGCTTGCTTCTCCTGGTATTTGGTGTCATTAATCCTACAAACTTGTGCCCTAGGTAATTTACTTCACAATATTGTCTCACTTCACTACCCGAGCACTGCAAACCCTAGCTATTCAAAATCCTCCTACAAACTCTTCTCCTTATGCCCTAATGTTGCATTGACATTGTTAGCTCAAAATTCTCTCGTCATAAGGCCTTGCACATAACTTCACATACACGCTTATTATGGTTTACTTTTAACTTCTCTTGCTTTCATTACCCAAGTCGCTCAAGAGCTCAATTAATCAAGTTTTCTCAAATCCAAGGTATAAAATAACCCGACTTCCCCCCTTTTATAGTTTTTTTGTACTCCACTGACTTACTTTTTTTCTTTCAACATGATTTTTCTTTCTTTAAAGATTCTAATTTATTTCCTTAATGAAGCTCTTTTTTCGCTTCCTACTTTATCACTTGACTTCCTTTCGTGTGCTACATTCATAAACTTTGGCATGTCTTACTACTTTCCAAGCCAAAAACATCCTTACACGTGCCTCCCTTCACCGAAGTACATAATCGTCTCGTGTGTTATATACCAAGTAGTTCATCATGTCACTACCTACCTTGCATTACTGATGAGCGATCATTCTTCTCGTGTAGTCTTTTATATGAGAAATTTTCTTAACGCCTTCAACCCTAGCACTTTTCGTAGCACATTTTTCTTCTACGCAAATTTTATAGAGAATACACTCAACCGTGCCAACTCGTATCAATTCGATGCCATTTTATTTTTATTTTTCACACACTTGCACCTGGTTCACCCCCACTACATTTATGTGTGGTCCTCTACGCATGAACTCAATAGGTAGTAATTAACTTCCTGTGTATAAGAACACTTATTACAACAAAACAAGAAAATACGTAATAACAAAGCATAACAATGATTGAAAGGAAACACATGAAAAGGAAATCTAATCTAATGGCAATATTGCCTTATTACAAACATTAAGAAGCTTTATTTATGGTATGGCTTCAACCTACTCCCATTGAAGTAACTAAGAAACATGGTGCCATCCAACGCCTAAAGTTGACAAGCACCTGATTAAAGCATCTTGGTTACTACAAAAGGTCCCAACCAATGCAATTTAAGTTTTCCCCGGTGGTGCGTAAACTTGGAGTCATAAAGAAGAACAATATTTCCAACTTCAAACATTTTGTTCCTAATGCACATATCATGTCATACCTTCTACCTCACCTTCTCGGCCTTCGACTCCAACATGCAATAGCACGCCACTCATCTAGTTGCATTAGTTTGTCAATGCACTCTTCAAAATATTATGCATTAGGCATTATGTCCTCAATGCTCTGCGCATCCTCACCAAAATTGATCCTTGATAAATGATCGGGCCCTGAATTGCTCTTACCAGGCTTGACAACAAACTGTGAAGTCAAACTCCTGAAATAGAAGTATGCATCTGCATATGTGACCTTGAAAAATAGGATTGTTGACTAAGTACTTAAGTTCCATATGATCAGTAAAGAAAATTAACGAGGTTTCCAAAAAGTATTGTTTGAACTTATATGATGTGTAGATCATAGAAAACTCCTCGCGCTTAGTAGTCATGCAATTCTTCTCCACAGGAGGTCAAATTCCTACTTGCAAATCAAATTAGATGATCTAAAGTACCTTCCCTAGGTTACGCCAAAACTATGCCTATGGTTGTACTAGAGGCATCACCATGTACATGAAAAGGCTTGGTCCATGAAGGAAAGTGAAAAATAGGTGCAATAGTCTCTCCTTCAATGTCTCAAATACTTATTATTGCATGTCACCCCAATGAAACTTTCTTTTAGCCTTGAGTAATTCTTCCAAGGGCACATAAAACTTTGCATATCCTTTAATAAATTTCCTATAATAACCCATATGTCCCAAGAATCCACTTACTTCACTTTGGTTGGTAGGTTCTTCTAATCCCAAGATGAGAACAATATTGGTTGGGTCCACCAACAATCCTTGCGGATTATGTGCACCAATAGAGTTCAAAGGGTGTAGCAAAAATACACTTCATGATGTTGAGAGAGATGCTCAAATTCTTGCGCCTTTTAAACATAAGCCTCAATTTTTCACACAGTGATCTTTGACTATCTCATACACCATCCAGTCATCCAAATACACTTGCAAGAATTTATGAATAAAATCCTAAAAAGCTTGCACAAAAATGTGTGAAAACACTGTTAACGCATTCTTAAATCCAAAGGGAAAGAATGTATATGAAAATCTTCCCCACTCGGCGGTGAAATTTATATTTTCTTGATATTCCTTCACGATGCATTGGTGATAACTTGAAAAACCATCTATAAAGGAATATATCTTGCACTCGGAAATCCTTCAAGAATCTCTTTTGTGAATAGGGTGGGAAAAGACCAATTACACATGCAATTGAGTTCTCTATAGTCAACAAAAATATTTACCTTCCCATCCTTCTTAATACTTATGACCATGGGGCTAACCCATTTAGATTCCTTAATTGGCTCAATTCTTCCAGGACTTGAGCATTTTTCCAATTTCTTCTTTAACTTCACGCCCAAGTTAGATTCATCCTATAAGGCCTATTCTTGATTTGGGTGTGCACCTTCTTTAACTTGATCTTCATTTCTCCTAGAGAGGGATCGACCCATTTCAATTCGGGATAGCCCCATGGAAACAAGTATTTGAATTCATGTAAGAGATCAATAATCTTAGCTACTTCTTTCTCGGACAGTAATCACCAATAATTTCTTCTTTCAATAAGCATCTTCGATTCCAATTTTAACCTTCTTTGTCTTCATCGCTTTCAAGATATGTGTGTGCTTTCTCATCCGTAGTATCCAAAACCTTACACGCACCTTTAGTGTGGTTAACATCCAAATTTTCAACCTCCTCATCATCAATCATGCACACCATTTTTCCTTTCTCTTTTTCTTTCTAAGCGTGACCTATCTCTGTACTTCATATGTTTCTTCCTCATCCGGTGTGCCTCTAAATTAGGGTCACCTAATAACTCTAGCATGAGCTCTTCATACTTCATGCTATCTCTCATAGTAATGCTCTTCATGATCTATAATGCTTCATGAATCATAGGCTTAGTAGAAAAGTAATCAAAAATTTGAATCATACCTGCAGTCATATCATGTCAATTCGTAATCTCCCTTTTTAATTCTACATGAACATACTATACGTGAACACATTCATGTAATGTGGAGCATAAATTATGCACCCAAAGTGATACCTTGGTACTTGGTCTCTCCCCATGTGCGGCCTTTGATCATCCAAGTAAATCTATTCTTCATCTCGCACCTAACTATTTCATGCATTCTATGTGACTAGTTGTCACAATAAATGCTTGTGGTATATCCGATTGATTGTACATCATCCCATTGTATCACACCTTCCTGGATGGCTCAAGTACCTCAAGTGCAGCTTTGTGCATGCATATATTTTGTTCAAGTCTTCTTCACTCAAAGACTCAACATACGAAGCAACCTTTCAGATCATTAGAGAGGTATAATGACACACTCATCCTTTTTCTCAAAGATAACCTAACCCTTATTAAAGTACATGTATGCATTGTTAGCATAACACCGAGTCACCCAAACAATGCTGCGAAGTTATCTCGCTTTAGTAAACTCTAATACTTCAAAATCCCCAATAAACTTGGCTCCCTAAATTGTGATGGATGCATCCTTCAGTACCCCAATAGGCATAGCCATAGTTTTTTTCACTATATACAACACATTCAAAGATGGATACTATGTTGGTCTACCCATATGATTCCATGCATCCAACATGAGTACATTAACCTCAATGCCCATGTCTATCAGAATGTTGTTAACAAGCCATCCATCAATGACTGCATTAAGTGTGATTTCCTTGTCAAATTCATGACTATGAGGGGGTCAATTTACATGGAGTATCTGTCTCTCAAGCTCATACCGAGTAGAGGTACCTTTTCATGTTACCAATTCTCCTAATGGGGGAGTGATGTTCTCTTGGCTTAACATTCTACATACCTCCTTGTGTCATCCACATCTTTCTCGCGGGAGCTCATCATTCTTTACTTATTCTCTCTCGCATGCTCGCTCCTTCAAGAATTAAATTTCTCCTCGCAGATATCTAATAACCCCCATAGTCTTAGTAAACCTCCTTCGGTGTGCAGGATCAAGATACTTGACATGTGTCACCTTCTCCTTCATCATAAGTGGCTTGAACTTCGGAGGTTCACGTGTGCGCACAACCTCAATGCATGTAGTAACTAAAACAATCACGTAACTTAGGATCAAGTGCTTTCTTCAACATTTATTGATCATCATCTACATATACCTTAATCATCTCCACGCCCTTGTCTTTCTTCTTATTATTTCTCATGTGCTGATATAATTAGGGTAATCTTCTAACTTGTGCCTGCTTTCACACCACGAGAAAAGTACATTATGAGGGTGATAAAGCACTAATAATGATCAGGGAGATCCACAAGTATAGTAGTTTCCTTTAGTGAAACCCTCCTTTGATACCGCCATAACCTCATCCTCTATATCCTCCACAAAATCCTCTATTTCTATTATACCCATTGGTGTGCCCTTTATTATGTTATCCTTTCTATTCTTTTGATCCACTTGCTACACTAGTCTAGCAGCACACACCCGTTTCAATGGCTTCATGTACATGATCAATCAATCTGCAATCATCAATTTCATGAGTATGGGTCTTACAAATATTACAATACATAGACACGTTCTTCCATATCACACATTGCAAAAGGGAGATTTACTCGCATCATGGTCCAAATGATGATCTCACAATCCCGCAACAAGTCAAACTCGAATTACAAGGGAAGTTATCCTTGGTATGTCCTTCAACCTCACAATTTGTGCACCATATGCCATTACGCATCTCATAAGCTAAGTTGGTAGAAAACTTCTCCAACTTCTTCACCATGGCTATAATCTGCACCTCTTAGAATGGACTTACTCTATTATCCACACTTTCAACTACCTCAACGCATAAAGCTACTTCTAAGGCCTCGCGTGGATCAGTATACATCTTATGAGATAAAGATCTACTTAACAGAGTCAACAATCCTCTAATGAATTATTGCGCGTCTTGACTTTGATGAATATCATAAGACAACTTTGAAAAAGAGTTTTCAAAGGCACATCATACTCCCTTGTGCTCACAAATAATCCTTGTTTAATGTCCTTAAGCACACCGATGCTTTCTTCGCTGCTCAAACTCTAGAATATGAAACTCTACCAAAAATGCATCACGTAAAGAATTATGGTCCACCTCGGTCTGATGTGGATCATACTTCCTATACCATCTATGTGCATGCCTTTGATGAGTAGTGGAAAAATGGCTAGTGTTTATGTTTAAATTTGTGATTCCTTTAGCGCGCCATAGTAACTCACACTTGTGCACATGTTCTATTTTATCCTCAACACCCTTATACTCTAGAAAGTGGATAGAAATCTCGTAATACACCGAGGTGGTTTTTGTGTTTCAAGAGGTTGACTAGGTGGTTATTGTGGATGTGGACCCCGTCCCTCTAGATCCCAAACCATAACCTCCACTAGTATTTCCCCCTTCACCGATCTTCTTGATCCCGATACTCTTGATCCTCCCGCACCCTTGATGTGGGTGATGGACCAGTTGATGTACTTCCTTGTGTCCCAATTGTGGTACTAAACCGAACTCCCATGTCTCCGCGAGGTCATAGTAGTCCCGAAGTGTTCCCAATGTTACGTGCACCAACATTCTCGTCTCAAATGATGTGCTTGAAAACAATCCTCCAATTGAAATCCCAAAGAATAATTTGTACTACGTTGCCATAGATGTCGTATGATGCACCTCTGAATCTACAGCAAAAATATACCTACCTAGATCTGTTTGCTTACCAATACTAGCCTACTTCTCAATGACTAATTTTGGATTTGGAACACCATGCGCAAGGATAGGTGGCTAGGTGGGATTAGATGCACATCTATGGTCCTTAATCTATCCTCCGACACACTCTCATTCGAAGCCAAATGGGACTCTACTACATTTTCCTAAAGTTTGATGCTTCGACTCCTCGTCTTCCATAAGAGCTTCAAATCCTTCATGAGCCATCATCCTCCACAATTCTAGTGACTTTTAGTCTCCTACGCCTTCTCTAGTTGCCTATCCCAAGGTTCATTAAATCTAATCCATTTATCCTCTCTTTTTCTATCTACTACCACGTCTGCTATCTTTCACCACACATGTTTATGGCCCTACACATAGTGGGGGTTTAGCTAGCCATGGGTAGTTTCTCCAAGTCCAGTTCTACCATCAAGATCTTGATTGCCAAAGGAATAGAGTGCAAATAAGATCCTCTAGGTTCACGCAGAAACTTAAACTCATCTACCTCTGGACCTGGAATACGTAGAAATAGTGTACTCCAAGGTATAATTGTGCACCACACCAGCCCACCAATAATCTACTTGCTCTATTCCAAGCTTCATTATCATCAAAAAAGTCTAGTAATCTTCCTACGTCCAAACCCTCAACATCTATCCCCAAATTTTATTTGATGCATATGCTGACAACCACTCATACAACTCTATTGGAAATAAGCTAAAAAATGTCTCATAGAGCTCATGATAAAGATGATATTCCACCCACTTCCATGTATTGAAATCAAGTCCAAAACCATATCTTTATGCAAATTTATCCCATTTGTTTTCAACCCAACTTTCAATGCTCTCTAGAGTCAATCGATATGCAATCTACAAGCAACATCTTGGAAAACCATTTAAAAAGATGTCCTGTAACGGAACCAAAATGTAGCCCTTTTATTTCCACTTCAATGATATACACATTGGTACCTCATTCAGATAGATATGAACACTCACCCAAAGCGCACGAAGCTAATAGGTCCCTCATTTGTATTATCTTATCAAGATGTTAGCATGCATATTCATAATAACCAATAACAAAACATACCTTCAAGTGCATACCATTCACAGAGACATCATATCATGAGCTCGTAATGGTAACACATGTAATAAGGTTACATAATAGATCGATAAGAAATGAGATAAATTTCACCATAAAATCACCATACTCAAAGACATCAATTACCAAAATCCATCCTCCATAGTCCATTGCATCAAACCATTACATAACAAGGTTGAGTACATATCACGTAGTCTCTCATCCATGATCCTTCTTAAAAAAAGACATATAACCGACATATATATAGGGGTGAGGACTTTCCCTTCACCGCCCACGCATTCTCAAAATATATTGCATGCTAAAAATAGTCATGCATACATCCAAAAACAACCATAAAGTGTGCATGTTATTCTCTCAATCCTAATAATAGATTAATTCTATGAATAAACCCTGCTTTAATCCTATTATTAGATCTATCCATGTGTGACCTTTCATCTTCGATCGGTATGTGTTTTAAACCCGAATAGACATTCCTTGGCCTTCAAGTCTCCTTGCTTTTCTCTGGATTCGAAACATTTCTTGATCGACACTCTAACTCAGATTTGTCTATTCTTTGCCCTCATCCACAAAATCGCTAAATCTTGAAGTTTCCTACTTTGGCATGGGCCTTCACGCGCTATCCATTCTCGCCCGTGTTTCCTTCATGCCTGACTCACGCACACACCCTAGACCTCGTGCGCAACATTTACTTAGTGATTTTGTTTCATGCAACATCCATCACCACAAGCTCCCTATCTCCCTTTGTCTAATATTTGATTGCATTGTGAAACCTGACCATCAATTGAATGTACATTCCCCATCGCTTTCGCATATGGTCACCAATATGACTATTAATCTAATTTGTCATCCCTTCATCACAACCCTTAGAAACATATAATAAAAACTACTCCATTGGTAATCTAAGCCCTCAAATCACAAGTGGAGGGCCATACTCAATGTGAATTTCAAAACCTTCAAGACTTCTTTGATCATGCATGTGATCATAACTGAACAACATACTTAATCGATATGTACTTGGGATATGATAATATAATATATATGGGTTGATGGAGATGTTTGACATGTGACACACATCCCCTTAGTTATATGTATGGGTTCACATGGGATATGATAATATAATGTATATGGGTTGATGGAGATGCCGACATGTGGCACACATCCCCTTAGTTAGTTATATGGGCTCACATAGGAATTAATTATATTGGGTAATGGGTCAGCCTACATTGGGATTAGGTGTTACCCATCCTATTTAAAGGATGTGAGTATCATTATGAGGGGGTAATGGATGTATGAGTTGAGTCTTCTACTTGGTAGAGGTATATTGGAGGTGTCCCCCTCAAAGTGGATTCCCATCTTGGGAGATTGTGGAGTTACTCCTTCCTTAAGGAGCATTGTATGGTGTTGCCCTACCTTAAGGGTATTATTCTACATATATTGATATTAGGGCATCTTGGCCCCCCATATCTCTTGTGTTTTATTATCTTCTACAATTTATTGATTTATTATATGCAAGGTTCTTATCATTAACCATATCAATCAAGGATAGCTATTAGACCCCATGTGATCATCCCGATAAAATTTTAAAGCTCCTAATGGCTTAGTATGTGTCGTGGACACATTTTTAATAGAAGTAATTTGTTCTAAGTAGCATAAATTTTAATCATAAAGGTTTACGAGGTTTTTTTCCCAACCTTATTATTTTTCGAGATCTTCATGTTAGTGGGACCACTTTCCTATTGAGTGTCGGATTACTCAAAGTTCATAGTTTTGCCTTATTAGCTATCTAGTTCCCATTTTTGGACATTTTAATATTTAAAAAAATTTATCCATCTAAAAAATTTCATGTTGCATTTTTTGAAAGTGTGCATATTTTTTTACTCTATGCATATATAGCTTCAAAATAGATCCATTGTATATTAGGACTATTAGCTATAAAACAATTTGTAAATGTAATATTACTAAAGTGTTGACTTATTATGTTGAGGCAATCATTTTTTATGTAAAATATAGATTTTGGGGTGCCCATTTAATCTTGATCTTTCATCAAAATTTTTGTGATTGGGACAAAAAGTGGTTAACACTTCATAATTATAAGCAATTGAGTAGATTTTATTAAGTGTGTTTGATTGAGGTATTTTTTCCAAGATTTCTTTTTCCTGCTACATTGTTGTGGCTTCTTGCCAAGACCATATACTCACACACAAAAATCATAATACACATTCAAGTAAATGGATGTTTTTTTACAATTTGTACATTTTGGGAAGACTTTGTTAAGTTTGTTGAAAAGAATAGGAAAATTAAAAATAAAAACATCACATTTAGCTTACTCATTTCTCGGGAAATATGCTCTCATCCATTTAATGTGGGACAAAATTACAAATTTGCAACATTAGAAAAATACATTGGACACACCTTATATTGATCTTAGCCACCTTATGTCACTAATTTTGCACCTTTAGACTATGATTCGCCATATTTTGATTTAGTTGTATATGGTGCACTTTTCATCGCACTTATCGGCCCCTCCATTAGACATTTCCTCCGTTTTTGGCTTATTTGAGAAGCTTACAATTGATTTTGGTTCTCTCATATGTTATTTCATGGATCATCTTGGAAAATATGTTGGTACACACTTACAAGAAATTTTTTTCCCTCTAAAGTTTTTTCATTATACTACTTATCATGGCATTGGCTATAGAGCATACATTTCATCGGCATTGTAATCACTTAGTGCAATATCACATATTTTATACTCTCTACTCTTCACAATGATATTGAGCAACATGTGATTCCTTCATCACATTAACTCTAACATGAGAAACTTGAGATTGCACTAGTCATGAATGATGTCCTTGACACATGTTTAGATGATTTCTTGCATGCACTATTTACACACACACCCCACAAAATCACATGCGAGTATCCTCTTCCACCATATGAGTTTACTTGGGATGGATTTCATATCATTTTTGCAGTGTCATCAAAACTCCTTTCCTTAACTTTATAATCATGGTTTTTAAAACATTCGGCCGTATCATCCGTATACTTTTCATATTAAAGGAATGTTCTTAAATGGAGCAATTCTCACATTGATGTTGGTATTATTCCACTTACGATATTTTTGAAGTGTTATGGGGTTGATGTTTAAATCTTTTCTAACTTTATGAAGTGTGTGCTTTTGGAAAACATTATTTTTAGATGTTGGGTCCTTTTTCTCTATCATATCCATTCGAACCATCTTGTAGATTTTAGGTGTTTGTGATATATTTTATGTATTTCAACACAAGACAATGTAAAGAAGGAATCCCAAACATAATTTATTTTTCAATAGTTGAGAAGTGGATCTACAAGCTCCACTCACACATATATTTTCATTTTCTCTACCCATTCAACATTATCAAGAGGGGTGGGGAGGGGTTTATGTGATACGTTATTGCTTTCTTAGAATGTTGTGTGTTCCTTATCCTTATCTCATTTCAACATCTACAACAAGTAGTCTCTTTTTCTTATGATAGTCACATGATAAATTCTTGTATTTTGAATAGAAGACAATGTAACTGGATCGAAATATCTAATATATTTCATTCTCAAGTGATAGAGAAGTGGATTGTGATCTCTAATCATGTAATTTTGATCCCCCTTTTCATCCATTTAATTGCACCTTCAATGGTGGCGATGATCTCCAATGTATCTCGGTTCACATCTCTTCAACATATAGATGTATTACTTCTTGGGCTCCTTGTGGTATATCTCAACACCTCCAAATACTTATGTTAATTTACTGATATTTTTATAAACCTTGTGGTGGCTCATTTTTTAGTTACACTTCAATGTACATGGGTACCTCATCATGCCTAGTTGTCGGGACCCATTTTCAAATGATTTTTAGCCTTATTGTTTTGTATAAGCCTCCCTAAGTTGCACTTAAGGGATGATGTTGGGGCAATATTCTATGTACACTTATATTAAGTTGATTTAGGTTAGCTTAACTATACTTGGTGTGTCTTGTGCAAATATATAAGCTTATAATATGATAAGTGCATTGTATTAATTACCACCACCATGAATAAATGCCACCTCTAAATGCTCATTCGGATGTTCCCGATAAATGGTCGATAGGAAGGGGAGACTACAATTGCATAAACTATTTAAATGACTTATCATTTTCCTATATTTTAAATTGAAAGAATCTTTCTAGACAAAACAATCTATATACTAGATGTTGATATCAAGTAATATACAATTATCCTTTCCTCATATCTTAAATAGAAATAATATTTCTAGAAAAAGGCAATCTATTTCTAGAAACAATATTTATATACAATTATTCTTTCCGCATATCTTTGTAGTGATTGTATGACCGTGAGTGGATATATACTTTGGAGTTACCTAGGAATTATCTATTCCTACATGATTATTATTTCACGTTTTCATCACTTAGAAGTTGTCTTGAATGTCGTATTCATCACAATATGCTCAACCTTTTATTACTCATACATAGAGCTTTATCTTTGAGCAAAAACCAAATATTCCAAGACCTCCTTAATCTCCTAAACTTCTTCTCCGAAGACAACCCCCTACTAATCTTTGTTTAAGATAAATATGAAAATATATGCCTAATCTAAATGCTATGGCAATATTAAATAATGAATAATGAAATACAAAAAATTAGCCCAAGTAACTAAACAATAAAAATATGAAACCCTAAGTGCAAAAGAGTTAAAAGAGCCTTAGTAGATTCAAAGAGTTTGTTGGGTGTGTTGCAGTGGAAATCGTTTGAATAGAGATGGAATACCATCACACATGAGCACGGAAAATGCATATCCGAGTGATTTGGTTAGACTAGGGCACCGGGGCACTCTATTATGAGTTTTGGGTGTCTTGGTCCGTAGAAAATCTTAACAAACCTCATCCGAGGTGTCGCAAGAGGTTTGCACTTATTTTCCTTTGATCACCTCAAGATCGTTGTAAGATCACCGAAGCACCTATAAACCTAAAATGAAGAAAGCACTGTAAAAACCTCTAATAGACATCAAATCCTAAAAATAAAGATGCAAATGATGGTTAAGACTTTCCTCATCCGCCACAATGGTAGAATTACAACTTAGCAATGCACTACATCTCAAACCCAATGTAGCTTTTGTGTCTCATGCGGAATTGTGCCCTAGGTTACTCTTGTGCATGTCGCACTTGAAGTAGCAAGCAAGTAGCTAGATGTAGAATGTAAATAATGTGTGCATAGAAACAATAGACTCCCCTCCTATGAAGTGTGATGCAGAAAACCAACCTTTGTCCCTTGTGATGGAGCTAGATGGATGTAAATGGAGCTCTTAGATGTTTGATGGATGCAACCTTAGGTGGTGATAAGTAATGCTTAGTGTTTGGTCCTTTATTATGATCACATAACTATATATTTATATGATTCCCTTCCTTGAATTTTGTAACTAACCTCGAAAAGGCCAACTACCAAAAAGATAATATGCTCAAATGGATACAAAGGACCCAAAAAGTGTCACCAAAATGTAAAGAGGACAGGGGGTGCCCAGAGGGACAGGAGCACTGGTGCGCACTGTCCCGGATGGGTGTCAGGTGTGTCGAGATGACAAATACTAAAAGGTAAAGAAACATAATAAGCAAGTAAGAGTGCAATAACTGAAAGAAACAACATAAACAAAAGAAATGTGGCCAAAGACATGGGTTAATCATTACTTTTCATACTTAAGAATCATATGAATAGTAGTATGTAATCAGGACTAGATAATTACCCAAGTGTGTGATTTTGTGTCTACACTTGCCCCCACTTTATGTTGGTGAGAAAATGTTCAGTAACATAAAGTAGATAGATATGTGTACCTGATATCCATGTAGATTGATGTAGCAAGTGTACCGAGGGACTAGACAAAGCGTGGAGTGATAAAAAAATGTGGAGCGTGGAGACTATAATGAAAAAGTGTAAAAAATGTGATGAAAATGAACCTAGGGCAGGAGTAGCGCGTGTGTAGATGTCGATGTGTATGGTGTTTTTGGTGTTGATTGACACCGCTTCCCATATGAAAAGACATGCAAAATAGAATATGATCAAACAATCAAATACACATGTATATCTATAAAAATTATGTAAAAATGTTGAAAGTTCCAAAAAGGAACATGTGCACCTAATCCATGAGGAGGAAAGAGTGTAGAAAGGATCTTATAGATGATGATGCACATAAGATTTTCAGCGATCTCACGCAGTGTGTACTAGAAGAAGTGTAGGGAGAAGCATCGGTGTCATGTAACAACCTTTAACGCGCTTCTCAAGATGTAGAGCACTCGAAATGTTGGTTTTTAGGTGATCCTACATCACGAAGAAGTAGTGTAGAGAGGAAAGTATGGTGTCATCCTTTAACCTTTAACTACTCCCCAGAAAATGGAACACCACTGCAAATGGTGTGTACAAATGCAAATGATAAGGACAATATTCCCCGTATAAGTTTTTTTGTAGAGTTTTGTAGATTGTGTTGAACCCAATCGCTATGTAACCGCCCTCAGTTATAGGCACTCCAAGAAAGGCATCGTTGTACTAAGGACCCAAGTCTAATTCTGAGCCCTGAACTATGTTGTACTAGTACTGTGTTTTGTTATGTACTATGTGTAGATAGTTGTATGGGGTGAATGATTCACCCAAATGATGCCCCTCTTTGGGGGTGCATGCAACATTGTTGTAGGAATATGCAGCCCAAAAGAGGATCGACTGCCAAATTGTGCCCTCGTAGGGGAAAGGGGACATGCTTGGTAGAAATCAAGACATGTGTACACAAGTGGTTGAGAGACAAGTTTTACTACAAGAAAATACAAAAATGCATGTATAAAATGAAATGTAAGCTAAACAAACGATGTGTAAGCTAGCACACACAAGAAGACAATGTAGACTGCGAAAAGTGGGTTGCAAACATAGGACACCACTCACAATTTCGCAAGACAATCAAGGCCATAGTGTCTGCAAATAAACAAGTGTGCACACAAGACAAAGGGAAAAGCCCTCATACATTGGAAAATAATGACAGGAAAGTAAAAGCAACATAATAGATAACCATGGTGGAAAATAGTCCTGCAAAACAATGTTGCACATGAAGCACCCGAAGCACATTAGAAATATAAAAAAGTATGTCAAAGTGTGTATAATTCGATAAAATAATATGATAAGTATGAAATGAAACAATAACACTTGTAGTGTACGAAAGTGGACACTCCCAGGAGCCGTTATGGGACTGGTAATAAGTATTGTGCCAAACAACCATGCTACGTGTAATGGATCTGTATAATTTGCTATCACAACTAGAAAGGCGAGTGAATGCACATGTGTGTATGATAAAAATAATGACATACAAGATATCTATCTAGCATGTGTAATAAGATGAACATGTAAAAACATAAGTAAGAAAGAGTAAATGTAACCAAGATATGCAATATGTTGTGGATGGATGGAATGGAATGCAGAGTGAATGATAGGAGCCGTGTGCCCCCAAGTGAATGGAATTGTATGCAATGAGGTTCATTTATTTATGCCCCCTCAACAGTTAAGAATGAACCATAAATGAGAGTGCGTCATCGGGAAATGGTTCAAATGATGTGTTATGTGTAACGTGGTGTGATGAATGTGTAGTGATGATATGCGACATAGAGATGAAGTGTGAGAATGCGTGATGATGTAGCCTAAAGCGTATATCATGACAAGATGATCGAAGGAGTGATGATTTATCCTAAAGCATATATCACTAAAAGATGCTATAAGAAGTGATGATGTAGCCTATGATGTATATCACTACTAGATGCTAGAGAAAGTGATGATTTAGCCTATATTGTATATTACAAAAGGAGCAGAAGAAGTGATGATTTAGCCTATAACGTATATCACTACATAGTGCTGGGGAAGTGGTGATGTAGCCTGGGGCATATACCACTAAGAATTTCACATGTTATAAGGATGGGATGATGAACGATTGAATGTGATGAGGTTCATTTGTGATGTATACCCTCAACAGTCCATTATGGACCGTGAGACTAGAGTGTGTCATAGGGTAGTGAGTGCAATGAGTAGAAGTGGATGAGTAAAATGTATAACATGTATAGTAGATGTGGTAATGAGAAAATATCATGTGACGTGTAATGTGTAATGTAGTATGTGCGATATGCAATGAAATATATGTAGATTATATAAGTGTGGAAGTGCAAAGCGCGTGTGATGTAAAATGTATAATAGTGTAGGGTGTAAAATGTGTACGATGTATAGAGGTATAGATGTATGAATCACAATATGTGAATGATGCATAGAAGATGTAAAAGGAATATGACATGCATATGTATAAAAGTGCGGGATGTGTGTAGTGTGTAGTGTGTAGTGTGTAGTGTGTATAGGATACCCTCAATAGTCAAGTGTGAACCGAAGCACAAGAGTGTGTCATCGAGGAATGACGATACTAGTGTGTGTGAAGAGGTATATGCTAAAGTTTGGGTGTGAAATTATTTGAATATAAGATGCATGTTGATGATAGGGGAGAAATAAGTGTGATTCCCCCAAAGTGTACTATGATGATGGAGATCTATGCAGCAAACGAGAGGTACAATGCCATACCATTGTGGGAGAGTGTTGTTTGATCATGATAAGAGAGAGGGCCAATGAATGGTTGACCAAAGCAACAATAGGAACATGTGAGGGTGGCGAAGAATTTTAAATGTGTCTTGACCATCAATAGAAGGAGTAGTTGCTTTGACAAAAGTGATTGGTTGGAGCTTATGTGGCATTGATGATGCTACAGAAGACTTGATAGGATAAGAAGGTGGACTGATTTTGAGAGGTAGTTGTGTAGTTTGACTTGGTGATTCCATAGATGACTTGAGAGGAGGAGGTGTTATATTGATTTTGAGAGGTGGTTGCTTAGGAGGTGCTTGAATTTCCATAGAATGACCATTAGAAGTGATGGTGTGATGCTCATTAGACATAGACGAATCAGATTTAGGAACCCATTGAGATGTAACAATTGGAGAGGATGATGTAACATGACATTGTGCAGTGAATGAGATAAAACCTTTGCACTCGAGATGCTTGAATCCTCGTTGTAAATCATAGTAATCATTGTCATTATGTCCATTGATTTGATGATAATTGCAATATGGAAGACCTTGATATTTTTCAAGCTAATAAGGAGGATAACAATGAGTAGATGACAAGCTAATTAATTGATGAGTTATGAGTTTCGGAAGAATGTCTTGTTGTGTAACATTGATTTAAACTTAAGAGGTGCGAGGAGCGGCAAGATTTGAGGTTCACTAATATGAGCACATGTAGAAGACATAGAATGAAGATGATATGTAGAAGGAAAAAACATGAGCCTGAGAAGCGTACTTAAGATGTTGGATTTCATATTTTAGAGATGTAATCATGGATTCCATAGCCTGAAATTTATCTTGAAATAAATAATGAAGGGCTTGAATGGATTTGCAAATAGATTGATTGGATTTGGAATCAAGAGAGTCCTCAAAAAGACGATGAAAATAGCATTGACTTGAGTAGGCAACATGTTGATAGGTAGATACATAGTCTCTAGGGTTTTTGGAGAGTGTCTTTACAAGATGGGTGCATTTGAATCAATTGAAGCAAAGAGACTTGATAGACCTTAGAGTCATGATGGAAGAAAAATAAATATCCAAGAGTATTCGAATGCGGGTTCACCAAAATGATTAAGCTAAATATGAAAATATATGCCTAATCTAAATGCTATGGCAGCGTAGATAGAATAACGAATAATGAAATACAAAAATTAACCCAATCAACTAAGAAATAAAAGTATGAAATCCTAAGTACAAAAGAGTGTTAGAAGCGCCTTATTGATTCACAGAGTTTGTTGGACTATGTCGCAGTTGAAGGCCGAATGAACAGAGATGGAAGACCATCACACATGAGCTTGAAAAATGCATAACTAATTGATTTGGTTGGATTGGGGTGCCCGGAAAGGGATGGGAGCACCTGGGGCGCTCTAGTATGAGTTTTGGGCACCCTAGTCTGCATAAAAGGTCAACAAACCTCCTCTAAGGTGTCATAAGAGGTTCGCACTTGTTCACCTTTTGTCACCTTGAGCTCGTTGTAAGATCGTTCAAGCACTGTAAACTGCGCAATGAAGAAAGCACTTGCAAAACCCTCAAATAGACATCAAATCCTAAAAAAGAAAGATGTAAAATGAGGGGTCAGACTATCCTCACCACCACAATGGTGGACTTACAACTAAGCATTGCACTACATCTCAGACCCAATGTAGTTTTGTGTGTGTACAGAATTGTGCCTTAGGTTACTCTTGTGCGTGTTGCACTTGAAGTAGAAAGCAAGTAGCTAGATGTAGAATGTAAATAATGTGTGCGTGGAAACAATAGACTCCCCTCCTATGAAGTTTGATGCCGAAAACCAACCTTTTTCCTTTGTGATGGAGCTAGATGGATGCAAATGGAGCTCTTAGATGCTTGATGGATGCAACCTTAGGTGGTGATAAGTAATTCTTAGTGTTTGGTCCTTTATTATGATCACATAACTTTATATTTATATGATTCCCTTGCTTGAATTTCGTAATTAACCCCAAAAAGGCCGACTACCAAAAAGATAAGATGCTCAAACAACTAGAAATTACCCAAAAGTGTGACAAAGTGTAAAGAGGATAGGGGTGCTTAGAGGGGATAGGAGTGTAAGGCGCTAATGTTCCTAGCTGGGAACTTGTGTTCTGGGATGACAAATGCCGAAAGGTAAAGAAACCGGATGAGCAAGTAAGAGTGCAAGAGTGAAAGCAACAACATAAAGCAAATAAAGGTGGCCAAAGACATGGGTTAATCATTACTTTTCGTACTAAAGAATCATATGAATAGTATTATGTAATCAAGACTAGATAATTACTCAAAGTGCATGATTTTGTGTCTACAATCTTCTCTCTCCCAAGAGAACTCCAAATTTCTAGGATTGTCTCTTTGAAGTCTCAAGCATATTTGAAATGGACAAGATGAGAAAACCAAATGTCTTAGATTGTTTCTCATATTTTTTAACTAGTGTGGGTGAAATTATTGCTTAATTCATATTGGTTATTATAGAATCTATTATAACAATTTTACAATTGTGCTTATAATAAGCGATAGTTTCATCACCAAACAAAAAATCACTCAATTTATGCCCTACTTATTGACTAGAATTGATCTCTCTAGTACTTGGAGTATGTAAGAGCAATGATGCTTCCCATGGGCCCTTACAATTTGACTTCCACAATGCAATATTTAAGCACATTAAAAAATTTACCATGACACACTAGTACATATTTTTTTAATTTGGGAGTATGTGATATGATACTATTTTCTTAGGATGTTGTGTGTTCTTTTCTTATCCTCATTTCATTTCATCATCTACTATGGGAAATTTATTTTATTATTCATAGTAACTCGACAAATTCTTGTATTTTCAAATGACTGGAATCTCATGTACCTTTCATTCTAAAATGGCCAAGAAGTGGATTTATGAGCTCCACTCATACACATTAGAGTTTTTTCCCCTTTTTAGCCATTTAATTTCAGCTTTAGTGATGGGGATGATCCCCACCGCATCCGGTTCACATATCTTCAACATAAAAATGCACTACTTGTGTGTTGTCTTCGCTTCACGAAATCCTTGTGGCATATCTCACCACCTCCAAATACTTATGCTAATTTATTAGTATTTTCATAAACCTTATGGTGGCTTATTTTTCCTAGTTACACTTCATTGTGCAAGGGTATCTCATCATGCCTAGTTGTTTGGACCCATTTTCAAATGATTCATAGCCTTCTTGTTTTGTATAGGCCTCCTTAAGTTGTAGTTAAGGGAGGATGTTGGTGCAAGCTTATATATACACTAATATTAAGTTCACTTCGGTTATCTTAGCTATACTTAGCATGTCTTGTGCAAATCTTTAAGCTTAGAATATGATAAGTGTGTGGCATTAATTGCCATTGTTGTTAATTAGTGCCACATCTAAATGGTCGTTTACGTATTCCTAATAAGTGGACAATAAGGAAAGGGAGCTTGCACTTGCACAAACTATTTATACCCCTTATCATTTTTGTATATTCTAAATAGAAATACTCTTTCTAGAGAAAGATACTTTATGTACAAGATGTTGATATGGAGTAAGATACAATTATCTTTTCCTCATATCTTTGCAATGCTTTTATGTCCATGGAATGAATATATACTTTGGAGTTACTTAGGAATTCTTAATTTCTACATGATTATAATTTCACATTTTCATCACCTAGAAGTTGCCTCGGATGTCGTACTCATCACAATGTGATCAACCTTTTATTACTCATATGTAAAGCTCTATCTTTGAGCAAAAAACAAATCTTCTAGGACAAACTTGATCTCCTAAACTTCATCCTCGAAGAGAGTCCCCTTCTAATTATCTCTCTCCCAAGAGAACAACATTCTAGAACCGTCTCTTTCAAGTCTCGAGCATATTTGAAATGGAAAATATGAGAAAGTCAAACATCTTTGATTGTTGCTCATTCTTTTTATCTAGTGTGGGTGAAACCACTTCTTAATGCATATTGGTGATTATAGAACTACCTCAACAATTTCATGATTGTGCGTACAATAATTGATAGTTTCATCACCAACTAAAAATCACCCAATTTGAGCTCTACTTATTGATTGGAATTGATCTCTTTGGTACTTGGAGTTTATAATAGCTCGATGTTTTCTATGGGCCCTTACAACCGACTTCCACAATGCAATAGTTAAGCACGCCAAAACTTTACCATGACACACTAGTACATATATTTTTAGTTGGGGGCGGGGGGTGTTTGGGAGTGAGGGGCGTATGTGATATGATATTGCTTTTTAGGATGTTGTGTGTTCCTGCGTATCCTTTGGTTCATTTCAACATCTAGTACATGTAGCTTCTTCTATTTATGGTAGTCACTTGATGATTTCTTGTATTTTCGGCATAAGATAGAGTAACTAATCGGAATCTTAGAGTATCTTTTAGTCTAAAGTGATTGAGAAGTGGATCTACGGGCTCTCGCTCATGCATTTTTGAGTTTTTGCCTTTTTTAGCCATTTAATTTCATCTTGATGGTGAGGATGGTCCCCAATGCATCTAGTTCATATCTCTTTAACATATAAATGTACTATTTGTGTGTTGTACTAGTTGACCGCTTGTGGCATATCTCAAAATTACCTCAAATGCTTATGCTAATTTACTAGTATTTTAGATTCCTTACGGTGGGTTACTTCTTCTAGTTACACTTCATTGTACATGTGTACCTCATCATGCCTAGTTTTCAAACAATTCTTAGACTTCTTGTTTTGTATATGCCTGTAATTTGCACTTAAGGGAGTATGGTGGTGCAATTTTTTATATACACCAATATTAAGTTAACTTAGATTAGTTTAACTATACTTAATGTGTCTTGTGCTAATATTTAGGCTTAGAATATGATAAGTGTGTGGCATTGATTGCCACCAAAAGTAATAAATGTCACCTCTAAATGACCATTCACATGTTCCTAATAATTGGTCAATATGGAAGGGGAGCTTGCACTTCACAAACTATTTATACCCCTTATTGTTTTTTCATATTCTAAATAGAAATATTTTTTCTAAACAAAACAATTCATGTACTAGAAGTTGACATGGAGTACTCTAAATTTTTCCTTTCCTCATATCTTTGTAGTGCTTTTATGTCCAGAGTGAATATATACTTTGGAATTACCTAGGAATTCTCTATTCTTGCATGATTTAGTTGATGTTTTCATCATTTAGAGTTGTCTCAGTGGGTCGTACTTATTACAATGTGCTCAACCTTTTACTACTCATACATAGAGCTTTATCTCTAAGCAAAAAACCAATCTTCCAAGATTGCCTTGATCTCCTAAACTTCTTCCCGAAGAGAACCCCCTTGTAATCTTCTCTCCCAAGAGAACTCCAACATTCTAGAACCGTCTCTTTGAAGTCTCAAGCATCTTTGAAATGGACAAGATGAGAAAACCAAATGTCTTAGATTGTTGCTCATAATTTTTAATTAGTGTGGGTGAAATTGTTGCTTAACGCATATCGATGATTATAAGACCACACAACAATTTCACGATTTTGATTACAATAACCAATAGTTTCATCACCAAATAAAAATCATTCTATTTGAGATGTACTTATTGACTAGAATTGATCTCTCTGGTACTTGGAGTTTGTAAGAGTTATGATGCTTCCCATGTGCCCTTATAAATTAACTTTCACCCGAAAAATTTACCATGACACACTAGTACATATTTTTGTAATTGATACAAGATTGTTGGTACCCCCTAGATGCCCCTACATCATGGTTGCATGCAAGAAAACATTATTGCACCCAATACAATGTGTCTCTTCTTCAATCATGTTTAGGTTTAATTTGGATAACTTCGCTTGTCATGTCTACCTATGATGTGAGGCTTGTGAACCAATTTTGGCATACTTTGTGGGAGTTGTCCAATACAAAATTGGACCAATTTATTATATCATATGCTTAAATATAATGGAAAAAAGAAGTTAACCACATACATGTCCAATTGTTATAAGCGTACAACAATGTGCATCCAAGTCCCTAAGATGATAATCCACCCTCCATTGAACATGCCTACAACATAACTCTTCGCATTGCTATGTGGAACAATCTATTTTAGACATGTCTTGGGTTCCAACCAACCATGTCTCTTGACATAACCTACCACATGCCATGAGTACATAATGACACTCACTAGATAAGGAAATGGAAAAAAACCAATGAGCTTCTACGGCATATCCAATAAACTTGTGAGTAGGGTTAGCGAGATGCTCTCATGCCAACAAAAAAGGAACAAAGAGTGCCACAATGCACATCACCAACCTCATGGATTCAAGGTGGGTGATAAGGTCTTGTTACATCTTTAGAAAGAAAACTTCAAGGGTCCACAAAGAAAGATCAAGCTGTTATGATATGGTCTTTAAACTATATTGCACGAAGATGGATCAAATGTTTTTATCCTTGATTTTTCGCAATACTTGGATTTTCATCCAATATCGATATGGAACTCCTTAAACCCTGTTTTCCACTCTTGTTTAACCCATCAACAACTTAACATCCTTATGATTTAGACTCTAGAAATTTGCAAGCAATGTCAAAGGATTGAATTGTTGAAGCAATGATTTATAATATGTTGATTAGATTAAGTGGCACAACTTTTAGCAACTTCAAGTTCATTTTCTAGAGCTGGCTGAAGATGTGATGGGGAATATCACTTCTAAAGAAATAGTGAATGATATGAGCATAGACGCACCCTCACTTTGGTGGCTTTGGACACTCAACATAGCTCCACATTATGTCGCACACCAAACCATAGGTTGCAAAATGACATATAGACATCGGCGCAAAGTTTTATGATGTCAAGCTTCCACATCATCGCCTAACATTTCAGCACACTTCTCATGATCCCCAATTTGATTGGACCACCCCAAGTTATCACATACCACAAATCAAGCTCTTCAACAAATCTTGGTGCAATGTCATACCATATTAGATCACAACACCCCCAGGCTTGCCCCACATCAACAAACTTGGCAGCATCACAAACACCTAAATTGGAGCAGACATCTATTGCAGATTCAAAAATCATTTTGTAACAATCTTCTTGTAAATTGTATGATTGTAACCATTCTAGTGCTAAGGTGAATATGATGAAGATTGAAAGCATCTTACTCCACATATTCTCGAATCCATATTAGGCAAATTAGTAAGAGATTGTTTCACCCTCTCCAACAAAGGGGAACTTCATTCTTGGTCTTTTAGGCCCTTGGACGCGTATATACCATACCTATTCATTCTACTTGAATAGAAGACCATTATTCTATTATCTCGTCTTGTGAATATGCAATGGTTTATTGCCTTTACATTCTATTGCATGTTTGTTTTATAGCTAAGTAGACTAGCATCTGATTTCTTAGGTTGTCCCCTACACCACCATCACAGGCCTTGCAATATGCCTTATTCAAACATTACCATAAGATGAAGTTGAATAATAGTATAATTTATAAGCAAGAGTATATTTTTCCTTAAATGCAAGCCAAATAGTTTCAACTATTTGATACTTGAGATTACTTTCAGATGAAACTGGCAGATAAAATATGAAAGTCATCCAAACAAAAAAATACGGAAAAAAATCAATTACAGCTAGAAAGTGCAAGATCCACTCTCCAGAAATGAAAATGCATTTTAATACATATGACATCAAATAAATAAATAATAAATAAAATGGTTTTTATTGTTTCTCAATTTGTAGGTTTTTGGTACCATCTTTTGTCCTGTGAATATGTAATAGTTTGCTGCCTTTAGTTTCTATTGCATGTTTGTATCATAACTCAATAGATTACCAGCTGATTTATTAGGTTGTCCTTTGCACTGCCATCATGGGCCCTAGAGTATAGATTATGCAAACATTACTTTAAGATGAAGGTGAATAATTGTACAGTTTACAAGCAAGAGTTTCTTTTCCTTAAATGCAAGTCAAATAGTTTTAACTATTTGATGTTTGAGATAATTTTTATAGGTTTTCATCTATGAGGAAACTAGAGAGAGAATCCTAGAAAATAACTTCCTAGTTGACACCAATCCACGAAAATTGTTGGAAAGTATATTTTACATGAGTTACACTTTTCTAGATTGTACAATGCAGCACAACTTGTGGGGTCCGGAGAGGTTCGGGGCTGGTCATTGAGAAATTTGTTTGGAGTCCCTTTATAGTATTTTGAGCCCGTATAGGTGTTTCCAACCTATATTATTATAGGTTATTAGATAACTCATGTATATAGGGAACTGTTAGGGGTTGTATTCTTGGCCTATAGTTTTGGCACCTATTGTATTGTAATATCACTATGACAGTCACTTGTTAATGTGCTCATATATAACTGGACATGCAGTAGGATAGAGTATAACTAAGGAAGTACATTATTGTATGGTAAAACTGTTGAGTTAATACAATAAGGAAAGTTATTGTGTTGTGTTTTTTCCGAAAGGGTTTCCCAAGATATATCTTGTGTACTATGTTATTTTGTGTATGTCATTTCTCTATTTTCTGTTTATCTCAAAGATTCTGTGAAGTATTGCTTCTCTCGTATTTGTTTGCAAATCAAAGTCTCTTCAAAAATCCTTTAATTGTTGCTTAAAAATTGCCATTCCTATAACCAAGAAAGTGTTAAAGGAAAATCCAAACTTCTAGTTTACAAAAACTCCAAAAAGGACAAACAATATGACTACAAATGCAATATCACAATCAAATCTGCTTCAAGTGTCTGTTATCAACAATCATACATCATTCAATTACTTAAGTACATAAGCATGTCTAGTACAACACAACTCATATGAGTGCAATAGTGAACAACCTTCAGTTCTATATAGATATTGATGAGTACTGTGGAAATCAACAATCATACATCATTCAATTACTTAAGTACATAAGCATGTCTAGGTCAACACGACTCATATGAGTGCAATAGTGAACAACCTTCAGTTCTAACTTCTATACATAGAAATAGATGAGTACTGTGGAATATCTGCAGCCAATAGATACAAGCATTATCCCAAATCACTTGTCGCTTTTCAAGATTCTTTTTTCTTATACAGGTTGTGAAACATGAATACATAAACCGGGTTATAATCAAGTGATAAGAAAAAGCTCGGACACAGTTTTATCCAGAACACTTCATCTCATTATAATCCATTTGTTTGATTACAATTCCCTATGCAAGGCGAAGGTTTACATATATTTGTTTATAAGAAAAAAAAATTCATTTAAGTAAACATACAGACTCACTGTTTATTAGAGACATCTAAGTATAAACTGGCCTGTGGATGAAGCCCTGCTTCCGTCAAGGTCAAGTTCATCTTTTCAGAACCATACTCTCTTCTTGGAAAAGTTGCAATTAACTTATAACTTCCAACAGTGACCAAACCCAAGGAATCAACATATTTGTAAATAGAACGCACCTTGTCTGTGCACAAGAATCTGTGCTCTTTCCGATCTCCATTAGGAAACCGTATGAGGATCTGCAACGAGGACAATCAATTTGCATATATCAGATTGTATATGCTCTATAAACAAATAACATAAATGAACTATAGAATGGAAAAGCTTCCAATATATTTATTTACCTGTGTGACATTAAAACCCTTTTCGGGCTGAATACCATCAGCAGGTGCATTTTCTTTCCCATACAATTGAGATGGAGACCCTTTTTCTGCAGGCTTCTTCCTTTCTTTGTCTTCTGATGTTTTTGAAACATGTCCGGATTGCATCTGTGTGTGACGATTTCTCTCCTATTTGGCAAATTTTCAATATTAACAAATCAAATGAATGATCAAGCAGACGACAAAGGAATTTTAAAATGGAACTCATAACTTCATACTTGTTGATATGAGTCCTTAACCAAAATACCAAACGCAGATTTTCAGCACAATATCCACTTTCCTTGCAAATTTTGCTAGAGTTTCACAAGTCAGCCTCTGTTTTCAACCAGTAGCAGGTGAACAAATTGATGTATTGATCCACAACATAGGGCAGATGATCACATTTTCTAAGCATGTTTATGTCAACAATGATGGGAAACAGAGGGTGCTTTTATCAGCCATGACCGGACGATCTAACTGTTTTATTGCTATTTTAAAATAAGGCTTTAGCTCATAGTGAAAATAAGAAAGGAAGAGCAGCAATGTAATATATCAAAGTGGAATACAATATGCAACAAAGGCCACAACCATTACAAATCACAGAAAACAAACAGGAAACAAATGCTAAGAGATGCCACTGTATATTTGGCATTCAAAGAAACATGTCTCCGAGCATCAGATTATATACAAACTGTCAAACAACAATGCACAAGTTCCCATACCAATAAACCTCTACCCATACTGGCCTTGCTCCAACAGTGAATGGTGGGAGATCTAAATATTGAGTTTTCCCAAACTCTTATGCTTTACCAAGCCCAAAAAAATCACATTTTGCGAGGCCAAAACACATCATGATTCTGCTATTTCTATTTAGATATATAAACCATTATATGTTGCATCCTACCCAAAGAAAGATAATAGAATGGATAATATTCATGGATATAAGAGTAAAACCTGGTCTGCTCTCAGTGCTGCTTGATATGCTGTATCCTGCTCCTCTCTTAGCCGCCGGTTTGACAAAATACCGTCTTCTTTTCCAAGCCTTTCATTCATCAAAGCTGAACCTTGTTCCTCAACTGCCCTCTGTAAGATCTCAATCAGTGCCTCTGAAGGCACCGGACCTTCTACCTGATCCAGCGAAGAAGCATTAGTTTAACAGGAAATCTACTGAGAACTAACTTCACAACTAAGATTGATAATGACAAAATTCTTAAGATTACCTTAGTTGAACTGAATTGAACTTAGCATTAAAGAGTCGCAATCCTCCACAAAAGGAATAAGATCTAGAGAAACAGCTGTCGAAAGTGCGTACTGACAATATGTACTATGCAGATTGAGAAAGATCATGCATATCTAACGAAAGAGGAACAAATTGTATTCTAGCATCCACAAGAGACTGTCAATGCCCTATGGAGCCCAAGTGGAAATATGCTCAAAAGGTGTTCTTGTTAATAGTAGGTCATGAGCATCCATATATTGATAAAAATAACATGTTTGTTTTAAACGAAAATCAACAAGATTGATCATAACAAAGAAGACTAAATTGCAACAATAAATTGGCAGACAAAAATTGCACGACATGGAATTACTCGCGTATAAAAACAACCTTTTGTCTTTGCACATCCCTCGAGTTTCCCTACAAATCATAGTTCAGCTTGTATGATCGATAAAAGCAAAGTTCAACTACTCCGTTCTATTTTGTGCAGAGAACTCAAACATGTGCATAACATAGATTCCTTCACTCTCTTGTGATGTTAGACAGTATTAGACATTTGTTCCTTTAATTGTTCGTACTCGCTCAATTACACTTTCTAATTCTAACCACCATGTTAGCCAGTATGATCCAATGGAATAAAGGGTTTGACTCATGGAACCTAATCTGTATACATTTATATGCTCACATTTTCTGTAACCCCTAATCGTCATTCTTCAAAAACAAAAATTTCATCAAGCAAACCTATTGCACCCTTTATCTGCAGATCCCAGAACTTTTCCTTTTAAGACAAAAATTAAAATGTAATCTTTGTGTCATGCATGCTATTGGAAGCTTCTAAAGAAACATCTGCAATTCAGCCATGGCCTAAATACGGACCAGTAGATAGCTGTATCAAAGAAAGTTTCACAATCCAATACCATGTACTCTTGGTCTAGGATAAACTTTTAGACACAGAAAACTGATATCTCTCAGATTAGACCTCTAAAAAGCACGCTTCTAGACAAAATCAGTGTCTCGAAGTCCTAGAGATAAAAGCATATTCATTACAAACAAGCTAAATTATAGAGCTTATGTATTTTATTGTTCTTTAGTGAATAACTCAGCTCCCTAGCAATAGCTTAATTATATATATGGCTTCAGTCGATGTTAACACTATATTTACTAAATGGTTACATATTTATGGGGTTTTAAGACGGTGAAAGAAATTACAATAGCATCAACAAATGACTGAAAGATGTCAAAGTGAAAGATGTGTAGTTTTAAGACAATATAAAATGCATGTGATCCTGACAGAAATGACTAAAAACGTCCATGTAGACAGCTTGCATTGATGCCAAGTCGAGGAAGATATGTTACAAGCATAATTTGATGGGTAGCGTTTGTACTTGCAATTATTCTTTATGCAAAACAATTTGGAAGTAAACTGTAAAAAAATGTTTTTCTTCAAAAAAAAAACCAGATACACAAACAAATCTCTATTAATATTCTTTCAACTGAGCACTCATATCAAATGTTAGTGAATCAAAGCAGATATTCCTTGAGTGATGAGTTGTGTACCTAAAGAAGAGACCTATGATGACAGTCTGATGGTTATTTACCAGAAATACTAGAACGAGTAAAATAATAAATACAAACTAAAAAGAAAATTTGGGCGTTTATGGCCACCAGAGTGAATTAGTACGATAAAGTCCATATTACCTTCATTAGGCTCAGGAAGAGTTATAATAAAGAAAATGACTTATACTGCAATGTCTTAGGTAATGCTAATATTTCAAAAATAGTTGATCAATCATGTTGCATTCAAATGAAAATAGGTCCAAAAGTGGAGTCCATTATTAAAGACTCCGAATTTTTACCAGATTACAAGAATTTAAACGTTATTGGGAGCTACAGAGTTCATCTAAAATGGGGATTTAGAGAGACGATACAGGTGGCTATGTACATTAAAAAACAAAATGGTAAAGTATTCCAAGCAGCTGCTCCTGAGAGTTTCATGTATTCAACCACTTTCATTTCTTCCTAATCTACTTCCGCTATACCGCAAATGTGGTAATGAAATCCTCCATGTACAGTTAACATATATCCCTTTACTTTGAGAAGCTATCTAGCAATAACCACAATAACGACTAACAACAAAGACTGTTCATTCATTCTCAAAAATGAATATGAAAAATGACAAAAATGAGGGCATCACTTTCCACATAATGAGAGCCTTTTAATCAATAAAACAAAGTTGATGGGAGCACCAGAGATGAACCTGCTGCATTACTGCAAGACTTTCATGTGGAGCAGATGTCACAAGTGCACAAAAGGAAACGTTGCTGCCAGTAAGGTATTGCTCATATGAAATCCCTCATTGCTATTCACTGTCACGCCCCAACAAACAAAGTTAGCATCCAAGTACTGTACAACAAACTCCGAGCAGAGAGTGTTCTGACAAAAGATATCAGTGAGTGGATGGTCTGGATGATGCAGATACACAAATAAAAACTTGTATTCATGGTTTGCCCTTCTCAAAGCATCCATGAAATTTGATTCCACAAAGGAAGGATGATAACGCCCATATTGTTGTTCAAAGCTTATTACAAAAGCCAATGCTTCTGACTGAATTGGAATCAAAGAAGGGCCATCATTCTGAACATGGGATGAAAAGGGTCTAGATAAGCAGGCTGTTGTTGAATCCTTTGCGGTTCTCCATGTCTCCTACCCATGCCTATATGAGACATAACTTCCCCTGCCACTGTCATCCCATACCCTACTGCTTTGGACACTCCCCTATAATACTGGAAGGCAGAGACACTATCTTTGCCATCATACCAGCACACCTGGACTCCGGCCTTGACCTAGAACCCACTTGTTGCTTGTGATCCCTCAATGCAATATTATCTCCATACGAATTCAAGTGCCCCCATGGTTGAATTCACCATTACCAACGAATGGGTCTCTCAATCCATGATAGTCCATGGTTTGCTGTGAGATTTGACCTAGAGATGAACTACAATGATAATCACGTCTTCCTCTATCAGAAAAACTCTCCTGCAGGGTTTGGCCTAGAGATGAACTGTGATGATAATCACTTCTTCCACCGTCAAATACATTGTCTTGTAGGGCTTGGCATAGGGATGAAGCATAGTGATAATCACCTCTTCCTTTATCAAGAAAACTCTCTTGAGGGGTTTGGCCTAGGGATGAACTGCCATGATAATCACCTCTTTCCCTTTCCAATAAACTTTCTCGTGGAGTTTGACCTAGAGATGTACTGAAATGAAAATCCTCTCTTCCCCTGTCAGAAAACCTATCTTGTGGGATTTGGCCAGGAGATGAACTGTAATGATAATCACCTCTTCCCCTAACAAAATAACTCTCTTGTGGGGTTTGACCTAGAGATAAACTCTGATGATAATCACTTCCTCCTCTATCCCAGAAACTATCTTGTGAGGCTTGGCCTATAGATGAACCACGATTCTCTCTTCCGCTATCGAAAAAACTCCCTATTGAATCTAATCCAGTACCTTGGTTTTGCGGAAACCACTCTTTATAAGGAGCAGGTTGTTCGATGGTTGGAACCCAATGACTAGAGCTCCTACATATAGAATTTATGGGTGTTCGTCTAGCAATTCCATCCCGTATAGAATGTGCTGCAGCATCAATATCCCAGTCATGAAATCCCAAAATATCAGAGCAAATCAAAGGGTCTTCCACCCTGTAACATCCTGAAAGCATCTGATTTTGGACTCGTTACTTTCCATGAAATCCCGATCCTTCTCCCGCTTTTTCCCGAAGAATTTGAATTTCTCCTAACAAGGCTCAAGGATTGCTTGTGCTAGAAAACAGAGCAAAGAATATCCACATAACATCAATTTCGGAACACTCGTTGCAATTTCTATATTACAAGTTTTAAAAACAACAGAACCCAATTCCAAAACTCCTTGTTAAGTTGCCCTGCCTGGATTCTTACAGAAAGTTACCATGTCCAGAAATTGATAAACAGGAATCCGCCAGCTGCTTCATTTTGTAAAGGTGAAGAATTCGGTGGCATTTGCATCGAATAAATCACTCTGCTATCTTTCGGCAAAGTGTCGGGTGGCATCTCAATGTTACCATGGAAAGAAAGAAAAGTGCATGCAATGTTCAGTTCGCGTCATAAATGTCTATCAATAGCTTAGTGAAATGTATGTACAGATATTTTGCACAAATCTACTTCACACCATTTTGGCATTTGCCAATAGTTGATCTTTTCTTCTTTCTTTCCTCCTTTTTTTTCAAATTAACAAATTAATCTGAACACATTATTATATTAATTAATAAAACATAAAATTATATATAAGATTTCGACTCTTGCTATTCTAGGCTCGACCTAACTTTCTTTGTGGTTTTGCGGTGTGCTCTCTCATACCACCCATTTTTTATTGAAAAATTTCTTGTATCATATTACATTAATATAATATAAGATCCCTTTTCATTATATATATATATATATATATATATATATATATATATATATATATGATTACAATAAAAGGGTAGCTAGTTGGTATTAGATGGTTGGACTTCCACATTAAAAATAACATGACTCAAAAGTTGTAAGAGACAGCTAGAGGTTAGGAGTATGCATGAAACACTTTAAAATGTAAGGAAAATGAAAGTCATGCACATGGAGCGACACTTTAGGGAGACAATGGATTGTCCTTGAGAAGAGGGGCAACCAAATCATAGAGCTCTGCGAGGAGGATCCGGGCGGTCCACATGTCATGAGCTTGAGAATTATCTTGCAAAGCCAAAGGCACCATAATACCTCACTCAAGTGGCGAAAAACCACTTTGCTGACACTTCTCTATCTTAGTGACCATAGAGAAGATCCAACAACAAAGTTGTCATGGGACGACATGTTCTAATCTCTCCATTGAGGAAGAGGAGTGGAAAAATGATGCAGGAGCATCACTCCTGAGGATGGTATAGTTGTACTTAGTCAAATTTTGGCTTGTGTAGGTTTTAGAGGGGTCATTAGAGGTTCATAGTTATTGATTCATGTGGTCTTTTAGCTCTAGAAGTTCAAAATTCAAATAAGGAGGTTTCCCTCCATTTTGGCACAAGTTTGAAAATTTGAATTTTTAGAGCCAATTTTGGCTTTCTAGGCTAGGGTAGAGGTCATAAGGTGTTTTTCAAGCATGTTGTAGTTTGTTTAAGTCATAATGTTGTCTCAAGCCTTATTAGGATGATGATTGAGGTTGTAACTCCTAATCATGGTTTAGCTCCTTCACCTATCTTGTAATGTAACCACTATCTTGTAAACTTGTGTGTGACCAAGAGAGGTCGAGTTATGAAAGAGCTCAAGCCAAAGGAGGTATAAAACCATCTTGTAACTGTTTTGAGAGTCATTGATCAATCGAGGAAACCAAGTATGGAGCTCCAAGAACATGTGTTGAAAAGAATTGTTTGCAAATAGTTAGGAAAAAGACTATAATCCGCACATGAATTTTGAACAACTATTGATTTCCATTTGAATGATTGAGGGGAGAGTTATTGAGTTGGTAGGAGTTTATTTCCATGTGATTAATGCACTTGTGTATGCATTTGTTGATTGTATGTAATTGGTATAGTTGTGAATCAAACAACCTATAGTAAATTGTATCTTTCACAGTTGAAGCAAGCTTTATTCGAGGAAAGAAGACTTTTCAAGACAAAGGGATGAGGACATACTTGACTAGAAGGTAAGGGATTATGTTTCAGACCTTTAGAGATCCTGAAGACAAAAGGAAGCGTTAATATTTTTACTTGAGGAGCTTAACAATCGAATTACCATGTTCTGAGAAGGTAGAGGACGAAGGATTATGCATCAAACACGTGCTCCAAGAAGGGATAAACTTTATTGGTAAGAGATCAAGACTCTAAATGATTATATAGACATGTTCGAATTGATTTAGGGCTTTGAAAGTAAGTGAAATCGATTTGGTGAAGGAAATTACATCCTCGGGCTCATTGTGACAAACCCTCCTAGGGTTTGCAATCCAATTGTAATTGAGAGTTTTAATCACCTTTCTAAAGCCTAAAATTTGCAATATATAACCTTGAAACCTTCCTTAACCATATTCTCAAGAAATTTTCCATAGAAAGGTTTTCAAGAAGGAGAGAAATCTGACAGTTTAGTCAAGAATCCTATAACATGCATCAAGAGACCTAATTGAGGTCTGGTATAAAGAGTTTGTGGAATATTTTCTAAAAGAAAGATCCATGAAATTTGGTTTATAAATTGTTGGCCCAAATGGGTGCCGGAAAAGGTGGATAGCTTATTAATTGATGCAAGAAAACAAAATTTACATCAAGTTTTGACTTGAAGTGGGGCTAATAGGGAAGATCGAGCATAAAAGGAAAGGGGTGAAGAAAAGGACATTTCCCTTAGGAGCCGGATCAAGAAATTTTACCCACCCCGAGAAATGGTAAAGGGTGTCAAAAAATGTATTTAGGTTGTTTGGATGAGTTTTAGAATGCTCTAACTCATAACTCACCACCATCATCTTTCTCAAGAAGCATTATTGGCAGTTTTAGCAAAGGGTGAACAAAACAACAAAACATGGTGAATTCAATCCTTTTGATGGTTGTGTGTAATGTCCCCAATGGACATATTTTAGCCCCTAGACGGATTTTAGGCAATCCCAACTTTAAATGCAACTTGTAGACAAAATACCAAACAAGTATCACGCAGATTTGAATTAAATAAGGAAATGTGACTTGGGTTAAGTGGAAAACCCACACCAATCGACCTCTAAAATTATATCTTTCCACTCAAATCTAGTACCACTAATTTATAAAGCCCAAATATGTATAAAATTGCAAATTTCAGATGATGTAAGCAAGGTTGCAATATGTCCACCATGTTTGACATGATTAGTCGGTGGGAACATGATGGAAGCCTTTAACACGCTAAATTGAAATTTTAGAGCAATTTTTGCATGTTTGATGTTTTTCTAGCCTTGGGAAAAGAGTCTATTTTTGCAAGATTTAGACTAAGTGGAAGTTATTTGTTCAATCTAACCTCTTTTTGGAAGTGTTACGAGAATATGTTATGCATAATATTGGTATCAAAGCTGAGAATAATAAGAATTTGATAAGAAGAAGACAAAGGAAAGAGAAATAAGCAGTGAGAAGAGAAGAGAAGTGAAGAGTTTGACAAAATTCCACCAAAAAGAGTGGCTAGAGGAGGAAATAGAGGGCAGCCAAGGGATGTTGATTTGGTTGCAGATTGGAAAACATTCAAGACAAGTTAGGAGCACTGGAAGTTGCTCAAAGAAGAGGGAAAGCACTAGATGATGATAGTGATGATGAAAGAGAAAGAGAAGTGACAATAGCAGAGAGAAGACCAAAAGAAGAAGAGGGACCAAAGGTTAGGATCTTTGAAATTAGTTTTGGGAGAAAGAACAAAGTCAAGAATGAAAGTACCAGAATATGGTGGGAGTTTACATCCGAAGAGCTAATAGACTGGATAGCCAAGATGGACAAATACTTTGACTTTGAAAACATTGCAGAGGATAAAAAGGTGAAATTTGCATGCACAAAGCTTATAGGACATGCTACAATATGGTGGGACTTTGTACGACAAGAAAGATCAAGTAGAAACAAGGAAAAGATAAAAAAGTGGGACAAGATGGTGACCAAGTTGAAATGTAAGTTCATTCCTGCAAACTACCAAACTAGTTTATTCAAAAAGTTACAAAATTTGAGACAGAGAGAACTAAGTGTGGCTGATTATACTGATGAATTCTACAAACTAGCTATGAGGTATGGTCACATATAGGATGATGTTGAAGAAGTGGAAAGGTATGTAAATGGTTTGAGGTTGAATATACAAGATGAGATTAGTTTGTTCCATTTGAGATCAGTAGAGGAGGCATATCAGAAGCCTTAAAGGTAGAGGAAAAATTATCAAGAAAGCAAACTCAATATTTGAGAGGTAGAGGAAGAGGAGTGAGAGGAAGAGGTCAACAATCAGGAAGATGACAACAACAACAACAACAAACAAATGAGGAAGAAGTGAATAGTTCACAAACACATAACACATTCAGAGGTGGCTACATAAGAGGTGGATACTCATACAGAGGCAGAGGTGGATATGGAAGAGGTAGAGGTGAATTCACTGACAGATGCTTCAAGTGCAAAAATTTGTTGGACATAGATCATTTGAATGTCCTGAATATCCACAAGCAAGCAACAATAGGGCTAATGAGGCAAGAAACCAAATAACACATGCAGATGAAGAGGAGAGTGTAGCATCACCATCCTTAGTGGAGGAACCTAAAACTGGAGAAGCTTTGATGATGAGAAGAGCCTTAGTGAATGCAAGAAAGAATGAAGAACCAATGCTAGAGGAGAACATTGTAGAACCATATGCAAGGCCAAAGGTAAGTGTTGCAAACTCATCATAGATAATGGTAGTATTGATAACTTAGTGTCATCTAAGATGGTTGAGAAGTTAAAATTGAAAAGAATGAAACATCCTAATCCATACAGAGTCTTTTGGGTTCAAAGAGAGCATCAGTGTTAGTGAATCAACAATGTTTGGTTGATTTTCAAGTAGGTAGATATCATGATCGAATTTGTGTGATGTAATGCCCATGGATGCATGTCATCTTCTATTAGGAAGACCATGGAAATTTGACAAAAAATTCATCCATGATGGATGGGAAAATACATATACATTTGTAAAGGATGGGATTAGGCATACTCTAAATCCATTGAAGGATAAGAAATTATGGCCTAAGGAGAATTCAAGAGTGATGTTCATGGGGTTGAAGGCATTCTTTCAGCGGGGAGAAGAAGGTGAAGTGATAGAGAATAGAACTAACACAATCAAGAAAATGTGGGGATGGATAAGTGGAGAGAGAGAGAGAGTACCCAAAAAATTTGCAAAAGAGAGTGAATGTGAAATTTGAGGATGGATCTACATGATCAAGATAACAACAAGGACGTAAATCAATCAGGAGAGAAATTCAAGGAAGGAGACAACTCAACATATAAGGTGAACATGAGGCAATTAGACTCGTGCAAATAAGAAACATAGTCCTAAAAGGAATGATAAATAGTTCAAGAAGTCATGGTGTTGTCGGAGCTAGGAGAGAAAAACATACAATGGACATGGAGGTAAAGAATGAAGGACATATTCAAAGTTTTACAAACTAACTTTTCTTTGGGCATTGTGTATACAAAGTCGAGTGCACTTGAAATAATGGAAGGGCGATTACATGAAGGTGTGTATACTTCAAACAAGAACCACAATTTCTCAATCTTGAAGGTGAACCAAGTTAAGAAAATTCAAAAGGAGATACAAGAGATAATGTCACAATCAAAGAGCATGAAGAAACCTCACAAATGGAGGTGAACCAAGTGCATAAACTTAGTCAACATTTAGAAAGAAATTAAAGTGTACAATCTGTTGTAGTTAATGAGCTTGTGATAGTAACTCATTTAAGGGTTATACAACTTGCAAAGATCCGGTATAACCACTAGGAATATTTGACGCAACAAAATCAGTCTAAGAACATTCTCGAGAAGATCATGGATAAATGGAAACAAAAAAAAGAAAGAGTAAGAATCCTGCTGCAAGCAAAGAAAACATGGGAAGACTTCTCATTTTTCCTGGGAGTATAATGTAGGAGCATCACTCCCAAGGATGGTATAGTTGTACTTAGTCAAATTTTGTCTTGTGTAGTTTTTAGAGGGGTCATTATAGGTTCGTAGTTGTTATTTCATGTGGTGTTTTAGCTCTAGAAGTTCAAAAATTCAAATGAGGAGGTTTCCCTCCATTTTGGCACAAGTTTGAAAATTTGAAATTTTAGAGCCAGCTTTTGGTTTTCTATGCTAGGGTAGGAGTCATAAGGTGTTTTTCGATCATGTTGTAGTTTGTTTAAGTCATAATGTGGTCTCCAAGCCTTATTAGGATGATGATTGAGGTTCAGAACTCCTAATCATGGTTTAACTCCTTCACTTATCTTGTAATGTAATCATTATCTTGTAAACTGTGTGTGAGAAAGAAAGGTCAATTATAAAAGAGATCAAGTGAAATGAGGTATAAAACCATCTTGTAACTTTTTTAGAGTCATTGATCAATCGAGGAAACCAATTTTAGAGCTCTAATAACATGTGTTGAGAAGAGTCATTTGAAACCAACTAGGAAAAATACTATAATTTGTGCATGAATTTTGAAAAACTATTGATTTCCATATGAATGATTGAGGGGAGAGTTATTGAGTTGTTAGGATTTTATTTCCATGTGATTAATGCACTTTTGTATGCATTTTTGATTTATGTAGTTGAGTACAGCAGTTGTGAATTAGACAACTGTAGTAAATTGTGTCTTTCACAATGAAGCAAGATTTATTCAAGGAAAGAAGACTTTTCAAAACAAAGGGATGAGGACATACTTGACTAGAAGGTAAGGATTGTGTTTCAAAACTTTAGAGATCGTGAAGACAAAAGGAAGTGTTAATTTTTTTCTTGAGGAGCTTAATGACGAATTACCCCTGTTCCGAGAAGGCATATGAAGAAGGATTGTGCATCAAACACATGCTCCAAGATGAGATAAAAGTTATTGATAAGAGATAAAGACTCTAAATGATTATATAGACATGTTTGAATTGATTTAGGATTTGAAAATAATTGAAATTTATTTGGTGAAGGAAATTACATCCTCGGGTTCATTATCAGACAAACCCTCCTAGGGTTTGTAATCCAATGTAATTGAGAGTCTTAATCACCTTTCTAAAACATTAAATTTTCAAGATATAACCTTGAAACTTTCCTTAACCAGATTCTCAAGAAAATTTCCATAGAAATATTGTCAAGAAGGAGATAAATCGATGACAATTTAGTCAAGAATCATATAAAGATGCATTAAGAGACCTAATTGAGGTATGATAAAGAGAGTTTGTGGAAGATTTTTAAAAGAAAGATCCCCTGATTTTTTTACAAATTGTTGGCCCAAATGAGTGCCTAAAAAGGTGGATATCCTATTAATTGAGTCAAGAAAATAAAATTTACATCAAGTTTTGACTTGAAGCAAGGCTAATAGGGAAAGTCAAGCCTATAAGGAAAGGGGTGAAGAAAAGGACATTTCCCTTAGGATTTGGATCAAGAAATTTTACCCATACCTGAGCAATGGTAAAGGGTGTCCAAAAATGTATTTATGTTGTTTGGATGAGTTGTATAATTCTATAACTCATAACTCACCACCATTATCTTTCTCAAGAAGTATTATTGGCGATTTTAGCAAAGGGTGAATAAAACAACAAAACCTAGTGAAGTAAATCCTTTTGATGGTGGGTTAACATGATTATTTAGTGGGAATCCTTTGACAAGATAAATTGAGATTTTAGAGCAATTTTTGCATATTTGATGTTTTTCTAGCCTTGGGAAAAGAGTCCATTTTTGTAAGATTTAGACTAACTAGAAGTTATTTGTTCAATCTAACCTCTTTGTGGGAGTGTTACCGAATATGCTCTGCATCAAAAAGGGCCACATATTGGTGATGGTAACCAACTTATCATGGATGGTAGGCTCCAATATCTCTGTTGAGAAATAGGAGAGGAGAAAGGGCCACGAATTAGTGATGACAACCAACTACAAAAGTGACTTCACCTAGACCTGATGGTTAGAGGTGGAGATCTCGATAACAACAAATCTAGTGGAGCGTGGCTCATGGTGCATAGAGTGCTCCCTAAGTGATTTAAGAGATCTCACACATGTGAATTTAAGTGGAACTTTCTCAACTTGTTCCTATATCTCGAAGACAAATGACAATTATAGAAATAACTTTATCATTAACAAAAATGTTAAGATATAGAATCCTTGTTAAATATATCATTATTCCTAGTTTTCTAAAGTTGAAATACAATAATAGCTATGAATAAATTCCATAAAAAAATTATGCCCTGCTAGTAGTCGTTAATAAAATCCATTATCCAATTGATGGGCTCAGGGGTAAAAGGGTTGGAATAAATGATGAAACTAAGCCTAGGCATCTCTAAAGACAAGGGCAAGTCCAAAAAGGTATTTGAAGGTTTCAAAACAAGCATAAGAATCACATTTGGGGTTAGCAATTCCATTACATTTGAGCCACTCCTAAGAGGGAGGCCTTGCTGGACCAAACACCAAAGGAAGTAGTTAATTTTGGGCTCAACCTTATAATTCCAAATCGTATTAAGGCAATTAAGCCACATTTGATGAGAGGAATTCAAACTCCACGGGTATAAAGATTATTGAGGGTAGGGGGCAAGGGATTCATTAATTGATATGAAAACGGGTGATAAAAATTTGAATGCGAGTGTCTAAATTGCACTACCGGTCCTTCCACCAAGTAGCCAAGGGTTGTAGCCCAAACTTATGCAACATAATGTCCGACATCAACTCCTAAATTCTTAAAAAGAGGGAATGTATGATGAAACAACCCTGAATTTTCATTAGAGATCAAGTTAACAATCTAATCTCTCAATAAGAACAAATAAAAAATGGTGGAAATACCTTTCCTAAAGAATCGAAGGGCTTTGATACAAGGTGTTTCAACCAAATGGATGCAATTTCAAGACATGATGGGAGACGACCAAATAAATTTTTCATTGAAAGATAGACCAAATCTAAAGCCATCACCAATGCACTTAAAATAAGGTTTCACAATTTCATTGGACTTGAAATATTCAAAAATCAATTCCATTTTATTGAGAAGCCCTTTGTTGAGATCCACCTCAACACAAATGTGTGCATAGGTGAACAACCCTTGCTTGGACCACTCATCATCCATCTTAATGAACCTACCAATACTATTGCCAATAACAACACAAACTGAAGGGTGCCAAAAGGGAGCGGAAGGTTTGGGAGACGAACCCAAACCGACATTTTGGAAACCACCATAGTAGAAGGATCAAACTCCAAAAACCACAAAGTAAGAAAAAGGCATCTTGTGAAATTTAGGCATCTAGTCAAATTTATATGAGCATATGTGATCTTTTAAAAATCATTGACATTTACATAGATACATTTTACGTCATAATTTACTTGTTCAATTTTTTTGAGTGAAATTATATATTTTAATCAATTTAGTTTTTTTGATAATATTTTGCATTCTATTTATAATATTTGCAAAATATGCATAAATTTTAATTGTATAAAATTCATATGTATTGATTTATTATTTATAAAATATACAAGAAATTTTAATTCTAAACAAAATATATTTAAATTTATATATTTTCCGACCATTTAACAATCAAAAATTAATTGTATAATATGTATACTCTCAATTATAAACAAAACACCTTTAAATTGATGTGTTCTTGAACACTTAACGATTGATAATCAATTGTAATATTTGTATATATTATAAAACAAATTAGAAAATTCAAAATATTTGTTTTACACACACACACACACACACACACACACACACACACACACACACACACACACACACACACACACACACACACACACACACACACACACACACACACACACACACACACACACACACACACACACACACACACACACACACACATGCATGCACACGCATGCCCACACATGCACACACACACGCACACACACACACACACGCGCGCACGCACCCACACACACACACACATGTACATGAATGCAAATGCACACACACACACACACATGCACACACACATACACATGAACACACACACACACACATGCATGCACGCCCACACGCCCGGACGTGCACACACACCCACATGCACACGCACACACATGCACACACACACACATGCATGCACGCCACACGCCCGGACGTGCACACATACACATACACACACACACACACACACACACACACACTCACTCACTCACTCACTCTCACTCTCTCTCTCTCTCTCTCTCTCTCTCACACACACACACACACACACACACACACGCACCCACACACACACACACACTGTACATGAATGCAAATGCACACACACACATGCACACACACATACACATGAACACACACACACACACACACACACACACATGCATGCACGCCCACACGCCTGGGACGTGCACACACACCCACATGCACACGCACACACATGCACACACACACACATGCATGCACGCCCACACGCCCGGACGTGCACACATACACATACATACACACACACGCACACACATGCATACACACACACACACTCACTCACTCACTCACTCACTCACCACACACACACACACACACACACACACACACACACACACACACACACACACACACACACACACACACACACACACACACACACACACACACACACACACACACACACACACACACACACACACACACACACACACACACACACGTGCGCACACACACATAAAAATCACACATGCATGCACTCACATTGAACACATACACACACACATATTTATGTATGTGTTATATAAAAGTGGACTATCTATTTTTTTGTTTTTAATCCCATTTTCCCTAAGCGGTCATAGAATATGGATGGTTGTAAATTTGTTTCAAGTTAACCATCTAGTAAGAAGAAAAATTATTGACACAAACACATTACACATAAAGAAGTAATGATGGAAAAGCTTGAGTAGATTATTCAAATGTTTACATGGAAATTGATTCATCATGGCTTGATGAATATTTTAGTATTTTTCTTCTAATAGCGGAGACAAAATCAAGTAGTGATAACATAATGAATAACATGAGTTACTAGCCTTATCAACAACTTGGCCAAATGCATATAATTTATTATTATCAAAAGCACACTTTTATAGATATAAACAGTAATTACAACGTTATTGTACAAAATATGGGTGGACCCAATGACTAGACCCAATTACTTTTCTATGCACCACCTTCTCTTCCTTAACATGCACACATCAAGCTATGTAGTTTTTTTCTATTTTTAGCCCATTTGTTCCCTTGGTACATTGAACTTTCTTTCCCATGCAACTCCTCTTTAATCCCAATTTATCTGCAAGTGTCTTTTTTTCCATTATATTTGTGCATCTAAATTCATCTCCATGTTATATATTTAGACGTGGATTTTTCATTTTCTTATCCCATAACCTATGTGCAACCTTTCATTCTTCTTCCCCAAACGTGTGTGCTCCAAAGCATAGGAAAAAAACAAAGAGTAACAATGTTTTCCCAATATGGGACTTAGCCAAATGAATGTATACAAATTTAGGGGTCAATAGGGTTTATTGTTCTCTTCCTAGGAAAAATTTCTATCCTAGGAAGAGTTTTTTTTTGATGTGCAATGTATGACTAATGACAGAGCGTTGGACATAGATGGGTTTCCTTCCCGATTTTGAAAGCCACTTTTTCGTTTGTTGTTCTAAATTTGTATAGGTCTACGGAATTGTTAAGAAAAAATATTTACTAAAGTTATTGATAAAGGTAACATCAAATTCATACCTATAGAGATCCCAAAATTATAACCAATGGAGGCACTTTAACATGTTGAACATATCTTATAAGATAATAACTAAGGATTTAGTGCTATGTCTTTGCCACATTATTCTACAATTATCAAACATGAGAAACATGTGTTGAATGGTTTAATATTCTTGATGACATCATTTTCATTTGGGAAGTAATGGGATGGGCTCATGCTTCTTCTCAACATACTATCTTTCCAAAGTGGGATTGGAATAATCCTATGACCATATTTAGTTGTCCTTTATTATTGCCACGTTAAAGGATGTTACTTCATTTAATGAAGATTTTCATTATCATGATACATTTTGCAAAGAGTCAAGATCCACTATGTATTGGGCCAAGACTCAAGGATTCGGAAGAGTATGGTGACCATTTCGGATTGGTTGAAAGACCATCCTGGAACTGGACTCAATATGGGAGTTGTTCAAATTTATTCGCATCATTTTTCCTTTGATAACACTCCTTATTTATATCAATAGGTTCTCAATAGATTTGAGAAGAATTTTTCCTTTTAGATTACTAAACCTCTCTCTCTTTGGATAGGAAATACAAGTGTGCACCAAAATGCTTGTCGTTACCCACATTTACTACTCTTGTTAGGATCCTTCCAAGGTTGCTTATGATAAACTTGTTAATCTTCTCATAGATTTTTTTAGGCCAATGTTAAACAAGCTATATGATTTCATACATTTGTTTGGGAGGTTTGTAGTCTTTCTTAAAAAAAAGGTGGTATATGTATCATCAATACCTATAAGCAATAAAAATTGTGTGCTAAAAAGGATAATTAGGGTCATTGACAACAATGAAGACTAAAAGGCTCTTCTCATACATTTAATCTTTGTTGTTACCTCTTATAGTAAACTTTGTTGGATAATTATTGGCTCACATACCCTATTGATTACTTTTGTGGTTGTCAAAATTGAAGGTTTTTTTGTGCTTTAGGAGTTTTGGAAAGCTTTAGGTGCAACTTTTGGACTATGAGAACACTGCCTTCTGTTGTCGTCTGTGTCATCAAACTGGGCACCTTCACGACGCTTGTCCTCAACAACACCCCATGGCACGAAACAAGAAATCTCCTTCGGTCAAGGTGAAAGGTTGACAACCTTTCACGCCTCACGAAAGCAAAGAAAGCCCTCCTTGGTTGATGCAGAGGACTTGCATGTCGGTGATTCCTCCCCTTGGGGATTGGAAGTGTCAAGAGGTCTCATGTTTCGAATCCTCATATTCAAATCCTGATCATGGTTGGTCTGACATGGAGGCTTCTCCTTGAGTTTTGGCTCTCCATCCTAGTAGTTGGACCGTTGTCACTAAATCTAAGGACAAGAAGGGACACTTTGAGCCTTCTGCACCTTCTTCTTGGATTTCTTTAGTTGTGGTGTCTCCGTTATTGATATTCATTTTTTGTAGCCCACGTGGCATTTTCTGTTGCCTTTTTGGTGTTTTATTGTTGCCCTTGTGGCGTTTGGTGGGACCGTGAGTTTTCTAGTCACCCTTACTAATGTAACTCTCTTTATCTTTTATTTAATATAAAGGGAAGTTCCAATAGTAAAAAATAAAAAATAAAAATGTAAACTAGAAAAAATATATTTCTTGATGCAAAACTAAACATGAAAAATGAGTACGTCAAAAGTTTTGTGCAAGATATTCCACTAAATAATGTTACTTTTAGCATTAAATTGGGCGATAAATTTGTATTTGGTAAAACAAAAGTGTAAATAATTTTTCACTATCAACCCACTCCTAACTCAAAATCCATACAAATTAACTTAATTTACCTATAATCCTTAACTATGGAATAAGGTTGATAAAGCATAAAACAATTTTAAAAATGAAGAGATGAGTATGGTAGAATATTGAAATGAGTATGGTAGAATATTGAAGAGATGGCTATGTCAAATAACTTTTTATGTTTTATTTTATGTACTAAGGGAAGAGTGTGTAAAGAACATCTTTTATGGGAGCATTGGTTTCTGGCAAATTTTATTCTCTCCTTTTGGAATCCCGAGTTCAAAAAAATATGGTGGAAAATCTGAAAATGCAAAGGGAGAAGATAGTTTGAAAATGACCATCCCTCCCAAATCTAATTTAGTGTAACCTACCACCTGGATTACAAGGGTGGAAAATGAAAGAACTAACTTCCTCAAAGTAGGAGTTGGGTTATACCTTTACTAGTTGCCTAACTTTTTACTTATTATTTTTAGAAGGGATTGTGTTCTTATTTTCTTTTCTTGTCCCCTAGCTTCATGTAATATCATTTTGGTTTTTTTGTGGCTATGAATATTTTTTATAGGGAGCATGACCCATTTAAAACCTTGACTTTTACCATTAATATATATATATATATATATATATATATATATATATATATATATATATATATATATATATATATATATATATACCGATGAAAAAATGAGCATTCGAAATGTGTACATGGAAAAAATTTAAAACTATTTTAGTCAAATGTGTACATGAAATTATTATTAGGTTTCATTCTTGAATCTTCTTGAATGATGCCATATAAGAATACATATGCATTGATCAATCGTGAGGATTCAAAAAATGGAGCACTAGTTACGCAAGTTTGAAATCATTTTGTGTGATCTTAAACAAGTAAAAAGAGTGTGGTATTCGAGGATCAATAAGTAAAATATATAAAAATCTAGACCTATAAGAGAACCTATATTTAACTAAATATAAATAATACATTTATATATGAACTAAGAATCAATATACCAAAATAATTCTAGATGTTTAGTGGTTGATTCGAATCCCAAGGGGTATTCCAAGGACAATTCAAATGAAAATTCAAATGGGTTATATATGTGTGTGGCAATAATATTAAGCAATATTCAAAATAGAAAGAATAATATAACCGAAATGGAAAAAACTATTAATTTGTATGTTTTGTTACATATTCTTGAACAGGGTGTGTAGTTATTTATTTATGTTATCTTATCTAATGTTGATTTACTTACATAGATATATTTGCATAATATTATAATTCCTTGAAGGATAAATAATTGTTATGGAAGTTGGAACAATTCTCTTTATGAAACACCTAAAATAAACACAAGCAATATTCTAGTACATAATACACTTTTGGAAATTTATGTGTATGAGAGTCTTGAAAAGAAAAATCAATGTTTCATGGTGTTTATGAATTGTTCCTTGATGTCTCGATGTATTTTTCACTCCACGTAACCTTGTTTCACTAGGTCATAGAGATATTTGGTTGTGTTTAAAGACATTGTTTGTTTTGGTCCCAAGGATGTAGTGTTAACCTAGACACTAATGTCATATAATATTGTATAAAGTTACATGGAGATCTATGCCATCTATTTTTACCATTTGGTTCCTTTGTTACCACTTTGTTATTGTATGTTTCTCGAGTTGTGGGTTGATTTTGTGCACCATTAGGTCTTAGTTTCAAAGTAAAATTCCCCTCTATATAAAAATTGTTTGGATGTCTAAATCATCAATCCCTATCAAGTATCTATGTATGAACACTATTCCCAAGGGCATTACAATGGTGATGTTTTATATAATATCATTCAAGAGGGTTTTAGATATGAAGATATCTAATAAGCCACTATCAACATCAAAACACAAGGGAAAACATGGGGGGCAATCCAAACTTTTATTCACTCATGCACGAGAATTAGGAAAACTATATGGTGTTTGAGTCCCTCATTTTAGTAATGTATGTGTAGCGCTTAGTCAAAATCAACAGGAGTTGCCACCAAGGAAATACCTACTCGATCATGCTAATTTTTTTATCAATGTATATTTGAGTGTTTGTACAAGAAATTAGAGTTTATATACATGCATGAGTATGTGAGAGTATTATGGAAGAATTTAAAGTACATGGGGCAACTAAAGACAAAGATGAAGCGACCCAAATAGAGAGAGGGAAGTGTAAAACAATGCTAAAACTCGATCTAAAATAAGATGGAAGTGTTTCACTCTAGTGTCCAGTTTGGTGTTGGTATCCATAAAGGTTTCAACTCCAATTTAGAAATGAAGCACATTCGGTCATGTCATACCCTTTTTGACCCAATTTCAAACCTAGATCAAATCATAAAGTTGTATAAAATCCAAGTTGATACTCTTGTTCTAATTGTCTTTCTCCTTGAGTGTTTGCAATCATAATCCTAGTTTCCATGTCTATATATTAATATTTATATTTGATTGTATAGATCTATATATTATATATTTTAATCCTAGTTAGAGTACAAAAATTAATTTAGGTGTAATCATTTAGTGAACTCTCTTATTGATATTACACACCTTCTACACTAAAGAAATGGTCATAGGTATTTGACACCCTTGTTTTTCTCTTAGTTATTACATTTCTTGCCATTTCTAGGGTTAGTGTGGGTCTATATTCCAACATACCTAATAGTGTTGTTTCCATATACACTTTTACCTTTGAGAATATATTTAATTTCCTTCTTAGACATTCACGCAGCTCCATCTTCCAAAGACCCCTTTTCAACTCATGATGTTCCTTTTTCTTATAGTAATACTAGTGCACAAACATGTTTGGATAATGAAAATAATATCATATTAATGAAGAAAAATGTTATGGTAATGAACTTAGATGTAATTATTATGATGAAATTTCAATAAGCAAGAAGTAATCAACCCTTTTCCTACTTGTGTCATACCTTATAGTTCAATTACTAAATGGTGTAAAAGGAAACAAATGATGGTGTTATCTTTGTTGGAAATATTGTCATTGATGTCAAAGGAATGATAAGTATCTCTTATATTAGAAATATTGTCATTAATGCTTACAGATGTGCTTCCCTTATGAAAAATATGATTTAGTTTGAATTTTACATGTCGTGCACCAAAGAAAACTATTTCATAGTGTTCCATGGTTTTGTAGTGATTTATGGGTTCTATAGTGGTCCAGGAAATTTTGTAGTGTTTTCACGGGTTTTGTAATGTTCCGTGGGTTTTGTAGTGTTTTGTGGGTTCCATAATGTTCCATGGTGTATGAGTGTACTTCTGTGGTGTATTCATGTTGTAGTAATGCCTCACGTAATGAAGGAATTGACAATTTTTTTGGTAAGTTTGAAATTATACCACTCAACAAAAGCATATGTCACGTAATAAAGAGAAAGTTACAAAATTCAATAAAGTTGTAATACAAAGGAGGATAGCCACGCAACAAAGAAGAAAACTCCTATAAATGTACAAGAATTGTCCTATGATGGTCATGAAATGCCACAAGACCAAGAGAAAATAGGGATGTCCGTGGGAGTCTTGAAAAATTCAAATATTCAAATTTCAAAGTATATATACTAAAGCCGACTCATGATGAATATTCAAAAGGATGTCAACTCATGAAAGTCATCATATTTCATAATGAAACATGGTATATAAGTGAATATAAGTGAATTCATGTGTGCAAATACAATATTATGATGTCGTTTTGAAAAGAGAAGGAAGAGAGTGATAAGAGAGGAGTGATTAATGAAGATATATCAAGAGGATTAGAGAAGAAAGAGGAAGAGAAAACTCAAGAAAATTAGAATGTCAAGTTATTGAAGAAGAAGAAGAGCAAGAAGTGCATAAAAAGCAAATGTAAAGCACAAGTGTATAAAATAGAAGAAAAAGTGAAGAATAATCTCTATGCCATCATCATCACGTTGAAGAATAAACTACGGTGGGTGGATCTTTACATTATTGATTTTGTGCTCATGAATTGGGGATTGGTGAGTCTCGGTGCTGCATAAGTTGGTTCTCATGAATCAAGATGATTTGGTGCTAGTATTGGGATTGTGTCTCCGGGTGAGTTGGTGCTCACATTGGTGTCTCAAGATGATTTGGTGCTCATGAATCAAGTTGATTTGGTGTTTGGCATTTGGGATTGGTGTCTCTAGTAGGTTGGTTGCCTACAAACATTTGTAAAACAATTAATTTTGTGGCTGGATTTGGACAAGTAGCTCCACAGATTTTTTTCTTTGTGTTTTTTTCTGAAAGGGTTTACATAAATTTGGTTTTGAAAGTATTATATCTTATGTAATTGTTGATGTTATGAATGTTAAAGTTTAAATTATAAAATTGGATAATACTGATTCACCCCTCTCAATATAAGTGTGTTTTCTACAATTGGTATCAAGAGTAGGTTCCTTTAAAATAGTTTAACCACTAAAGGTAGATCTCAGAAGCACACATGACAAGTCAAGAAGGTTTCTCCTCAAACAAGGCTCCATTGTTTGATGGAACTAATTATTACTTTTGGAGTATAAGGATGCACACCTATCTAATGGATCTTGGGTTTGATATATGGAAATATTTTGTTAATGGTTATACAACTCCAAAACTCCTCCAACAAATCAAGCTGGAAAGAAGGAAAGTGAAAGCAATGTAAAAGCTATGAATGTAATATTGAGTGGATTGTGTGAGGCAGAATTTTTCAAAGTGATGCATTGTAGTTCAACAAAGGAAATTTGGGATAAGATCAAGAATATCTATGAAGGAGATGATAAAGTAAAGAAAGCAAAACTCCAAATACATAGAGGTCAGTTTGAGATTTTGAAATGAAGGATGAAGAAAACATTGCATCTTACCTTCTCTCCGTGTGGATGCAATTGTTCAATACTATTAGAGGACTTGGTGAAGAAATTAAGGATGAAACTATTGTGCAAAAAGTGCTAAGATCTCTTCCTCTGAGATTTGATGCCAAAGTATCTACTATTGAAGAGTTGAAAGATTTAACTATTCTAACAATGGATGAACTGCATGGGATTCTCATAACATATGAGATGAGAACTGAAGGTGATAAATCATCAAAAGTGAGAAGTTGCATTCAAAACATCAAAGAAGGTGAAAATAAAGAAACCTGAACCACATGATTGCTCCAACAATGATTCAAATGAAGAAGAAGCTCACTTTGTTAGAAGGCTAAAGAAAGGGTCTAGAAAATATAAAGGTAAGTTACCATTCAAATGTTTTGATTGTGGTGAAATAGGACATTATGCCAACAAATGCCCATATAAAAACAAGGATGATAAAGAAAAACAAAACTTGAAGGAGAGTAACATGTATTATCAATCCAAGAAGAATCATAAGCAAATAAGATCTGAAAGTAAGAAGAATCTCTACAAGCACAAGAAAAACCTCTATACCAAGGAGGAAAGTAACTCATCTGAAGAAAGTGATGAAATCGTCTTTGTCAGTGATAAAGATGAATCACTACTCATGGCCTTAGAGGTTAAAGAAAGAAAAGAAGAGATGGATTTAAAATATGATGAAGATACTGAATTTGAAGTTGAAGTGGATCTTGAAGGTGAACTCATTTCTACCCTAGAAGAACTCAAGAGCCTAAGAAAGAAAAAAAAAAATGAAAACAACAATTTTAAAAACTAGAAGATGAGTATGGTGCCTTAAAATCAAAGATGACACATGATCTTGAAGAGTCCAATAAAATCATCATTGATCTAAAGATTCAACTAGAAGAGATGAAGAAGATGGATGAGGATGTGAGAACACAATTGAAACAGAAAGAAGAATATTGTGAGAAACTTGAATGTGAAGTTGTTTCCTTAAGAAAGGAACTTGAGAAATCAACTACCAAGTTGAACAAATGTCTCAAGTTTGAAAAGAGCTCTGAATTTTTAGAAAACATCATCAATAATCAGATATCACCATTTATCAAAGCAGGTCTTGGGTACAATGAGAAGTCTACAAAAGAAGATCCCAAAGAGTCTCCAAAGATGACAAGTCCAAAGAAATCAAGAAGCTATGCAAATATTTTAAAAAATATTCCAGAGATGAGAACAATAAGAAGGAAGAAGTGCATGTCCTGACACACAAACTTAATTCAAATGAAAGTAGCAGAAGGAAAGAAAGTCATGTTCAAAAAAAAGTACTCATCAAAAAGGCAACAAGGAGATTGATGAGAAGATCATTTCCTCCAAGGTGACATTACAAAATCAGGTTTCAAAATTCCTTTTATGGCTATTATTTTTCATGTAACCAGTTTGGTCACAGAGAGTAGTAGATCTCATGTAATAAGTTTTGATAGGAATAAAAATGAAAATTCACATGTCCTCAAATATAAATTACAACTCATTTATACCTTGATGAATTTTAATATTGAATGTTATAAGTGCCACAACTATGGGCATAAAGCTCATTTTTTTAGAAGTTGGTTTGTGGAATCCTCTAGGTCAACCTAAGAATGAGGAATTCAAATACAATCATAGGTTGAGTCAGCAAAATTTTGGAAGGAGAAACAAGAGAAATAAATAAATAAAGAAAAATCCATGATTGTTTAGACAACATTTCATGTACAAAATGAATAAAATCAGTGGTACATTGATAGTGGTTTCTCAAGCCACATGACTGGAGACAAAAGTAAGTTTCTCACTTTGAAAAAGGTAAATGGAGGTACTTTGTAAAATTTGGAGATAAATGCTACAAGCAATAATTTTAGGTAAAGGTACCATTAGCTTAAATAATGGTAAATCAAAAACTAAAAATGTCTTGTATGTTGAAGGACTAAAGCATAATCTTTTTGAGTGTGATTCAAATGAGTGATAGGGGATACATAGTAACATTTTTATTGGAGGATGTGAAATCAGAAAAAGGAAAGTATAGGAAGGTTGTTGTTGATGCATGCAGACAACAAATAATCTTTACATTCTTAGTGAGATTAAAGGTGAAAAGTGTTGCATGGGGAAAATTGATGAGAGATGGTTGTGGCATAGAAGAATGGGTCATATGAACTTTGATAATTTAGTAAAAATTAGTTCCAAACAATTTATTAGAGACATGCCAAAGATTACTAAACCAGAAAATACCATTTGCAAACAATGTCAGTTTGGAAAGTAGACAAGAGCCTCATTCAAGACAAAGGAGTACTCAACCACAAGGTTATTGGAACTTGTGCATATTAATCTTTGTGGGCCTATAATAACTCAAAGCATGCAAGGTGAGAGATATTTCATGTTATTTATTGATGATTTATTCTAGGATGACATGGGTTACTTTTCTAAGAGAAAATTTTGAAGCATTTGAAATATTTAAGGCATTCAAAGCACTGGTTGAAAATGAAACGGATTTAAAAATCAAGTGTTTAAGATCTAACCAAGGAGGAGAATTCACTTCAAATGAATTCATAGATTATTGTGAACGTCATGGAATAAAAATACATTATTCAACTGCAAGAACTCCATAACATAATGGATTTGTTGAAAGGAAAAATAGAACTATGCAAGAGATGGCCAGAACCATGCTAGATGAATCCAAAGTATCTAAAAATTATAGAGAGAGGTAGTCAACACAACAATCTATATTCTAAATAGAGGGAAGATCAAAGTAAATAACAACAAGACACCTTATGAACTATGGAATGGCATACCAACAATTATCAAACACTTCAAAGTATTTGGAAGCAAATTTTATATCAAGAAAGATGATGAAGACTTGGGTAAGTTTGAATCTATATCTGATGAAGGTATTTTTCATGGTTATTCTTCAATGAGCAAGGCCTATAGATGTTACAATTTGAGAACATTCAAAAAATTTGAAAGTGTAAATGTGAAGGTAGATGATATCAAGTATAAAAAAAAAGGATACAAGAAATTGATTATTTTGAAGAAGCCAACAATGAAGATGAAAAGGAAGAAGTTGAGATAAAGGAAACAAAAACACCATCCAGATCAGTCCAAAAGAATCATTCAGAAAATTAGATTATAGGTGACAAAAATATTAGAGTACAAACTAGAAGAAGACTAGAAAATGCAAAAGAACATGCAAATATGTCTTTATTGTCCAAAATTGAGCCTAAAAGATTTGTTGAAGTAAGAGAAGACAAGCATTGGATTAGAGCTATGGAAGAATAACTTGATCAGATAGAGAAGAATGAGACCTGGGAGCTTGTCCCAATACCTAAGGAAAAAAATGTGATTGGCACCAAGTGGGTATTAAAAAAATATGAATGAAGATGGGCAAGTAGTAAGAAATAAAGAAAGGTTAGTATGCAAATGTTATGCACAAGTTGAAGGTATTGATTTTGAAGAAAAAAATTCTCTTGTTGCACGTTTAGAATTAATTGGAATGTTTATAGATTTTTCTTGTTATAATAAATTTAAAGTATACCAAATGGATTTTAAATCTTTTTTCGAATGATAATTTGGAAGAATAAGTTTACATTGAACATCGAGAAGGATTAACATTATCGAGATGATAAGGACTATGTATGCAAGTTGAAGAAAGCACTTTATGGATTGAAACAAACCCTCATATCCTGGTACTCAAGACTAGAAAAGCATTTACAATAGTAATGGTTCAAGAAATGTATTGTGAAGAATATGTACATTAAAACTAAAGGTGAGAATAAATTGATTGATGTTTATGTTGATGACATCATTTTGGAGGAAGATAGGATAAGATGTGCAAAGATTTTGATGAGGAAGTGCAAAAATAATTTTAAATGTTCTTTCTTGGTGAGTTATCATTCTTCCTTGGATAATAAATTTCTCAATCTAACAAATGCATATTCATTTCACAAACCAAGTATATTAAAAAAATGTTAAAGAAGTTATTGGTGAAATAATTTTTGCAATGGAAATTTGTGGGATTTCACTAATGCTCTGCGACTAGGTCCCTTTTCTTGAATGGGGCAGCTCCATTTATTGAAATCAAGGAAAAAATATAAAATAAACTAATCTTTTAGAGTGGCTCGTAGACCGAGGATCGTACAGAATACTTCCCTAAACTGTGGCAGAACCGCTTGTATGGAATACAAGGAAGGAAAATCACTTAGAGGAGAGATAGTAAAGAAAAATAGGAGGGGGATTTTAACCAATAAATAGAATAGATGAGTTTGTTGCATTGTTTTCATGTGTTTTTACAAGGAAAAATTCAAACTTGAAAGCATGACAACCATACCCTAGTGTCAAAATTTTGCATTGTAAACCTTCTTAGGCACCCCACCGGATCATCTTATCCCCTTTGTTAGACTTATTCTAACCCCAAAAGTGGTCAATGTGTTGTGTCCTCATGTCCATAGGTAATTTAGGGATAATAAAAATCATTCAAGTACTTTCGAGGTGCTATTTCTAAGGGTAAATTTTAAGCAGAGACTTAGAAATGGCTATTCTTAGCCTTTGTAGGGTGGTGCCCACTCTCCAAAGTTGTGTTGAAGGCCAAAATCCATCATGAAGGGGTAATGAGGAGATAAGAACATTTTTCAACTTAATTTGGGAGATTATGTGAATTTTCAGAGGTTTAGGGACATATTGACAAAAGTGGGTCTGGAGGGTGAAGTAGATTGCGGTGCAAAGACAATCCCGAGCTTGAGAAAGTGATTCCGGGAGATCCATAAAGATTTGGAGGTCAAAAAAAACATCATTAGAAAGGTATTTCAGAGCTCTATAGGATGGTGGTTTCACATATTTCACAAGACACAAGAAATTCTTCCTGACAACTGAGTTCAACATGCATAATCTATGAACCCAGAAGAAAAAGCCTCTTTTTAGGAATTTTCGGGCATAATAAAGGCATAGGACTCCTCCCATTTTCTCAAAATGAAATTTATATTCAATTTCATATAAATAAGTGCATGAAAATACCTTTGGATGCTCAAGTTATGCTTCTGATCAAGTTTCTCCCAAGCGAGATCAAGGAGTTAGTCAATTTCTAGGGGTGGACACATGTCAAGCCCAGGTGGTGGCACACTTTTTTGCACCAACCATCCCAAATTTTTGGGAAAATTGAGACACAAAAATCTCCCAGCCACTAGATGGGCTCATGTACCATGATGTGATGTAAAAATAGCCCAAATTGCTCATTTTAGCCCCCGTGCACCATTTTCTAGCACCCTCCTCCATCAAATCACATAGCACCACTTGTCATCACCGAGGTGAGGAAAAAAATTTGCACCAACCATCCAAAATGTTTGGGGCAGTTTGGACACTTTTCTCCACCCATGCCTAGCCCTTCCTTGGTCACCCATATGACCCAATTTTGGCCCTTGGGTGTTTTGAGTGCTTTTTTCACATAATGTCACCAATAAACCAAAAAGCACCACTTATCAAGCCCAAATGAGGGAAAAAATTTGCACCAACTATCCCAAAATTTTGGGATGGTTAGGAAAAAAAATTGTGTCCATTCGAGGATGAAGAAAAAACTACCTTTTTCATTTCTCTTGTTGTTTCTTGCAGTGCATCGTTAAACCCTCATCGAAAATATTCATTCTCCTCCATTGAAATTATTTCTACCACCTCTTTGATATCTGAAGCTCAAATAATCCATTAATGGCTTCTATGACTCAGCATTGATAAATTTAGTGAGCTACCTCTCCACTTCTCAAGGTTCCAAGTAGTGCGGAGAATCGAGCAAAAATCGGAGGAAATGATCCTTGAAAAATCTAGTTTCGCATGAACTAGTTTTCATGCCATGAAGTCCCTATTTTTTAGGGATATGGAGGACTGAGTTTTCATCAGCATTCTATGCTATCACATGAATAAAAATAAGACCTACAAGTTTATTTTTTGAATTCACGAAGATCCGGATGAGAAAAACCCTTGAAAATTGGAGGAAATGATCCTTGAAAAATCTAGTTTCGCGTGAACTAGTTTTCATGCCATGAATTCCCTAATTTTTAGGGATATGGAGGATTTTTTTTCATCATTATTATATTCTATCACAAAAATAATTTTCAGACCTGAAAGTTTCATCTTTAATTTCACGAAGATCTGGATGAGAAAAACCCTTGAAATTCGGAGCAAAGCACCCCGGAGAGAAGTAGAAAATTTCAATACCTTTTCATTAAAATCCAACACCCCATAGTAAAATTAATAAAAATAGAATATTTTTTGCCCCTCTACATACTATAAATATTAATTCCCTTGAATTTCAAGTTTGGATCACCCAAAGCGATCGGAAATCTTGCAAAAGCGAAAGGCAGGGAAAAATGATAATTTTTCCCAAAATAGCAGGTTCGAGAAAAGTACCCTGCTAAAAATATAAAGTTAGCGGGTTTGGAAAGAACCCTACGTTTGGATCTTTACATTATTGATTTTGTGCTCGGTATTGGGGATTGGTGTCTCCAACGAGTTGGTTCTCATGAATCAAGATGATTTGGTGCTCAGTATTGGGGATTGGTGTCTCCAGTGAGTTGGTGCTCACAAATCAAGATGAGTTGGTGCTCACGAATCAAGTTGATTTGGTGTTTGGTATTGGGGATTGGTGTCTCTAGTAGGTTGGTTTGTATGAATATTTGTAATACAATTAATTTAGTGGCTAGATTTGGACGGTAGCTCCACACATTCTTTTTCTTTGTGTTTTTTTACTTGAAAGGGTTTATATATAAATTTGGTTTTTTGAAAGTATTATATCTTTTGTTATTGCTGTGTTATGAATGCTAACGTTTAAATTATAAAAATTATATTCTACTAATTCACCCCTCTCTCAACATAAGTGTTCTTTCTACAATTGGTATCAGCATTGGTTCCTTCAAAATAGTTTAACCACTAAAAGGTATATCTCAGAAGCACACATGACAAGTCAAGAAGGTTTCTCCTCAAATAAGGCTCCATTGTTTGATGGAACCAATTATTAATTTTAGAGTATAATATGCACACGTACCTAATGGATTTTTGTTTGATATATGGAAATATTTTGTTAATGGTTATACAACTCCGGTGACTCCAAAAAATCAAGCTATAAAGAAGGAAAGTGAAAGCGATGTAAAAGTTATGAATGTAATATTGAGTGGACTGTGTGAGGAAGAATTTTTAAAAGTGATGCATCATAGTTTAGCGAAGGAAATTTTGGATAAGATCAAGAATATCTATGAAGGATATGATAAAGTAAAGAAAGCAAAACTTAAAATACACAGAGGTCGGTTTGAGATGTTTTAATGAAGGATGAAGAAAACATTGCATCTTACCTTCTCCGTGTGGATGCGGTTATCAATACTATCGAGAGGACTTGGTGAAGAAATTAAGGATGAAACTAATGTGTAAGCTTCAGTGCTAAGATATCTTCCTATGAGATTTGATGCCAAAGTATCTACTATTGAAGAGTTGAAACATTTAACTATTCTAACAATGGATGAACTGCATGGGATTCTCATAGAATATAAGATGAGAAATGAAGGTGATAAATCATCAAAACAAGAAGCTGCATTCAAAACATCAAATAAGGTGAAAATTAGGAATCCTGAACCACATGATTACTCCAAAAATGATTCAAATGAAGAAGAAGCTCACTTTGTCATAAGAAAGTTGAGGAAAGGGTCTAGAAAATATGAAGGTAAGTTACCATTCAAATGTTTTGATTGTGGTGAAATAGGACATTATGCAAAAAAATGCACATATAAAAACAAGGATGATAAATAAAACAAAACTTGAAGGAGAGTAACATGTATTATCATTCCAAGAAGAATAATAAGCAAATAAGATTTGAAAGTAAGAAAAATCTCTACAAGCACAAGAAAAACCTCTATACCAAGGAGGAAAGTAACTCATCTGAAGAAAGTGATGAAATTGTCTTTGTAAGTGATAAATATGAATCACTGCTCATGGCCTTAGCGGTTAAAGAAAGAAAAGAAGAGATTGATTAAAAAATGATGAAGATACTGAATTTTAAGTTGAAGTGGATCTTGAAGGTGAACTCATTTCTACCCTAGAAGAACTCAAGACCCTAAAAAAGAAAAAGAAAAAATGAAAACAACAATTTTAAAAACTAGAAGATGAGCATGGTGCCTTAAAATCAAAGCTGACACGTGATCTTGAAGAGTCCACTAAAATCATCATTGATCTAAAGATTCAACTAGAAGAGATGAAGAAGATGGATGAGGATGTGAGAACACAGTTGAAATAGAAAGAAGAATATTGTGAGAAACTTGAATGTGAAGTTTTCCTTAAGAAAGGAACTTAAGGATTCAACTACTAAGTTGAACAAATGTCTCGAGTTTGGGAAGAGCTTTGAATTTTTATAAAACATCATCAATAATCATATATCACCATTTATCAAAGCAAGTCTTGGGTACAATGAGAAGTTTGTAAAAGAAGATCACAAAGAGTCTCCAAAGCTGACAAGTCCAAAGAAATCAAGAACCTATGCAAATTATTTTAAAAAAATTTCCAGAGTTGAGAACAATAAGAAGGAAGAAGTGCATGTCACTCGACACACAAGTAATTCAAATGAAAGTAGCAGAAAGAAAGAAAACCGTGTTCCACAAGAACTCATCAAAAAGGCAACAAGGATTCAATGAGAAGATCATTTCCTCCAAGGCGACATTACAAAATCAGGTTTAAAAATTCCTTGTATGGCTATTATTTTTCATGTAACAAATTTAGTGACAGAGGAGTAGACTGCAAATCTCATGTAATAAGTTTTGATAAGAGTAAAAATGAAAATTCACATGTCCTCAAATATAAATTACAACTCATTTATACTTCTGATGAATTTTAATATTGAATGTTGTAAGTGCCATAACTATGGGCATAAAGTGCACTTTTTAGAAGTTGGTTTGTGGAATCCTCTAGTCAACCTAAGAATGAGGAATTCAAATACAATCATAAGCTTGGGTTAGCAAAATTTTGGAAGGAGAAACTAGAGAAATAATCAAATAAAGAAAAATCCATGATTTTTCAGACAACATTTCATGTACAAAATAAATAAAATCAGTGTACATTAATAGTGGTTTCTCAAGAAACATAACTGGAGACAAAAGTAAGTTTCTCACTTTGAAAAAGGTAAATGGAGGTATTGTAAAATTTGGAGATAATGCCACTACAAAAATTTTAGGTAAGGGTATCATTAGCTTGAACAAAGGTAAATAAAAAACTAAAAAAATGTCTTGTATGTACAAGGACTAAAGCATATTCTTTTGAGTGTGATTCAAATGAGTGATAGGGGATATAGGGTATCATTTTTACTCAAGGATGTGAAATCATAAAGGTAAGTATAGGGAAGGTTGTTGTTGATGCATGCGGGACAACAAATATTTTTACATTCTAAGTGAAACTAAATGTGAAAAGTATTATTTGGGAAAATAAGCTGAGAGATGATTGTGGAATAGAAGAATGGGTCATATGAACTTTGACAATTTAGTAAAAATAACTTCTAAACAATTTATTAGAGACACACCAAAGATTATTAAATGAGAAAATACCATTTGCAAACAATGACAGAGTTTAGAAAATAGACAAGAGCATCATTCAATATAAAAGAGTGCTCAACCACAAGGTTATTGGAACTTGTACATATTAATCATTGTGGGGTGATAATAAATCAAAGAATACAAGGTGAGAGATATTTCATGTCATTTATTGATGATAATTTTAGGATGACATGGGTTACTTTTCTAAGATTTTTTTTTTGAAGCATTTGAAATATTTAAGGCATTCAACGCACTTGTTGAAAATGAAACGGACTTAAAAATCAAGTTTTTAAGATCTAACTGACGAGGAGAATTCACTTCAAATGAATTCATAGATTATTGTGAACATCATGGAATAAAAATAAATTATTCAACTTCAAGAACTCCATGACATAATGAATTTGTTGAAAGGAAAAAATAGAACTCTGCAATAGATGTCCAGAACCATGCCAGATGAATGGAAAGTATGTAACAGATTATAGAGATAGGTAGTCAACACAACAATCTATGTTCTAAATAGATGGAAGATCATAGTAAATAGCAAAAATATACCTTATGAACTATGGAATGGCATACCAACAATTATCAAACACTTCAAAGTATTTGGAAGCAAATTTTCTTTCAAGAAAGATGATGAAGACTTGGGTAAGTTTGAATCTATATCTAATGAAGGTGTTTTCGAGTTATACTTCAATGAGCAAGGCCTATAGATAGTACAATCTGAGAACATTCAAAAAAATTGAAAGTGTAAATGTGACGGTAGATGATATCAAGTATAAAAGAGCGAGGATACAAGAAATTGATTATTTTGAAGAAGCCAATAACAAAGATGAAAAGGAATAAGTTAAGATAAAGGAAACAAAAACACCATCCAGATTAGTCCAAAAGAATCATTCAGAAAATTAGATTATAGGTGACAAAAATACTATAGTACAAACCAGAAGAAGACTAGAAAATGCAAAAGGAAAGTGCAAATATGTCTTTATTGTCCAAAATTGAGCCTAAAAGTTTTGTTGAAGTAAGAGAAGAAAAGCATTGGATTAGAGCTATGGAAGAATAACTTGATCACATAGAGAAGAATGAGACATGGGAGTTTGTCCCAATACCTAATGAAAAAAATGTGATTGGCACCAAGTGGGTATTAAAAAAAAATCTGAATGAAGATGGGCAAGTAGTAAGAAATAAAGAAAGGTTATTATGCAAAGGTTATGCACAAGTTGAAGGTATTGATTTTGAAGAAAAAAATTCTCTTGTTGCACGTTTAGAATTAATTGGAATGTTTATAGATTTTCTTGTTATAATAAATTTAAAGTATATCAAATGGATGTTAAATCTTATTTTCTGAATGAGAATTTGGAAGAATAAGTTTACATTGAACATCCATAAGGATTCACATTATCAGATGATAAGGACTATGTATGCAAGTTGAAGAAAGCTCTTTATGGATTGAAACAAGCCCTCAGATCCTGGTACTCAAGACTAGATAAGTATCTACAATAGTAATGGTTCAAGAAATGTATTCTTTGATAAAGAATCGTACATTAAAACTAAAGGTGAGAATCAGTTGATTGTTGTTTATGTTGATGACATCATTTTTGGAGGAAGTAAGGATAAGATGTGTAAAGATTTTGTTGAGGAAATGCAAAAATAATTTGAAATGTCCATGCTTGGTGAGTTATCATTCTTCCTTGGATTACAAATTTCTCAATCTAACAAAGGCATATTCATTTCACAAACCAAGTATATTAAAAAATGTTAAAGAAGTTATTGGTGAAATAATTTTTGCAATGGAAATTTGTGGGATTTCACTAATGCTCTGGGACTAGGTCCCTTTACTTGAATGGGGAAGCTCCATTTATTGAAATCAAGGAAAAAATATAAAATAAACTAATCTTTTAGAGTGGCTCGTAGACCAGGATCGTACAGAATACTTCCCTAAACTTGTGGCAATTGCTTGTATGGAATACAAGGAAGGAAAATCACTTAGAGGGAGAGATAGTAAAGAAAAATAGGGAGGATTTTAACCAATAAATAGAATAGATGAGTTTGTTGCATTGTTTTCATGTGTTTTTACAAGGGAAAAATTCAAACTTGAAAGCATGACAACCATACCCTAGTGTCAAAATTTTGCATTGTAAACCTTCTTAGGCACCCCACCAGATCATCTTATCCCCTTTTTTAGACTTATTCTAACCCCAAAAGTGGTCCAATGTGTTGTGTCCTCATGTCCATAGGTGATTTATGGATAATCAAAATCATTCAAGTACTTCGAGGTGCTATTTCTAAGGGTAAATTTTTAAGCGAGACTTAGAAATGGCTATTCTTAGCCTTTGTAGGGTGGTGCCCACTCTCCAAAGTTGTGTTGAAGGCAAAAATCCATCATGAAGGGGTAATGAGGAGATAAGAACATTTTTCAACTTAATTTGGGAGATTATGTGAAGTTTCAGAGGTTTAGGGACATATTCAACAAAAGTGGGTCCTGGAGGGTGAAGTAGATTGCGGTGCAAAGACAATCCACGAGCTTCGAGAAAGTGATTCCAAGAGATCCATAAGGATTTGGACGTCAAAATAAACATCATCGAGAAAGGTATTTCAGAGCTCTATAGGATGGTGGTTTCACATATTTCACAAGTTCAAGAAATTCTTCCCCTGACCCGAGTTCAACATGCATAATCTATGAACCCGAAGAAAAAGCCTCTTTTTAGGAATTTTCAGGCATAATAAAGGCATAGGACTCCTCCCATTTTTCTCAAAAGTAAATTTATATTCAATTTCATATGAATAAGTGCATGAAAATACCTCTGGATGCTCAAGTTATGCTTCTGTCAAGTTGCTCCCCAAGGTAAGATCAAGGAGTTAGTCAATTTTATGGGTGGACACATGTCAAGCCCAGGTGGTGGCACACTTTTTGCACCAACCATCCCAAATTTTGGGAAAATTGAGACACAAAAATCTCCCCAGCCACTAGATGGGCTCATGTACCATGATGTGATGTAAAAATAGCCCAAATTGCTCATTTTAGCCCCAGGCACCATTTTCTAGCACCCTCCTCCATCAAATCACAAAGCACCACTTGTCATCACCAGGTGAGGGAAAAAAATTTGCACCAACCATCCAAAATGTTTGGGGCGGTTTGGACACTTTTCTCCACCCATGCCTAGCCCCTTCCTTGGTCACCCATATGACCCAATTTCGGCCCTTGGGTGTTTTGAGTGCTTTTTCACATAATGTCACCGATAAACCAAAAAGCACCACTTATCAAGCCCAAATGAGGGAAAAAAATTTGCACCAACTATCCCAAAATTTTGGGATGGTTAGGAAAAAAAATTGTGTCCATTCCAAGGATGAAGAAAAAACTACCTTTTTTCATTTCTACTGTTGTTTCTTGCCTGTGCATGCGTTAAACCCTACTGTCAAAAATATTCATTCTCCTCCATTGAAATTATTTCTACCACCTCTATGATATCTGAAGCTCTAATAATACATTAATGGCTTCTATGACTCAGCATTGATAAATTTAGTGAGCTACCTCTCCACTTCTCAAGGTTCAGGTGGGTAAGGAATCGAGCAAAAATCAGAGGATATGATCCTTGAAACATCTAGTTTCGCATGAACTAGTTTTCATGCCATGAAGTCACTATTTTTTAGGGATATGGAGGACTGAGTTTTCATCAGCATTCTATGCTATCACATGAATAAAAATAATACCTATAAGTTTATTTTTGAATTCACGAAGATCTGGATGAGAAAAATCCTTGAAAATTGGAGGAAATGATCCACGAAAATCCTAGTTTTGCGTGAACTAGTTTTCATGCCATGAATTCCCTAATTTTTAGGGATATGGAGGATTTTTTTCATCATTATTATATTCTATCACAAAAATAATTTTCAGACCTGAAAGTTTCATCTTTAATTTCACGAAGATCGGATGAGAAAAACTCTTGAAATTCGAGAGCAGAGCACCTCGAGAGAAGTAGAAAATTTCAATACCTTTTCATTAAAATCCAACACCCCATAGTAAAATTAATAAAAATAGAATATTTTTTCCCCTCGACATGCTAAAAATATTAATTCCCTTGAATTTCAAGTTTGGATCACCCAAAACAGTCAGAGAAATCTGCAAAAGCGAAAGGCGGGGAAAAATGATAATTTTTCCCAAAATAGCGAGTTCGAGAAAAGTACCCTACTAAAAAATCAGTTCTCGACCAATTCTATACCAAGTGAAAACATCCAAAGAATCCAACAACGCAGATCAAACCATCACACCAATTTCATTAGCTTACCTCATCCAACAATACATTTTTCATAGCTTGTCTTCGGCTATATCCAACTGATATTGAGTGACTAGCATTCACTCCCCATATTGTCAATTGTCAAAACATCCTTCATAGCTTGTTTCCAGCTATATCAAACTAATATTGGGTGACTTGTTTGAGTTCACTCATTATTCTGTCCACCATCACATTTATCCAAATCATAGCCAACACAAATCCTTTCACAACCATATCATGATTAACCTATTCAGGTTACTCTCCCCGTCAATAGTCCAGAGCTTGTTTAAGTCAAATCTACACAACGTGCAACAAATCGTCTAATAACTCGTCTCGAGTTACATCATCATCATATTGAGATAACTTGTTTGAGTTACTCTCCTTATCAGTCATCACAAGCTTATTCATGATAAATCCAAAGTAATCAAAGTCATCATGGTATTCACTCGTAGTCACAATCATGAAAATGACGACGAAGAAGTCGCACAACCAGAACTCACCACTGAAGAACAAGAACAAGTCAATAGGGTGATAGAACAAAACAAAAATGAATATCTGTTACGCATCCTAGCCATGGGGGCAAAACTACCCCCTGACTTCGGGACCGAAAATTTAAACAAACTCATCGACAATGGTGAATCTAGTTATCACAATGAAATACCAAACAATCCAAATGGTTCTTCGGCCGAAGAATTATTCACTAAAATCTAAGATTTAACAAAGAAACTTGAGGAAACAACGATTAGAGCTGAAAGATTAAAAGACCTCAATCTAGATTCCAATACTCACGACATGTTTGATAAACCGTCCCCCGCTTCTCCATTTGCACAAGAATGGAAACTTATGAAAGACACCATTCAGGGACTGCAAAAACAATCGAAACAATTCAACTTTGAAGAATTGTGTCCTTATCCATTTGATACAGAGATATCACGATTACCATTTCCGCCATCCTTTGAAATCCCTAAGTTTGATAAATACAAAAGCAAAGGTGACCCCCGTGAACATGTCAAGGAATTTTACATGCAATGTCAGGAAGTTTCCTATCGAGACACGTACCTTTTACGATTATTCCCCCAAAGTTTAGGAGGACAAGCTTTAGACTGGTTTTTCCATCTACCCAAAGGGTCGGTCACGACATTTGCAGACTTATCGGAGAAATTTGTCAAACATTTTTCTTATAACCTAGACTCAGAAATAACCATGCTTGATCTCTGCAACACTAGGCAAAGGCCAAATGAAAATTTTGCTTCCTTTTTACAATGATGGCGCGGAATTGCAAGCCGATTTCCCTGCTCAGTACCTGAGAGACAACTAGTTAGCATTTTTGTCCCTAATCTCAATGCTGAATTATCATTCCACATGCAAATGCATTGTCTGAATAGTTTTGAAGAAGTCATCGAAAAGGGGACACAAATCGAAAAATCCCTCATTTCTAAGGGCTTACTTAAAGCACCCTTTAGAGACCAACCTTATCGAGACACTCCTCCAAACCAGGACAAATCTAAATTCTTTAACCGGAATCGAAATATCATCAACGATGGTGTTACTGATTCCCGCCATGTCTGAAATGTCCAAAACCATCCCACCACCACGTTAAAATCTAAACAACCAATCATTATCCCTAGAAAGGAAGTTCCTTCTCGGGATCGACGAAGAGAGTTCACTCCTCTGGGAGAAAGTCTATCTAGTGTCTTTCGTCATTTGGCAAATGCTAATATGATTACATATCCCATTGTCAGACCCTTCGAAGAAGGACAACCTAAACCAAATTGGTATAAAGACAACGAATATTGTGATTACCATCGCATAAAAGGGCACTCCACAGATCGATGCATGCAACTCCGCCATTACGTCCAAGACCTGATTGAACAGTGGAGACATAGAAGTTGAAAATACTTCTGAGACAAAAACACCTAATGAAAAACTTCACATGTTCAAAAATCCATTCCCTAACCATGATAACAATTCAAAAGATAAGGGTCAATCATCAAGCAATGTCGAGTATGACTCAGTCATCTCGACCATAGATTATGACCAAGACTTAGTGGCAACTATAAAGATCAGAACTGACTGCGTGATCACCACTAGACAGAAAAAAATATGGGTCCCTACAACAAAAAAATCTGCCACTTTCGTCCCGGCATCACCTCCTAATCCACCATCTAATTCCACCGCCAATTCCTCTCCACAACCTACGCCGTCATTTAATATTGTCAAACAATTAGAGAAGACTCCCGCACAAATTTCAATCATGGAACTACTTAATTCTTCTCCCGCACTACAACGCATCCTTATGCAAACATTGAATAATGCTCGTGTCCCTGAGGACATCAATTCACAACAATTTCAGGCTTTAATTGCACATCTTACAGTCCCCAATCCTATTTTATCTTTTGGTCCCGATGACATGCTTAATCCCAATATCGCTAATAATCATTCTTTATACGTCGAGGGTTATGTAACTCATCGTAAAATCAAGCGCGTCTTAATCGACAACGGATCAACATTAAATATTTGTTCCATGAAACTTTTACGTTGTCTAGGTTACACTGAAAATGATTTGCAAAACAATATCATAACCATTCGTGGGTATGATAATAGTGAAAGAAAGTCTGAAGGCACAATCACGTTGCCTCTCCAAGTTGGACCCATCACCTTAGACACGATCTGTCATGTGGTAGATGTAGAAGTTACCTATAACATTCTTGTCGGTTGACCATGGATTCATGCCATGAAAGCCGTCCCATCAACATTCCACCAATGCATTAAGTTTCCTCATTTGGACAAGGAATTTACATTACGTGTAGATCCCCAACCTTTTGAGTATTGTAGATTCCTTGAAGGACGGTATCGACATGATCACTATTGTCCATCAACAGATAAATATGCTCCACCTCGTATAATCCCTAATGAAACACACATTGATCCTGATACACTCCCTAACAATAATCCAAAACCATCATCTCATAACCAAAACACATTTTCCAATCCATTATCATTCTCATCAACCACCTTCCACCAGTCCTCCTCCCACTAATCAATCATCTTCTTCCACTAATCAAGCTTCTTCCAGCAACAATTATTCTTCCACCACACCATCTTCTTCTTCACCAAGCCAATCTTCTTCATCCAACCACACCTCCTCTATTAAGATACCTCCTCCTGTGAATAGCCAACCTTCATCCTTCAATCCACCCCCTTCTTCTTATAACCCATTCTCTTCATCTTTTAAGACTACCAAACTAACTTCCCCATCACATGAGGTACCTATTGGTCCCCCATCTCACACATTTAAAATCATTGACACGGGATACGGTGAATATCAATTTCAAAAGATGGCAGAATATTTTTATATCACCAAATCCCCACATAGCTATGGAAAACCTAATGCTCCACATCTGAGAATCCATCCCAATTACCAAATGGGTGGAATTCGGTTTGGAAAATTTTGGTCATCTTGACAACGAACATATTCCAAGTTCTTCAGGATCTTGGTTATATAATGACGACTTTGCTCCATGTTATGAGTCCCCTCAATTTACCAAAGCTCACCGAATAATGAAAAACATGCGATGGCAGGGTAAAGGACTCGGCCCAAATGAACAAGGTCGTTTAGACCCTATAAATTGCACACAACATCACGGTAAACATGGTCTAGGTTTCAAGGTGTTTGATGTCGCTCCCATAATAATTTCGAGTGACAATGATGACACCAGTTCTGATAATGACATTAGGTCTCCATGTAGTCTTTTTGAGGACCTCGCTGAAACACATCTTGCCTTTGAACATTTCTCTATTAATGTCATCAATTTTGAGCCTACACATCCGAGTCTCATAGACCATGGCCAACCACATCATGCAGCCATGGACATGTTCCAAAATGATGAAGCCATCGAAGAATTCCTTGGAACTCGTGACCAAATACCTACTTCAGACCATAGAAAAGGATTTGAAATCAATCTAAATGAATCGGCCTATTTTGGCGAAGAGATAAAATATTCAGATCCTTCACCGTCAGAAAATTTGGATCAAAAGCGCAAACAGAGGATTTCCCATAGTCAAAACCTCACCGCCACCCTATCCAATAAACATGTCAAAAAATTCCAACAAACACCCGACACTGATGACCTACATCAACCATTAGCATCATTCTCCGAAAAGGATACATCTAAAATGCTTGTAGAAGAAACAAAAGACATAAACATTGGCACCACCGAACAACCAAAAATTTTACAACTTGGCATTAGTCTATCTGACCAAGAATGCATGGAATTCACAACACTCCTTATTGAATTCCAAGATATATTTGCATGGACATATAAGGACATGTCAGGCCTGGACCCATCTCTTGTAGTACACCATCTTGTGGTACATCCAGATGCAAAACCTGTAAAGCAAAAACTACGTAAAATGCATCCCCAAGTTGCATTACTTGTTAAAGCCGAACTCGAGAAACTCTTGGAAGCTGACTTCATCAAACCTATTGATTATTCAGCATGGATATCTAACATAGTTCCTGTCGCCAAGAAAACTCCTGGCATCAGAATATGCACAGACTTCCGTGACATCAACAAGGCTTGTCCCAAAGATGACTTTCCCTTGCCAAATATAGACATGATTGTTGATTCTACGGCAGGCCATGAAATGCTCTCCTTAATGGATGGATTCTCTGGTTACAATCAAATACATATTGCTGAAGGAGATCAACATAAAATGACATTTACTACACCATGGGGCACCTTCTGTTATAAGGTCATGCCTTTCGGCTTGAAAAATGCTGGTGCCACCTATCAACGAGCAATGACTGTTATCTTCCATGACATGTTACATGATATCATTATCCAATTTTACGCACATGGAAAAATTGGAAAACAGGGCCTTATTACTATCAAATCACGACGTTGGTCCCAGGGACCCACTTCTGGTCATCAGGTGAGATCGCTCATTTTTTTGGTATGCGAGCCATCGAGGAGTTTGATAAGCTTATCTCACTCGGTCGAGCTAAAACAGTGTCAAATCGGGAATAAAGAGATGAGTCATCAAAGGAGTTCGTGCCTTGTCCTAACTCGGTCATAACTCAGATCACAAGCCTTAGACGAGTTCATGAGTAGGAAATGTAAGTTCGGTTGTCCAACTTTGGCTTGTCATAAAAGAGTCTCGATAGGAGCGGAGGATGTTTCGATGGTTGGCTCATTGAGGCAGAGAAATGACGAGCTCGACTCGGTTTAATTCAACATGGAGAGATTGATGCTTCCTTGTTGGAATATGAATTCAGTTTTAATGACTCGACGGAGACAATAGCTGCCTCAAGATTTGGTCGAGCTTCTTCCATGGAAGAGAGTTTCCAAAATGAAAAGGTGAGACAACTCAACTAAAACTTTATCTCGTTCTTCTACTACAGCGGCAAGATTTTACAACAACTGATCACGACTGTGGTCGCATGCAACCAGAACATCAGGATCAACACCAACGGTTCCTTGGGATCACCCTGCGGCAGCTGTCGCAATCGACTCTCTCTGGAGGCCACTCATTTTCTGAGATAAGTTTACTTCTCTACCCTGTAGCTGCTGCGTATAGCCAATTACTTCCTCACGACACTTTCCTAGGAGAACTTCAGTTCTACGCTCAAAGCGGCCGAGCATTCGATGCACAGGCGTGTTGCAGTATAGAAGAGTTCTTTTGAACGCTTCCAACAAGTAGGTTGTCCAACTATGTTTTTATCTGTTCAGCATCGTATGCATCCTCAAATTCGGGATTTTCCTTCAAGATATTTTTATGAAAATCGATTAAGTGACAGTGAGAGTGTTACCAGCAGACCTGAGGAAATTTATTACAAAGACTCTCTATCGAGATCTTACTTGTTTTACGATGTAACTCATGGAAGCGAATCTCATAGAGGTGGGACTGTTTCATATCAGAATATTCATGAGGCACAATTTTCTTTGCAATTATATGAGCATCTTCAACGAGTCACTAGATTGGCGAGCATAAAGGATTCTGTCGGAATTATCACACCTTACAAGCTACAGCTGAAATGTTTGCACTGAGAGTTTAATGTTATCCTCAAATCTGTTGAAGGAAAACTCGGCAGGAGGAAAATCGTGGGAATCCGAGAAGCCTAATGCCAAGTGGGTTTTCATGGATGGCAAGCCAAGGAAGAAATTCCACGCGAGGGAGATTCGGAGCAGCACCGCCAAGTGGAAATTTTGGGATGGAAAGCCATGGTCAGACTTCCGTGAATTGGAGAAATCGGGTCAAATTGCCAAGTGAAGACAATATGATGGCTATCCGTCATGAAAATCCCGTGCATGGGAAACATTTTGCTATCTTGCCAAGGACGTGGAAAATAAGGCAAACACTGCCAAGCGTGGAAATATTGGTTTGGCAAACCATGACCAAACTTCCGTGAAGGGGAGATTCAGACAAACACTGCCAAATGGGAAATATTAAGATGGCAATCCATCATGAGATTTCTGCATGGGCCGTGTAATGCAATCTGCGCGGCTTGGAGTGGTCGAGTCTTTGTGCGAGTCAAGAGAGGATTAATAGGACAGTTGTGAATTGGAGTGGCTCATGTGTGAAGTGTTTGGCTAAAAATATCTACGTGCAAAAACAATATGATAAAGTGATTAAACGCAGGGTTCTTTCCAACTTGAAATAAATCACTAGCAGAAAATAATTGCGTACCTGAGCGTACTTTTTTTTTGGTTTCAGCAATTGTCTTTGAATGGTGGTATTTTTGTGGGATTTTTTTTTTTTTGTTTTTGACAATATTCCAGCAATGCGGTTCTACAGAAAACAAATTAGTAGTTATCCTGCAAATGAAATGTTAGAAAAGTGATCGTGGTTGTTTTTGATTTGCCAGATCGCTCAAAGGCGCAGGAAAAGAGCATACACAACCAACGACCAAACAAATATTAAGAATATGACAAAGGAAAATAATTATTAAAATGATAGTTGAAAAACAAAGCTAGAGGATCCTGCAATGTTAGAACAAGAAACTAAAAAATTGTGACCGTTTCTGATTTTCTAGATCGCTTGAAGGCGCAAGAAAAGAGCATACGCGGATACAATTGGAATAGTTTTTTTTTAAATATTAATAATTATTGCAATTAATCATGATTGCGAAATAGCGATAATGATTATTTTCACAAAAAAGAAAAATGATGAAAGAAGAGGGTGAAAACGTTATCTAGAAGTGTTGTCGTGGAAAATTGAAATGTAAGGCAAAAAAATTAAAAATTAAAAAAATAAAATAAAATTGTTGTGCAGAGCCCGAGTGGCCTCACATTTCTGATTTCCAAGATCACTTTTTAAGTGTGAGGAAAGAGCATACGTGTGAGGTTGTTACGTGAAATAATAATAATAATAATAATAAAACTATAACTTTGTTGTTAAAAAGACAGGTGTTAGAAGAAATGAAACCAAATTTTTTTGTAAGTCTAAATCTAAAAATTATTTTTTCATTGCATATATCTTTTCAATACCTTTCTGTTAAAAAAAAATGAAGTCATTCCGAGTTCGGGAGCAAAAGTTATGGCTTCCGGAAGATGGGCTACGAGAACGCTCTGAATGAAAATTTTAAACGTGAGAAAAACGTCCCGGGAGCTGGTTTTTTTATTTTCTGACTTCTATACTTCACCTGAGAAGCTAAAATTTTGACAGCAAGGTTAAAAAAGAAAAATAAATAGAAAGAAAGAGTTAGATCACAAAATGATTGATTAAAATAAAAGAAAATAAAAATGATTAACTTCCTACAAAGCAGTTATTTTAGCAAAAGTAAATAAATAAATGCATTTTCCGGATTGGTTGTCCCATGACAGTAAGATGATAAACTAATGGCTAGTTCATGTGTTTCTACAGATGATGAGTAAATAGCAAAATCAAAACTGGGAACTAAACACCAAGCACCGAGGAGATCAAAGACAGAATGAGCTTCAGAGTTTCATTGTTGCTATAACCTGCAGATACACCACAAGACACCACACAACAAAAACACTACCCAAAGCGTGAAGGTTAACCAAAGAAGACCATAAGGAACAGAAAAAGAAATAATAATGAACAATAATAAACAAAGAACAGATAAAACCACTAATTGGGAAATTAATGGTAATAGATCGAAAGTAACCGGGCGTGCCAGAATGTAAGCTAGGAAAAATACACTACTAACAAGGAAGTAAAATACCAATAATCATACCTCCTCCTTCGTGTTCCGTAGCAAACCTCAGAATGGGCTAGGAAACTTGGATTGAGCCCTGATTTTGTGATATGTAGGTGCTTTTCTTCAAGACGGAGCAAGACCTTCCTGCAACAACGATCCTCTTACTTTGCACTGGATGGGAAAAAGGATTATGAGGCTATTTTGGCATTAGGACGAGGCAAAAGGATGTTATTTTCTCAAAGGATGCAAGAACTTAGATATGGCATGAAAGCTTATTCTTCGTGTCTTTAGAGGGGAGGGGTAAGGTTGTATTTATAGCCTGGGGGAGTGATTAACTTAGATTAATTTAAGTAATCATGGTTTGAAAATGTGGGCAAGATTAAGTGGGTGGTTTGAACATGTGGGCAAGATTAGGTGGGTGGTTTGAAAATGTGGACAAGCTTAGGTGAGTGGTTTGAAAATGTGGGCACTATTAAGTAAGTGGGGACCACGAAGAATGGGTGAGGATTTGAATTATATTTTTAATTCATAAGTGGAGGATTTTAGGTGAGTGGGGACCACGAATGGTGGGTGAGGATTTGAATTTGAATTTTTAATTCAATAGTAGAAAAACATGGAGAATAATGACATGTGGTGAGGATTAGGTTATTTTTTAGATTTTGAAATGGATAATTAATCAAATTATATTTGATTAATTCGAAGTGTATTTTTGTGGGAAATGAGGAAGGGGAATTAATTGATTTAGGATAGATGTGAAATTGGGGTGTCTACACTTGGCTTGGTACAATCTAGTTATCATTCCTTTTAAATAAATCCATGAATTACTTCCCACCAATTTACCTACACATGAAAAACACTTTAAAAATCCATTTAACACATCCCTTTCAGCCATGATGGGGTTTACATAGTCATAAATTAGCTAGAGGGAAGGTTTACATTACCTCGCTTCACAGATTTTTGAGTGTGGGCATAGTTTTCATGGAAAAAACAATTTTTCATGTTAATAATTTATCATGACAACATCGACTCTAACTTGGGGACTCGTTTTGGTTTGAAAAAATTGAGAACGAAGCAAGTAGGAACCTCATAATCTCAAGACATTGAATGGACCAGTGCCTTATCCGTTAGGCTATAGATTCATTACATAACAAGGATGGATACAACAAAACCTCTTTATTGAACATAATACAGTGAAAAATAAACACACGAAATGGAAGGGAAAAAAATAACCTATAATCACCTATGGTACATGTGGGGGACAACTCATTTTCACTTAATCACTTTTCTCTTCAAATGTCACCCTGAATGGGTAACATTGAGTGATGATGTTCCACAAAGCCATTGACTAGTTCGAGGAAGTAGCCTCCTTTCCTCAACTGCTTATGAAATCTAGGTGCTTTTATGAGTTCTTGTATGCTTGGGAGGAGTGAGCCTACATGATCCCTTTGATTCTCAAAGCTTCACTCACAAATTCCATCAATTTCATATTGCAAATTGTCTTCTACGTTTACCCACATTGTTGATTTCTCTCTTTGCATTTCACCATTGCCCCAAGGCTGATTTTTTATTGGATTGTTTGAATATTCCAAGTGTCTCTCTTTTCCATGTTCATGTTTATTGACAAATTTTTCATGAGAGGCCTTGAATTCATATTTGTTCTATTTCATTATGATATATTTGGGCATCAACTAAATAATCAAACATAGCCTCATACTATCTTGCATGGCCATAACATGAGCTAAAATGTCAAGACTTAGCTTGGGATCTTCCATACCTTCTGTAACTTTCATAATTTCGTGCATAGATTCTTTCTTCAAAATTTCCACAAGCTCATATTCACATTCATTTAGAGAATCTTCATCTTGAATTTAGAGACGTTGATTCATTATCCCAAAATTCATTGCATTATTCTTCATTATGGGAGGACTTGTCTTCAAAGGACTTAAAGACTTTGGTTTCAACTTTTTCATCATATATAGAAACTTCCTTTTCAAATGAAAAAGAAAAATTCACTTTCATCATTGCATCCATCAATCTTCATTTCATGAGAGATATCTAATTTCTCATCTTGATTTGTTTCATCATGAAATTTTTGGAATCAATTGAGAGTTTAGATTCATACATATCTTGTAATTTCATGGCTTGCATTAGGAGTTCAAGGCTGAGTTGAGGATATTCTGCTTCTTTTGCAACTCTCATCATTTCTTGCACATATTCTTCTTTCAAACCTTTCAAAGGCTCATCACAAGTTGGCCTTTCTTCTTCATGGATGACATGATCAAGAGAATATTCATCTTCGAATGGGAATGAGAACACCTCTTCATTGTGGATAAACACATTGGCTTATTTTTAGCTTGGAACTCATCAAAAATCACTTTGTCTTTTTCATGGCTCATATAATCTAACAATTCAAGGTTGTCCTCTTTTAACTCAATATTTCTTTACTCTCCTTCATATGCAATACCCCATCAAAAAGGAATGTTTGGTCCTATCAAGATAGGAACTTCATCTTCCTCTTCAGATGTTATGAAGTAATTCATATTCCTGCTATCTTGGTATAAGATTTTATCTCTTAGATTTCCTTAATGTTACACCATATATCTCATCTTTTTCGTTGGGAGAAAATTTCCCATATCTCCCTTAACCACAATGATTTTAGAAGACCAATTCATATGTATTTTACCTCCCAAGTTTCAGTAGAAGATTCTACTTAGAAACATTCCAAATGATTTTAGAATGTCTACTACTAAGATAGTCAATAACATCTTCTTTCTTGTAAATTCGGAAAGAGCCACTTGTGTATCCTTGATCTTCCCCAAAATTGGTACTTCCTTTGACTCCATGGAGTAACAATATACATTAGTTGGTTTTAAGGTAAGTTCAAGAGCATTGGAAACTTTTATGGGCATTACATTGTCAGAAGCACCTAAATCTATTATACAATTATTCAATTGGTATCTTCTAATGAGAAGGGAGAGATAAAAAGGATCAATATTATTAATCTTTGATGCACTCATAGAAAACATGTTCGATATGGAAGAGCGGTGGAGTGGGTAGTATTCTTTAGAACTAGGAGTCACAATATTGGGATTTGAACCACTACCTTTTATATGACGGACAAGCTTTTCAAATTATTCAGGGTGAGTCCGCAAATACTCGATTCAAAATCTTCACTTTGGACTTGTTCATATGTTCTATGATATAAAAATGGGTGTATGAAGGTGAGGTAATATGAGAATATGCTTGAGGAGAAAATTCTGATTTTCTAGGCACACAAAATCTCTTAAAGGACTAGATTTTGTAGGAGTGTAATTAGAATTAGAATGAGAATTGGGAGACTTACTATGAATAATGGATGACATCTTACTTTCCATGGGATCTAGTTTCTCCAATGCAAACTCTATGGAGGGTGGAAGTGGATATCCTTGACTGATTATTTTATTTTGTAGATTTTCCACCTAAGGATCTTCTTTCTTCTTATTTTTTGTATTAACGAAGGAAGAAGCTCCTTTTTAGATTGAGAACAGGTGAATACTACACATGAGAAACTGGGTGCATCTTTTTCATCATATTCTTCACCTCCTGAATATTCACAGAATCTAATTTGTACATCATTCTCTACTTCTTCAATCTCTAGGACATCATTGTCCTCACTTTCTTGTTCAATTCCTTCATATTCTTGAGTTCTACAAATTGCATTGACAGTGGAGCCTCTAAGGAAAGCCTTCAAGGTGCTCCTACAATCTGATTTATATTATGATTTTGATGAGATGTTCATTGGGAAACCTCCCTTTTCAACATCATCAATTCATTTTCCAATTTCTACAACAATGAATTAGTTCTCTCATCTTTGGGATTTGAACCTTATCCTTCATTGAAGGATTCTTGATCTTTCCTGAAAAGATGAGGTCATCTTCCACTTCAATGGAAATTTATTGAGCATGGTCCAAATCTCTTGGTTTCACTCTTTGTAGAAAGAGAAACACACTTGGGAATCGAGCATTCACAAAGAACCTTTTCAAATTATTAGTAGTATGAAGAGTAACGATAGGAATCTTGTTGACCATTTTTTGAATTTTTCCATGAAGTCTCTCATGGATTCTTGAGGTTCTTTCTTCATTTGTGTTAATTGAGAAAGGAGGGCATGAACATCTTCCACTAACTTGAATCTAGCTTCGAATTTAGTTTTCATTTGATCCCATCTTGTAATGGAACCTCTTTGAAAATGATAAAACCAATCAAGCATCACCATCTTGAAGTGAATTAATGAAAAAATGGATAGAGACATCTTTATGAGAAACTCCTAACACACCACATGTACTTATGAATGTAGCAATATGCTCATCTTGATGTTGGTTCCCATCACCTCTAATTTTAAAAATAAAAAATTGTTGAACCTCCATGAAGTTCATGGAGTGGTGGAGCCAAAGCTAATGGGCGGTTTTTCTCCCCAAAGGAGAGGTATTTGTATTAACATATCAAGTTATCCTTCTTATTCTCCTTCTATAAATTATTCCCCAAATTCTTCTTATTGGTCTTCTTGTTCTTCATCGCTTAGTAATTCCATTTTCAATGGTGGTTGAAAAATGGGAGAATCAAGAGGGTTTGCAGGAGGGGCATCAGTAGGAGTTTGGTTGGGAGCTCTAGGAGTACCACTTGATGAATCGCATGGGTATGAAGCTTGAGATAAGTAATATGGGTTATCTATGATTTTTTCTTGTTGATTTTTCAAAGCTTCAAAATCAAGATCAACAATTCCTCTCAACCTATTCAATCTGGTATACTAGTTTTTGGAAAGCTCGGATTCAACTCAAGGAAGATTTGTTTTCACTTTTTTGTGGGATTATGGACTTAAAAATTCTAATTTTTTTTTGGATTTTGGAATCGATATTAGGTACGATATGTTAAATATGCCCCTTACTTGTGGGCACCAAAACTATGGGAAAAATAATTTGTCACAAGGGGAAATTATGGGATTTCACCAACACTTGAGACTAGGCCCCTCTCGCTTAAATGGTGCAGCTCCATTTATTGAAAGCAAGGAAACAAATATATACTAAACTAATCTCTGGGGGTGGTCCGTAGACCTGGGGATCACACATGAATAATTCCCTAAACTGTGGCAACTTCTTGTATGGAATACAAGTGAGGAAAATTGCTTAGAGGGAGAGATAATAAAGGGAAATATGAGGGGGATTTTAACCAAAAAATAACATGGCTCATTTTATTAAATTAAAATCATATTATTTAACTTACATCAATTATAATAAACCATTCACATAGAAAGAGGAACAATCAACAAGAAACACAAAGTTTTATTGCATCATGTTGCACAATTTACAATGCTATTAGAGTATAAGTTGAGATAAAGATAGAATTTCAATAAGCAAGAGAATAGATAAAATGTAGGCACTTGTTCCTAGAAATACAAGGAGGAGATAGTAATCAATAATTAACCATCCTTTTATAATGAAGAGGTCATCTCCTTTTATAGCTTTATAACTCATCTCCTCATCTACCCCCCACATGATTTTTCATATTCCCATTACAACTTGTGACTTTTCATTATCCTAGGAAGGAACAAATTAAGTACCCATCTTATAATTTGAGGGAGTACTTTTACATCTTAACAAATATTTCATTTTCACTTGAATGAATAGGACAAAACATCATGATCACATATAATGAGGAATTAGGAGGAAAGAAGAGGAGAAAGAATGAGGAGAGAAAAGAAGAAATGATCTAAAGCATGGATGAATATGCCTTCGTCATCGATGTAGATCATCTTTGATGGTGTTGAAGATGAAATTTTGATCCATGATGACCTTCTATAATGCAATGATGCTCTGTCGATGAAGATTGATTCTTTGAAACTTTTCCCCTTCAAGACCTCACTAGAATGATGCACCTTTGTAGCATATTTGAATTTCATTGAAAGGAAAGGTGATGAGACTTTGATCATTGAATAAAATGAAGGGTGATTTACCTCACTTGAAAAAACATTCAAACCTTTGAAACACTGTAATGCCTCCCAAAATGTCAAGTTCTTGATGCAACTTGAGACCATTTCCTGCATAATTCAACCTAATGATTGATTAATCTAAATTATAAATAATGCACCTAATCTAGATGCTATGACATCAATAAATAAACAATAATAGAACATGGAAATTACATCTAAGAAATTGAGAAATGGCAATATAAAACCCTAATGTGTAAAGAGGGTTAGAAGAGCCTTAGCTGATTTGAAGAGGTTTCAGGATTGTGTCGCAATGGAGACTAGTTGAACAGGAGTGGAAGACTATCGTATACGAGATCTAAAAATTATAGAACTGGAATATTTGGCTAGATTGAGGCACTGGAGAGGGATGGGGGCGTTTGGGGTGCTCTGGTCTAAGTTTTGGGTGCCCTGGTCTACATATATGTTTGAAAACCCAAATTTCTAGGGTTGTCAAGTTGTCTATATTTATTCACATTTGATCACATGTATGTCACTTTACTTCACTAAATCTCACTGTAAATCTGGAATGAAGGAATCACCTGTAAAACCCAAAGAAAAGCATCAAAAATCTAAAAAATAAAGATGCAAATGAAAGGGTCGGAGACTATCCTCGGCCACCACAATGGTAGAGTTATCATTGAGCATTGCACTACATCTCGGACTCCAATGTAGTTTTTTGTGTGTTTGTGAAATTATGATCTAGGTTGCTTTGTGCATGTCGCACTTAAAGTAGTGAGAAAGTAACTATACGTATAATGTAAATAATGTGTACATGGAATAAAATAAACTCCCCTCCTATGAAGTGTGATCAAGGTGAACCAACCTTTATCCCTTGAGATGGAGCTAGATAGAGCTATAGATTCCTTTTATGGATGCAACCTTAGGTGGAGATAATAAATCTTAGTGTTTGGTCCCTTATTATGATCACATAACTTTATATTTATATGATTCCCTCATTTGAATTTCGTAATTGACCTCGAAAAAGGCAAACTATAAAAAGATAAGATCCTCAAACGGCTAGAAAGGGCCCAAAAAGTGTTAGTAAAGTGCAAAGAGGATTAGGGGCGCACAGGGGGATGAGGTGCTTGGTGTTGGCATCCTAGTTGGGCGCCGAGTCCATAAAAGATAAAAATGAAGTATGAAAAAAATGGAAAGGGAAAAAAAAATGTGCAAGACTGAAAGTGACAATGAAAGTTGGTCAAATACATGGGTTAATTATTACTTTTCATACTTAGGAATCATGTAAATAGTAGTATGTAATCAAGACTAGATAATTACCCAAAGTGCGTGATTTTGTGTCTACATTTTCCCCCACTTTATGTTGGTGAGTGGAAATATTAGTAACATAAAGTAGATAGAGATGTGTACTTGATATCCATGTAGATCGATGCGAGAGAGAATTTTGAGGGACAAGAAAAAGCATGGAGTGATAAAAAGATGGAGCATGGAGACTAAAGATGCCAAAAGGGTAGAAAGTGACGAAAATGAATCTAGGGCGGAAGCATGTGTTTAAATGTTGATGTGTGTGATGTACATGTTATTAGTATTGATATGTGTGATGTTGATCATGTTGATGATGTTGATAGCTTGATTCCCATACGAATGGACTTGTAAAAGAGAAGACGATCAAGTAGTCAAATACATATGTATATATATTAAAATATGTGTAAAGACACATGCATGTATGTAAAAAGTGTGTAATGAAAAATGAAAAAGGAACATGTGCACCTAGTTCATGATGAGAAAGAGGGTGTAGAAAGGATCTTGTTGATGAAGTGTGAATTTTTTGGGTGATCTCATGCCAATGGCCGAAGAAGTGTAGGGAGGAAACTCTGATTTATCCTCCAACCTTTAACTACTTCTGAAACTATAGAGATCTTTGTATTATCTATTTTTGGGCGATCCGATGCCACATTAGAAGTAATGTAGAGAGGAAGGTCGGTGTTATCATCTATGCTTTAATTTCTCCCAGAATGAAACACCACTGCAGATGATGTGTACCAACGCAAATTCTACGAGACAACCTACCCTGTAAATTTTTTTAAGTAGAGTTATATATACTATGTTGAACCCAATCATGTGTAAGCTGTCCCCTGCCGGTTATAGGTGCTCTAGGAAAGGAACTGATGTACAAAGGAATCAAGTCTGATTATGAGCCTTGAACTTTGTTATATATGTATTATGATGTGTTTTGTATACTTTTTATGGAGTGACTTATTCACCCAAATGATGCCCCCTCTTTGAGGGTGCATGCGACATTACTTATAGGAGTATGCATCTCAAAATGAGTACCAACCGTTGTGCTTAAACTCTACCTTGCAAAAGTAGGTGGGGTATGTGCTTGGTAGAAACCAAGGCACATGTAAACAAGTGGTTGGGAGACAAGTGTTAGTACAAATAAAGATAAGCATGCATGTATAAGATAAAGTGTAAGCTAAATAAATAATATGTAAGATAAACACACAAGAAGATAATGTAGACCATAAAAAATGGGTTGTAAACATGGGACACCACTCACGGTGTCACAAGAAAATCAAGGCCGATGAAGCAAAAGCATATAAGTGTGCACACAAGACAAAAGGAAAATACCACAAATAAAGGCATTCAATGACAAACAAGTACAAGAAATGTAACAGATAACCATGGAAGCAAATAGTCCTACAAAAAAATGTTGCACATGAATCACCTATTAGCATGTTAGAAAGATAAAAAGTATGTCAAAGGCATGTATAATTTGATAATGTAAAGTGCTAAGTAAAAAATGAAACAATATCACTGTAGTATACAAAATTGGATGCCTCCAGGATCCGCTTTGGGTCGGTACTAGATATGGTGCCAAGCATCCATGTTGCGTATAATAGATCTAGAAAATCTATGATCATAACTAGAAAGTAAGTGAACATGCATGTGTGTGTGATAAAGATAATGGCATATATGTAATAAAGTGAACATGTACAAGTAAATACAAGAAAGAGTAAATGCAACCAAGCTATCCAAGTATGTTTTGGATGGATGGAATGGAATGCAAAGTGAATGATAGGAGCCGCGTTCCTCCCGAGTGAATGGAATTGTATGTAGTGAGGTTCATTTGTTTATTCCCCCTCAAAGCAATCAAGAATGAACCATAAACAAGAGTGTGTCATCGGGAAATGGTTGAACTATGTGTTGTATGTATCATATTGTGATGAATGTGTAGTGAGGATGTGTGACATATTGAGATGAGAATGTGTGATGATTTAGCCTAAAGTGTATATCATGACAAGATGATCGAAGTTATGATTTAGCCTAAAGCATATGTCACTAAAGTATGCTAGAAGAAGTGATGATTTATTCTAAAGCATATATCACTAATCTAGGAATGTCGCATGAGAGAAATATTGAATGGTTGAATGTGTGAGTGTGATGTGGTCCATTGGAGATGTATACGCTCAACAATCTAGTATGGATGATGAGACTAGAATGCATCATAGGGTAGTGAGAATTTCTTTAGGTGTAGTATTTTTAAGATGCATGACATTGAGTGGGTTTTTGAGTGGCTTCCCTAAAAGGGTGGCAAGGTGATAAACTCCACCACCAAGTTTGTCAGTGATAACATAAGGACCAAGCCAATTAGGCTTAAATTTTCCTTTAAGAGGAGCTTCAAATTTTGTATTCTTTTGATTTTCTTTTAAGACAAGGTCTCATATATTAAATTCATGTGGACGAAGTTTTATGGTTATATGCATGCATGATGCAAGACTAGTATGCACGAAGATGTTTGAGTGCTTGGATGCGATGTGAGTCTAACATTTCTAACTCATGTAAATGGTTTTGTGATATGTATCGTCTTTAAGTATACCCTTGAGTGAAACACATAATGAGGGTATTTCAAGTTTGAGTGGGATGACGGCCTCAATACCGTAAACCAAGGAAAAATGAGTTGCATTAGTAGGTGTACACACTAGTACGATAAGCCCAAAGAGCATAAAATAGTTGATTATGCCAGTCATCACCACTAGAAGAAACTTGTCTTGCACAATATTTTGACAATAGTTTTGTTGGTGGCTTCAACTTGGCCATTGCCTTGTGGGTAATAAGGAGTAGAAAATGATTTTTATTTTGAACTTTGCACAAAAAAATTTAACATCCTTATTCTTAAAGGGTGATCCATTATTAGTGATAATAATGGAGGGAACATCAAAGCATGTAATGATATGAGTGGTGAGGAAACCACAAATGTTCACCAATTGTTGTTTGTAGTGGGGATGCTTCAACCCATTTAGTAAAATATTCTGTAGCAGTGATAATGAACTTATGTCCATCAGTAGATTCAAGATTTATCATGCCAATGAGGTCGAATCCCCAAAGAGAGAATGGCCAAGTGGGAGCAATTGGTTGGAGGTCATAGGCAGGTGCATGATGGAGGTTTCCATGCTTTTGACACTTCTCGCAATGAGTAGTGTATTCAAGGAAATCATGTTCCATGGTAGGCCAAAAATATCCTTGATGTAAAAGCTTTTGAGACATGGATTTTCTAGAGAAATGACCACCGCACATGTTGTCATGTATTTTTGAAATGGCAAGATGGATATAGGTAAGCCCTAAGCAACACAAGATTCAACCATCAAGGGCATGTTTGAATAATTTTGTGCCAATGATGACATAACGAGTAGCTTCATGAGGTTGTAGACTATTAGGAATGGTTTGTTTATATAAGAAATTGTAAATAGGAGTAAACCGTTTGGGATTGTTGTGATTGCGCATGACAACGCACAAGTTGTAAGAGGTAAATCAATGATCAAAGGATGTTACAAGTGTGTAATGATGAATATGGCTTGCTCATCAATAATATATTTTGGGATGAGTGACACCACACTATCCATGGCGTCTACATGATGATTATCCTTACGAGGAATGGTAGTGATAGAGTAGGACTCAAATGTAGCCAAGAGATATTTGACAATCATGTTGTATGGGATTAAGTGTTCCTCTTTTTTGTTATATGTATCATTTACTTGATTTATGATAATTTGAGAATCACCATGTATGCATAGGTTGCGAATGAGTAGTTTCTGAGTGGTGAGAAGGTTGAGGATGAGGGATTCATATTCAACATGATGTTATTTGTACATGAAAACCCTAATCGATATGTAAAGGGGAGTGGATCACCCTATGGGGTGATGAAGACTATCTCGACCCCTACGCCAGAGCGACAATGAGACCCATAAAATTACATTTTCCATGTGTCAGAATCAATATTATAGGTAGTGAAATCATCACGGAAGGAGTCAGAAATAGGAGATGCATCAAGAAGGGGTGTTGCAACTAATTGATCAAGCAATGATTTGGACTTTAATTACTTTTTATGGTATGAACTTGAAATCAAATTTGGTAAGAAGCATAACCCAACATGTTAGACATCCTAACAGATGTGTATGGGACATGAGGTATCGTAATGGATCTACCTTGGTGATGATATGTACCTCAGTGATTGAGAAGATAGTGACACAATTTATCCACAACAAATACAAGGACAAGACATAGCTTTTTGATATAGTTGTATTTGCATTCATAAGAGAGTAACGTTTGAATGATATAGTAAATTTCTCTTTCACATTGAGAAACATCATGTTGTACCTAGTAGAGTGCCTAAGTCATGAAACATAGAAAAAATGTACAATAAGAAAGCACGATTAGCTAGCAAAGGATCTAAGACATGTGGGTGCAAAATATATGCTTTTATGTCATCAAATGCTTATTGGCATTGCTCATCCCATATGAATTTAGTATCCTTCTTCATGAGTCATGTAAATGGTTGAGTCTTATCAGTGAGTTATGTAATGAATCTCTCGAATAGCTTGAATTTTTCCCTGTAATGATTGTAGTTGATGTAAATTTTTAGGTGGAGGCATATCAAAAATGGATTTAATTTTTTTAGGATTGATTTCAATGCCACATTGTGAGATGATATATCCAAGGATTTTACAGTTGTGACCCTAAAAACACATTTTTGGGATTGAGGCGTACATGATATTGATGTAAGCATTCAAATAATGTTCATAGATCCTTGGCATGGGAGGAACAACATCTAGATTCAGCCAAGATATCATCAACATAATATTCGATGATCTTTGGGGATATAATCATTGAATATGTGTGTCATTTCTCATTGATAAGTGGCCCCGACATTTTTAAGGCCAAATGACATGATGGTATAAAAAATGTTCCCCATTATGTAGTGAAAGATGTCTTCTCTTGGTCAATGGGGTTGATTTTAATTTGATTCTAGCCTACAAAGCCATCCATGAAAGAGATAATATTGTTTATGGCTATAGAATCAATGATGGCGTCAATATGGGGCAAGGGGAAACTATCTTAAGGACGAGCTTTATTTAAATAAAAATTCAATACAATAACAAACTTGACCATCTAGATTCATTACAGGTATGATATTAGATACCCATTCAGGATAGTCAACAACACGAATAAAACTAACATCGAGTAGTTTTTGAATCTCTTCTTTGACTAGAGTGCTACTTTGGGTGCATTTTGTAAATTTTCTGTTAGACAAGATTTGCACCAGGGTTGAGGAAAATATTGTGCATTTCAATATATGGATCAATACTTGGCATATCACTATAGTCCCATGCAAAAATGTCAGAGAAATCATGAAGGACATGTTTGATATCTTTCTACTCATTAGGAGTGAGAGAGGAAACTAGCAAAACTATTCGCAGATTGTTAGATGTACCTAGGTTGTATTGAATTGTCTCTTCATTGAGAAGAGCTGACCAATCCTTGATAAATGGCTTGGTAGGAATAGTATCTAGAGGGTTAGCATTATCGGGAGATATGTCATATTTTCCAAAGTAAGAAATATCATTGAGGGATGATGGAGAATGCCTCTTATGGTGGAAAGAAGGGAATTGATCATAAACACCCATGTGTTCTAGAAGATCATCATCGGTAGAAAAATCATCTAAACAATACTAAGCGGTGGATGTAACATCAATAATGAGTTTAGGATGTACAAGGGGAAGCGAGGAGGTATGAAAGGTGGTATAAGCTTCCACACGGGGGGAGGGAGAGATGGAGGATGATATCCCAGTCCAAACCTGTGGGATTGTGTGGGAAGATCCCAAAGTTTTGTTACCTTATGTTCTTACAGATGTAAGTTGGTATTAGAGAAGCCATAGTGGAGTAAGTATTCATACCCTAACCCATATTTATAAAATTCTTGAGTAGCATTAGAAGAACTAGGAGGATCATTAGATTGCTCAATAGAATGTCAATATTAAAAAGGAATGGATTAATCTGGGACATCATAAACAACACCTAATAATGAAATGAAATTTAAGATATGTATGTAGATTAGAGGGGACCACATGCATGGCATGGATCCAAAGTCACCCAAGAACAAGATTATAATTAAGTTTATTAGGCATGACATGGAATGGAATATTTATTGTACATCGACCAACAATTACATGTAGGTTAGCAATGCCTAATACATGCTTGGGAATGTTGTCAAAGCCACGAATAGAGACTTATGAAGGAGCTAAAGAATTTTTTGAAATACCTAAGTGATACAAGAAAATTTATGTTACAAATGTTAAGGTTAGATCCATTGTCAACTAAGGTGTGTTTGACCCGACATTATTAACAAAAACCTGAATATACAGGGGGGTCATGTTCTAGCATTGCTTGAGAAGGTAGCTCATTTGTTGTGAAAGTTATTTGATCCTCATTGAGGGATAGGGTGGAAGTAAACTTATGGTATACATATTTGGGTGATGTTTGAGGAGGAATATAAGTAGTAGCTAAATACTTTTTGAGCTTGTTGATACAATCAAGATGATTCTACAGATAAGCATGGATAGAAATATTCATGATGAGAGGACCCTAAGAGAATGGAGATCAAGTACAAGTTCACAAAAATGATTAAGCTAAATTGTAAATAATACAACCTAATCTATATGTTATTGAAGCAATACATAAATAATCTTGAAATATGGAAAGTTCACCTAAGCAACTGAGTAATGAAAATTTAAAACGCTAATGTGTAAAGGGGGTTAAAAGGGACTTAGCTGATTCAAAGACGTTGTGGGATTGTATCGTAGTGAAGAATGGATGAACATGAGTTGAATAATATCACACAAGAGCTCTGTAAATTGCAGATCTAGAAAATTTGGTGGAATGAGGCACTGGAGAGGGATGGGGGTGCACTCGGGGCACTCTAGTATCGAGTTTTGGGCACCCTAGTCTATGTAGATGCTCGAAACCCAAATTTCTAGGGTCTTAACTTATACGTATTTATTCACCCTTGATCGTGTGTGCGTCATTGAACTTCGTCGAATGTCACTATAAATCTAGAATGAAGGAATGCAAAGTAAAACCCAAGAAAAGCATTAAAACTCTAAAAAATAAAGATGTAAATGAAGGGGTTGTAATGTCCTTATCTACCACAAATCATGGAATTATCATTGAGTGTTGCACTACATCTCAAACCCAATGTAGTTCTCTTTGTGTGTGTTCGAATGTGCCCTAGGTTGCTCTTGTGTGTGTCACACTTAAAATAGTGAGCAAGTAGCTAGATGTAGAATGTAAATAATGTGTTCATGGAATAGAATAAACTCCCCTCTTATGAAGTGTGATGTAGATGAACTGACATTTTTCCCTTGTCATGGAGCTAGATGCATGCAAATGGAGCTATAAATGCCTTTTACGGATGCAACCTTAGGTGGAGATAGTAATGTTTAATGCTTGGTCCTTATTATGATCACATAACTTTATATTTATATGATTCCCTCTCTTGAATTTCATAATTAACCCCTAAAAGTCCAACTAAAAAAAATATAAGATGCTAAAATGGCTAGAAAGGGCCTAAAAAGTGTGAGTAAAGTGCAAAGAGGACCGGGGGGCACCAGAGGGGATTATGGCTTTTTGACACTTGCGTCTTGGGCCGGGCGCCCGAGTCTAAAAAAGGTAAAACTTAAGTATGAAAATACGGACTAGGAAAAAAAGGTGTAAGACCAAAAGTAGCAAAAGAAAGGAATGAAATGTGGCCAAAGACACAAGTTTATTATTACTTTTTCGTATTGAAGAATCATGTAAATATTAGTATGTAATTAGGACTAGATAATTACCCAAAGTGCGTGATTTTGTGTCTACAATGATCCGGGACCTTGGGGAAATGGATCCATCCATGAGATAAGGTGAAGATAACTCTATTCATGCAATGAGTGAAGGATATATATTTGATGGAACATGCTTCAAGTCTTATATCAACCTATCTGGTGAAGTGAGAAACACACCAAGACCAAAATGCTCCATTGTGACCAAAATTGGGAACTAAGAAGGCTCTTCTCTGCTTGATACACAATGCCATTATCCACCCTTTAAAAACATGATTTTTACCTCTGTGAAGGTTTACATTAGTGAGGAATGGATGATGAAAACCATGACCATTTTTAGCCTTTTCCAGAAACTTACTATTTTTAGTAAGTTCTTCATGGGTGACTAGTTTTGGCAATTTCACCAAATTATCACTTTTGAGCACTTTTCCTCATGGGGAATGAACTTAGTGTCTTGAATCCATTCATCATTCATCTTGAATGGAGAATTAATAAAAATATACATTAGCCATGGGGTGTCGGATTGAGGAAAAAGGTATCCAAAAATTCTACTTCTCAACTGGGATGCTTTGCTCCAATTTTAAGGGGTTTCTCTCATCCGAGATATTCACAAAATGAAAAGTGAACTTACATGTCTATGTTTTAATTCATCCAATGGGACATAATGTAGAAAAAAATAGTCCTACATAACTCAATCATACCCATTTTCATGAGGCAGAAAGTGCTCATTGGAAAGCTACTTTTTTTAGGATCTCATGCTCTCGTGTCAAAGAGCCTCTCATGTCCCTTACCACAGTTAGTAAGAGGAAATGAGGTGCAAAGGTAAATGTGCCATGGGGGCAGCCAACATGAGGAGGGGGAAAAGGGTGAAGGAAAAGGGTGATGAGTGAGGTGAGTGGAAAATAAGGCCTAGGGAAGAAATTTGTGAGTGGTGAGTAACAAGAAAGAGGATGCTTCCATGGTGGCACACATTTTGCACAGGTGAAAAGGTACAACATGTGTAGAAATTTTTGCCAAGGTGAGCTTCATCATGGATAGGAGGTGGTTGGAAGGTGTGAATGCATAACACTCTCTCGATACATGAGGTTGTCACTTAAGTGACAAAAACTTATCTTTCCCTTGGGGGTGCACTATGTTTCACCTCATGCCATTTTGCTCCAAGTGAAAAGGCATAGCAAGGCATTACAGGTGCACCATGGGTCATGATGATCATGGAGAGTGGGATAAATCAAAATATGAGTGCATATCACTCCCATAACCACCTAAGAGACATCTTAAGTGATGAAAAAATATTCCTTTCTATCCTCGCCTTGGTGGTGAATTTTTTACACCTCATGCACCTCTTCACTAAGTGCAAAGGTGAAAAATTGCATCACAAGTGTGAAAATGTACCATATACACTTTTGAAACCCCGCCTTCACCAACAACTACCAAAAATAGACATCGAAGAGTGATTCTTTGCCTTGGGAGATTCCTTGAGAGTTACCTAGGAAAAAATTATATAATTTTGACTCCAAAATTTCTTTTGAGATCATTCCCACATTTTATAAGAGCTAATTATTCCTGAAATTTCAAATTTACACCCCCTTTTATATTCTCGCTCAAGCCTGCGTGCGTGTGAAAGGGACTGCCACCAAAAAGTATGATAATGAAAATGACAAAAAAACACATTACAAGTGAAGATGGAATTACAAAGGTCATCTTGGGATTTTAATCATTCCTAAACTCTTCATATAACTCTTGGAATTCTCATTTGAATTCTCACCGAGATCGGGGATCTTCATCTGCACTATTGGGCCAATATCTCAAAATCCAGATAATAGAATCTCCCAAAACATTTTGTAATTTGGATTAGGCCTTCTTATATTTCTTATGAGTATTTGGTCACTTAAAAATATCTGAGTCTCTCTGCAAAATCTAGAACAAATTGACTGAGATTTTTACTAATTACATTTTTGTGCACCATACTATAAGTAGCCCAATGTTGCATATATTGTCCCTAAACTTGATTTTCCTTGTAGAAATTTCCTAAACTACCTTTGATGATATCATATATATATATATATATATATATATATATATATATATATATATATAACTTATTAGATGTATTATCTCTTCTGGTTCATCCCAAGGGGTGCTTACCAAGTCTAGAAACCCTAAAAAAATAGGCCCTTTTGGGCCTCCGGGAGAAGTTCCTTCAAATTAGATCAAAATGAATCCATGAATTGTTTCCCACAAACTTACCTTGCACATGAAACACACTTTAAAAATCCATTTAGAAAATCCCTCTCAGCCATGATGGGGTTTACGTAGTCAAAAATTTTTCAGAGGGCAAGTTTACATTACCTAATTCAAGGATTTTTTTAGGGTGGGCTTAGTTGTCATCGAGAAAAAATTCAATTTTTCATGCTAGACATTTAGCATGACAACATAAGTTTAGAATGGAAGATTGCAATCCAATAAGTACACCCATGGTCATAGGATATAAGTTGAGAAAGGATGATGAATCTCTTGAAGCAAATCAGACCCTCTATAGATCAATGATTGAAGTTTACTATATGTAATTGCATCAAGACCATATGTGATGCAAGAAGTAGGCATGCTAACATGTTTTCAAGTTTCCCGAAAAGAAACTTATGTGCAATCTATCAAAATAACATTCAAATATCTAAAAGGTATGGTGGATTATGGTTTGTGGTATCAAAAATGTAAATATATCACTTTAACTACATATACAAATGTAGATTAGGCTAGTTGCATTGATGATAGAAAAATTACAAGTGGAGGTGCATTATTTCTAGGTAATAGTTTAGTATCTTGGTTGAGTAAGAAACATGCTTCTATTTCTCTATCTACATTTGAGGTAGAATACATTGTTGTAGTATCATGTTGCACACAAGTTTTCTGGATAAAATAGACATTAAAGGATGTCAAGGTAGAATTTTATTCTCTAATTTCTATACTCTGTGACAATACTAGTGCAATAAATATCTCAAAGAATCCAGTTATGCATTCTAGAACAAAGCATATTCCCATTAAATATCATTTTATGAGAGAGAAAGTTATAGATTAGTAGGTTAAGTTGGAATACATTTCCACAAAAGAATAGATTGCTTGACATCTTTACAAAACCTCTTCCAAAAGAAAAAGTTTGAACATTTCATACAACATTTGAGAGTAATATCCTTTTCAGAAGGTCATTAAATGGAAACAAATTTTTAGGGGGAGATTGTGATGAGAGTGTTTTTCCTTTTTATTGATGTTAATGTGGGATAATTGAATGTGGGTGGAGTAATGCATCAATACAAAGCAATAGGATAATTAAAGCTGGGGATCAATAGATCAAAGTGTGTTGTGAGCAAGATGGTTGGTTTCCATTAATGACAAAGGGGAGATTGTTGGAAATATTGTCATTGATGTCAAAATAATATTGATAAGTATCTCTTATATTATAAATATTGTCATTGATGCTTACATATGTGTGCCCCTTATGAAAAAGATGCTTTAGTTTGAATTATGCATGTCGCGCGCCAAAGAAAACAATTTCATAGTGTTCCATGGGTTTTTGTAGTGATTTTTGGGTTTATAGTGTTCGTGGATTTTGTAGTGTTTCACGGCTTTTGTAATGTTTCATGATTTTTGTAGTGTTTTGTGGGTTCTATTACATTTTGTGGGTGTTTGGGGTGTTTCGCAGGTTTTGAAGTGCTCCGCATGTTTCGTGTTGTATTACGGGTTGTAGTAGTGTCAAACGTAAAGAAGGAATGTCATCACCAAATCACAACACCCTCGATTTGTACAAATGTGTGTGCTTGAGCTCACGGTGCAGGAGGTAACATGGGCGCTATCTCCAAGTTATGGGACTTGTTACTTGAGATAGACCTCAGAGAAGGTTGGTTCCTCTTCCTAATCCTAGTGCAAAGTAACTCTCTACCGAAATAAAATTATTGACTACTCTTGATCTATCACTTCCAAGGACCAAGGAAAGAAAAGATCATGAAAATAACAAAAATCTATACTACATGGGTGATGCACCAAAAGAAAGGAATGAGAAGAACTTTCCAATTTGTGAAAATGGAAGCAAAATGAAGATTAGAGAGGGTGATAACATTTCTCCACAGTCTAATATAAGAATTCACAACAACATTTCCATACATACATAATAATAGTGAAACCTTGCAAGAGCGTAGAATAGAAACAATAAACCTATAATAAGATTGAAGAGGCAAGAAGAATGCAAAAAACATAATAAGGGAAGTTACATCCACAAACTTACATCTATTGCTTCATTGAAATGCATAGTTCAAACTCTTATAAGGTAAAGGTCTAGATCACCATGTAATGAGTCCACTACAAAGGCCTGCAGTACATTGGCTTCACAAAACAAAATGGGTAGAGTTTTGCTACTCAAATCATCCTCTCTTTACAATGAGCCCAACACTTCAATTTATAGAATTGGGAAGAGAGAGAGGGGATGCAATTCTTGAAATTCACTTTCACACCAATTTCAAGTCATGATAGCTAATTGTAGTTGGTGATTCTTGACTTGAAAAAGCAATCTCAAGGTTTCCCATAACTTATAGCAATGAAAGAATGATTTCCCATGCTCATTAAATGCTTCCCCAACCACTATCTGAAAACAAACATGATTTGGTTTCATTTTCTTTAAAAATCACTATCAAATATTCATAAATTTCTAGATTTATTGGTTTATGTGCATTAATCTCAGAGCCATGATTTCAATGCGACCAATTTTGCATGATTTCGTTAAGGGACACGAAAATTCTAGCCATTTGAGTACTGTAGCTAATTTGAGAATTTTCAGTGCTAGCTTGTTCCACGGGAATGGATATTTAATTTTGACTATTGGAGATGACTTTTAAATATTTCTTCTCTTCTCTAATGTTTCTTCAAATCTTTTTTATGTCTCAAGTCATTAAAATTTGGTGGGCCCTTGGTTTCATTTTCTATTATTTTGTGTTGGGGAAGGTGAATTGTTTAATGTTTGGTAATTACATAGCCAGACTTGGCCCACTTGGCCAACTCGGCTGAGTCGGCTCTCCATCTCCACTACCAATTCTTCCATCTTGGGCACCAAGTTCCTTATAACTCCCACTAGCACCAAGCTCCTTATTGAATGACAATATTCCACGTCAATGAACCCACATTAGTGCCAACTCGACACATATTTACGGCTCATCCCTATATGGCTCGGGTGATTCCATATTACAATGTAGTGTTTTCAATGCAATGTGGGTTTATATGGCCTACATTGAATCCAAACTTCTATGGCCCAAGCTCTCCATGTCACCTTAGTGTGACTTTTCCGTAACTTGGGATCCATACTTCCCTATGGCTCTATGATACATCTTCGGCCCAATGTTGACCGGTCCATTCAAAGTTGCTGACCTCCACCCCATGTGCCTTCTTTGTGTAGCTTGGTGAAGTTGGATTTTGACGCCATGTGTTTCAAGTGCCCTGGACCACTTGGGCGAGATTTTTTGCCTTCCTTGCATGGGTCGCTATATTTGGGTGTTTTTCGGTCTTCTCTGTATGCGAGGCCCAATGTAGTTTGGGCCACATGGGTTGAGAATTGTCATCATTCCCGCATAATGCTACTCGCCCACTTCGGTGATTTTGGGCATTTATTTTCAGACTCGAACAAGCTCACCGGTGCCATTTTCTTTGACTCCTCTGCATTTTCCTTTTAAGGTGAACTCCAAATTTCAATGTACTCACATCCTGACCCTCCATGTGGAAAAATGGTACATTTTCTCTGAAGACCTCTCCGAGCTAACTCGGCTTTTGCTAAGTGCTCGACCTTCACTAAACTCATTGGTACTTTGCATGAGCTCGGTCCTTCCATTCCAATGAGCTCTACACTCTTGAATGTCAACATTGATTAGTGTTGAGACTTTATTACCGACTTATCCATTGCTTCTTATTGTTAAGACTTTGTGTTGGATCCTTTCCTATTAAAAGAACCCACTTAAGACCCAAGAAACAACCTAGGGTTAGTTAGAAAATTATGGAATAATTTTTTATTAGAAGTGTCCACAACCAAGTTGTAAGACAATAGTTGACCCTATTAGGTTCTAGAACAAATCTAAATTACTAGAACATAATTTTTCCTTCATTAACAAATATCAAGTTCACATGGTTCATTTTATGTGGTTAGAAGTCTCAGTTAGGTTCATGGAGAAATTCACTCTCAAACCCACTCTCTAACAGGTCCAAAGTTTCAAATTGATTTTTATCACACTTAAAATGTTCAAAATTTCCCTAAATCATTCCCATTGGATAGAAAATTTTCTCACCTTTTTGGTGATATAAAGAAGTCCTCCTAACTCCTTCAGAAACTCAAGATATGGACTGGCGGAGTTTAGGGATCAAATTTTCCCCAAAGGGGACACATGGCGAGAGGGGAAGAAAACCTCTTTGATGTGTTGGTGGGTCACAGTGGTGGCATTAACCATTTTTTTTCGCGTGCAGAAGCAAATTCTAAAACTCTCCCGCACCTCCGCGGGTCCTCCAGGGACACGTGGCGGCCCTTGAGTCGTCGTCGAAAAGGAAGAAAGGAAGGGCGGGGCGGTGGGAGTCTTATAGAAAATACGCAAAGGGAGAAGAAAAAATAGTGCACACCCGCCTCGCGGGTCTGTCGACACTAAAATTTTCCTCCGTAATTTCTATTTCATTAATGTATGTATTAGGAATAGGATGTTGTTAAGTATAATTAGTAGTAGCTTCCGATAGAAGATAACGGCGCCACAAGATTTGACGCCACCAATAATGTGAGTACGGTAACAATCAAAGTACAATAGGAATGTTGTAAAAAGTAAATATTTATCGTAAGTGGTCCGGTAATGTTAAAATGTCAAAGTTTGGGTAATTAGAGAAGTAGGGTCTACGTGATTAGGAATTAGAAATATTATATTGGTAATAAGGACAAGAAGTGAGGTCATAAATATTTTGTATATTTTATTTGTAAAAAGTCTTAAAATGTGGAACCCATGTAAAATGATAAGGTTTATCTTATCTTAAAAGATAAGCTTACATGTACAGATAAGAGTTAAGGTATGGAATATGATTCGTCAGAGTGGATTTCTTATCCTATCTTAGAGATAAGATGGATAAGCCTGGAAGTTATATAAATAGAGAGGCCACTCCCTCATTTAGCATAGAAGGAAGTAGTGAGAAATATTGTAGGAAGTGTGCGAAGGAAGCCATCAGTTTAAAGGTGTGTTGAAGAATCCATTAAGAGGTGTAATTGTAAAGTTTCTCCCATAGTCTTGGTGAAAGGAAAGTGAATTCAATAACACTTGAAGTACCTCATGGGTGAGATTGTAACAATTTCATGTTAATATTATAATTTACTTTGATATTTTAGATTTGTCATCATTAGTCTTATCATAGTCGATGGTATTCTTGTGTTATGTTGTTGTTTTGTTTCCAGATTACATCCACCAAACTAAAGGCAGTGTGCATTAGTAAATAATCATAGACGAGGAGATCCGGTGAAGAATTATCATAGTCTTAGGATTGGTGATGACATTTTGGTTCCGTTCTGGGACCATTCCTCGTTGGTGGATTTTACGGAGAGATATTCCCACTTAGTCAAAAATCAATTGGAGGTTAACCTTGTTTTACTGTGCATAGTAGTTACCATGACAAAGTCATTTTTCTTTGGGAGTAGTATTTACATGCAAAGAAAGTCACTTTTTACCGTGAATAGTATTTACCGCAATAACTTCACTTTTACCGTGAATAGTGTTTACCACAAGAAAGTCGGTTTTTACATGATAAGTCAAGTGTTACCATAGTTACCGTGGTCATTTCTATTTTACTTTTGTAGAAAGGTGTAAAGTCACTTTCTAGTATAGTGATTCCAATTATTTGTGCACATAAGTCTTGTTGATTGTACTTGTGGGTTGGTATTTCACGGTGGTTACTTTTGAAAATGGGAAAGATTCTTATTTTTTCAGCTCAATCTAATGAAGATGCTTCTTCTTTCATTCAAGAGTTTAAGCGATCTTGTATTTGTAATGGCCTTATAAGAAGGGAACAATGGACTGAATTTTTTCCTACCTTTTTGGATGGTTCAACACTTAGGTGGTTTGAAACACTAGGTGATAATGTGAAAAATTCATGGGATTTATTAACTGAAAGTTTTCTTGAAGAATTTGGTGAACAACAGAAATATGCAGATCTCATGATCGAGATCACAAAGCTATCCCAAAGAGAGAAGGAGAAGATAAGGGATTATCATGCTCGTGTTCTAGAGCTAAGGAGGAAGCTCGATGCCCAGATCCGAAAGGAAGGATTAGCGGATGGGTTGATGAATGGCGTGGATAATCTCCTCTGTAAGAACTTCATTCTTGGGATGAAGCCAGAGATTAGACAACGAGTGAAGTATGACCACCCAGCTACCATTGAACAAGCAAAGGAGATTGCAAGAAGGCAAGAAGAAAGCATGGAAGAGGAGCCCAAAGAAATTGTTGCTAAAGTAGAGCCTACACCAGCACCTTTGGTCCAGAATCCACAACCACTCTCGGTGAGCACAAATATTTCTCCTAGTACATCTAATGAGTATGAAGATTTACTCAAAAGATGGGTCAATTAACTATTAATCTTCTTCAAGGAAAGGAATTTAGTTCTCAGGGAGGAGATAGAGGTCCAAAAAGAAATATTTATGAAGTTGTATGTTATGGTTGTTATAAAAAGGGTCATTATAAGTATAATTGTCCAGATAGAGCTTCTACATCTGGTAAAGGAGATAATGATAAAGGAAAAGCACCTATGAATTCTTTTGATGTAGTAGATAAGAGTAGAAATAATGAAGTAGATGTGTTTGTAACAAAAAGAAAGAAAGAAAAAGATAATCAAGATGGAAATGATCCTAAGAAGATGAAAGAAGAAACTAGTAAGAAACATAGGAGAAGAAAGTTGGGTGTGCAAGATTTTTTTATTTCATAGGGGCAAGGACCATACTCCATCTTAGAAGATCTATCTAAAAGGCCTGCAAATATTACATATGGTCAACTCTTGGCTATGTCTTCTGAGAAGAGGTGGGAGTTGCGAAGTGGACTCAATGCTCCGACGAAGGAAGGAGGTTGAGGTCCTTATTTTGGAGGTAGAGGCGGATCCCTATGCTCCACAAGCTGAGGTATTATGTAATGGTATTTAAATTCATGATGTCTTAGTTGATGGAGGTGCTGCGATTAATGTAATGATCGAATCAGTAATGAATATGTTGGGTTTAAAAATTGATCACCCTTCAACACTTATGTTAAGGTCATTAAATAAGGGAAAAACTAAACCAGAAGGTGTAGTTTCAAATGTGGCAATATCTATTATGGGTGTTGTATGTGTGGTAGAATTTCAGGTGATGAAAAATGGTACTGTTGCGTACCCAATGCTGCTGGGAAGACCATGGCTAAGGAGAGTTCATGCAAGAAACTACTGGAATGAAGGTTTCATGACACTTGGACATGGTAGAGAGAGGGTGAAGATAAACGTGATCCCTCAACATCATAAGGTAGAACCTGTGGATTCAAGTGATGAAACTGATGATTGGACATCCTCTGATTACTCTAGTACCAATGAAGTGGACATTGAAGATGAAGAAAGTGAGGTTGATGTTTCGATCATGGATATCCTTCCATCACACCGACTCATGACCCCATAAAATTATCTGAAGAAGAAGTTGATGATCGTCTCCAAAAATAAAGATTGGTGATGCTGTGATGGAGAGTGAGAAGGAATCCTACCTCCATCTCTTTCGAAGGTACATACACCTATTCACTTTTGATTACAAGGAACTCCGTCAAGTAAGTTGGGTAGAACATTCTATTGAGCTGGTAGATGGTGCTAAGCCCATAAAGTAAATGCCATATAGAATGAATCCTAATTTTTCCAAAGCGTAAAAGAAGAAATAGATAAGTTGCTTGATGCAGATTCATATTTCTTTGTGGAGAATTCAGAATGGGTTTCTCCCATTGTGATCTCAAAAAAGAATGGGAAGCTACGCATTTGTAGTGATTACAGGAAGCTCAATAAGGCAACAAAAAGGATCATTACCCTCTTCCATTTTGGATCAGATCTTGGGACGAAGTAGCTGGCCAGAGTGCTATAGTTTTCACGATAGATATAGCGGCTACAACCAAGTTCGTATAGCAGAGAAAGATCAAGCCGAAGACCACGTTCACCACTCCTTGGGAACGTTTGCTTATAGAGTTATGCCTTTTGGGTTGTGCAATGCTCCAGCAACATTCCAGCGTTTGATAAATAGGGTGTTCGAACCCTACATTGGGACCTTCATCGAGTATTTACGGATGATTTTTGCATCTATGGGAGCAATTTGGACCACCTCGCACCAAATGGAGACAACATTTCAAAGGTTAGATGAAGCACAAGCCTCACTAAACCCCTACAAAGTGTGTCTTTGGATGTTCTAAAGGTGTTTTGTTAGGGCATGTTGTATCCAGAGATGGTATTGGTACTTGATCCGATAAAGTTTCAAAAATCAAAGATTTACCATTTCCTATGAATAGAAGTAACTTGAGATCATTTTTAGGCCATGTGGGTTACTCTAGAAGGTTCATCAAGAATTTTTCAAAGATTGCATAGCCACTAACCCAGTTCTTGAAGAAGGATGTTACTTATGAACCAGGAAATAAGGTGCATGAAGCTTTTGGACAACTAAAGGAAGCCCCGTGTCTTCACCTATTTTGAAGAATCAGATTGGAGCAAGCCATTCATTGTGTACATGGTTGCCTCGGATGCAGCACTAGGAAGTACTTTGAGCCAAAAGGATGAAAATGGGAATGAACATCCAATTTACTTTGAGAGCAGACAAAGGAGCAGTCTTGAGGTAAATTATACTATGGTGAAAAAGAGGCTCACTATCATTTTGCTATAAAGAAGTTTAGAAATTACTTGCTAGGGAAAAAAATTTATAGTTGTAACAGATCATCGGAGCTCTAAAATATATTGTAAATAAGCCTAACCCATCGGGGAGGATAGCAAGATGGATAATTTTGATACAAGAATTTGAATTTGATATTATAGATAGGCAGGAAAGAAGAATGTCAATGCGAGATACACTCTGTCGAGCCTATGATGGTTTAGGATCATCTTGTGATGATGATGATTTTCCCAATGCAAAGATTGTTATCCCTTGACACAATCCCTAGTGAATACATAGATATTTAGAATTATCCGAATGAATTCAAGTTTCTGATGGTGCCAATGCAAAGACCAAGAGAAAGATTACTCAAGCCCGATCGTCTATATTTTATTCTGCATGGAGTATTATTTCGAATATGACACGAGTATAAGAGGGCAGTTGGACGTGATCAAGGGAAGGAACTGCTAGAAGAATTCCACAATGGTACATGTGGAGGGCACTTCTCTAGACAACTTATAGCAAGAAGGATCTTGGATGCGAGGTTATCTTTGGCCCCTCTTTTTAAAGATTGTTATAATTATTGTAAGACATGTGATATTTGTCAAACACATGGTAACCGTAAGACTTCATCAACTCCATTATGTCATATTCTTCCCCTTGGTCCCTTTGAAAAGTGGGGAATAGACATTGTAGGCCCACTTCCAACTACATCACGCCAAAATAAGTATATAGTAGTTGCCAAAAATTATTTAACCAAGTGGGTTGAAGCTAGGCCATTGAAAACGGCTTCTATAGATGAAGTGGCAAGGTTCATGTATGAACGCATTGTCACCGATTTGGTTGCCCATTAGAAATTGTAACAGATCGAGGAAGCCACTTCATTAATGAGGTGGTAGAAGCCCTAGTCAATAAGTTTTCTATTAAGCACAGGAAGGCAACAACATACAAGCCAAGCACAAATGGACAGGTGGAACGAACAAATTTTGTGTTGTGTCAAATTCTAGCAAAAGATGCAGCCTTGTAGGTACATAAATGGGATAAAAGGATTCATGCAGCATTGTGGGCATATAGGGCAACATCAAAGTCAGCAACAAGATACTCCCCATTTCAGTTGGCCTATGGCATTGATCCAATTCTTCCTATTGAGTTTGATATTCCCACTGTGAGAGTTATGAAAAATGAAAGGATGGATGAAAGTGATTCAAAAAAAGGTTGGTACATCTTCATTTCTTTGGAGGAAATGAGAGAAATAGCAAAGGATACAAGCCATAAGAAGAAAATGAAGCGAGAAGGAATACTTTGATCAAAAGATCCGGTGGTCTCCATTTCATGTGAATGACTTGGTTCTAGTATATGATTCCAAATACAAAAAAGAAGACAAAGAAAATTTCTTCCATAATGGATGGGGCCCTACAAAAGCAGGTTGTGCATGAAAATGGTACGTACTAACCTGGAGGAATTGGATGGCACTCCCATTTACGAAATGGGTCAACCACGACAAGTTGAAGATTTTCCAAGCACTGAGAATAGTCTACTCAGGGGACGGAGTAGAAGCTAGAAGGGGGAAGATGTCGACACTAAAATTTTCCTCCGTAATTTCTATTTCATTAATGTATGTATTAGGAATAGGATGTTGTTAAGTATAATTAGTAGTAGCGTCCGATAGAAGATAACGATCTTTGCTAATCACGCCACCAATAATGTGGAGTACGGTAACAATCAAAGTACAATAGGAATGTTTTAAAAAGTAAATATTTTTCGTAAGTGGTCCTAAGTAATGTTAAAATGTCAAAGTTTGGGTAATTAGAGAAGTAGGGTCTACGTGATTAGGAATTAGAAATATTATATTGGTAATAAGGACAAGGAGTGAGGTCATAAATATTTTGTATATTTTATTTGTAAAAAGTCTAAAAATGTGGAACCCATGTAAAATGATAAGGTTTATCTTATCTTAAAAGATAAGCTTACATGTATAGATAAGAGTTAAGGTATGGAATATGATTCGTCAGAGTGGATTTCTTATCCTATCTTAGAGATAAGATGGATAAGCCTGGAAGTTCTATAAATAGAGAGGCCACCCCCCTCATTTAGCATAGAAGGAAGTAGTGAGAAATATTGTAGGAAGTGTGCGAAGGAAGCCATCAGTTTAAAGGTGTGTTGAAGAAGCCATTAAGAGGTGTAATTGTAAAGTTTCTCCCATAGTCTTGGTGAAAGGCAAGTGAAGTCAATAACACTTGAAGTACCTCATGGGTGAGATTGTAACAATTTCATGTTAATATTATAATTTACTTTGATATTTCAGATTTTTCATCATTCCGTCTTATCATAGTCGATGGTATTCTTGTGTTATGTTGTTGTTTTGTTTCCAGATTACATCCACCAAACTAAAGGCTGTGCATTAGTAAATAATCATAGCACGAGGAGTTCCGGTGAAGAATTATCATAGTACCGGATTGGTGATGACATTTTGGTTCCGTTGCCGGGACCATTCCTCGTTGGTGGATTTTCTGGAGAGATATTACATCAAACTTGGATTTCTTACAAGGATTTTCTTGATCAACATCCCATTTCAGCACTAGATCTCCTTCCTAGAATGTCATGGCTTTATGTTTATTGTCAAATCTTCTCTTGATCAACACTTTATCTTTCTCCATGGTTTGCATTGCATGCTCTCTTGTTTATTCTAATTCCATCGGGTCTGCAAACCTAGCTTCCATAGGTTAAAACTCGGGTAGTTCCAATTTGCTTCATGAGTTCCAATGTTGACAACTTAAGTGATATATGCAGCATTTGAAAAGAGTTTGCGAGAATCGAATCGAAACGAGGCACCACGAAGTAGTTGCACTCCAACGGAATTGTGATAGCTCTAGTGATTACAAGAAGGAATTGATCAAGTAATGGAAGAACTTGCTCAATACAAACAAAGCTTGCATATAGAGGGAAGGCAGTGGAGTGTCTTGGCATGCTTATAAATGAATAAAAAGGGTACATATAGGGTGATGATGAGTAACCCTAGTGCATGACACACATGAAACCCTAAACCTAACCCATGTGAGATGACCCTCCAATATGAGAGGAGGACACATAGGATAACTCACACTAACACCCCCTTCATCGAAGTTGGGGTAGTGGCTGTGATGAGTTAGACGGAAGAGGAAGACACTCCTAAACAACTAAGAAAGATGTGTCAATGGGGCCCAGAAACTAAAGGCCTGATAAGGTGCCCATATACAAACACAATCTTCCTAGAAGAAGAAGAAAAATGGGTCCCAGCATAAAGCTTGATGAGGTACCCATGTACAAAAGAAGTCCCAAGCGAAGGAAAACCCAGTGGGAAAAACATCCACCACAAGAGAAAAAAAAATGCTCTCTAATCTAAAAAGGAAAAATACTCTCTAATCTAAGAAAGATGCCAAAGATGGGTCCTGCCATAGACTAGCCTGTAAAGGTACACATGTACAAAGGGGAAATCTCTTGGAAAGAAAAAAAAAGAGAGAAGATGAGGGAGATGAGATGGATGCGGAAGATGCCATGGATGGATCTGAACTCTGCAACTCTAATAAGTCTCCCAAAAGAATGTTGATGATGAGATCCTCTACCTCTGGACTGAAGAAGATCCATCCGCATCGTACTAGTTATGCCCTTAGGAAGGATAGAAAAGATGTGCTGGAAATCTACCCACTCCACGAAGGAAACTAAAGGCAGTAGCATGAAGAACTCTGAGTCTGGTCCATGAAAGTGTGACATAGGTCTAGCAAGCGAGTGCAAAGGAGCCGAGGGTAATGTCACGAGTGCAAAACTGTCAGAGTATGAAGGGTGAACACTTGTAGAAAGGATTTCCAACTGATGTGAAGGCAATAAAACATCCCCCACGACAGAAAATGGATCCACAAACAAGGGTGGATTAATGAAAGTCTCTAGTAAAGTGGAAGTGGCAAGAGTCCCAGAAGGGGCACTCCCAACAACGGAGATGATGAACTCCTCTGAAATACCTATAGATGGATGAAGAACCTGTAGTACATCACAAGTGTACTATATAGGAGACTGCTCAATATCTGATGAGATGTGGGATGTGTCAATACTCTCTGGAATAGTGAGAGAAGGAGGAGAAGAGTCCTCTGTAGTACTCTCGACATCAGAACTGGGTGCACAATCCTCATCATCAGAAGTAGAACCAAGCGAGTCTGTATCAGTGGAACTGTCATCACATGAAGAAATAGAGGAGACAACTGAATCAGAAGTAGAGGCGAAGAAAGAGTGGGGTCCAACAAAATATGAGCGAGTATGTCTCATATCCGAAGTATCTCCAACTAAATATCCAACACTTTGCAAATTTTTCCTAGCCAAAGAGGACCAGGAGAATCAAGCTCAGAGTCAGAAGATTCTTCACTCAAGTGAGAAGGGACATAGTCCTCATCATCACTACTATCAGAATCGGAAGACTCAAAAGTCTGAGAGTCATGAAGAGGAGCACGCTCAACAACATCATCATCTAAGGAGTCAAAGTCTGAATCAGAGAGCTGAAGAACCTCAGTAGGTAGAGAAGTAGAATTTGAATCAGAAGTAAAGTGGGAAAAGGTGTACAACTGTGAATGGTGATGCCTTTCCTCAGCCATTGTAGTGTCATTGTTAAGCTCATGAATAATCACCGAGTTAGGACCAAATTCCACTTGCATTCCTTCACCAAGGTGAGTAATTTGGTAAACCGATAGGAGATTGGTAGAGAGATCAGGAACACTTAACACTTGGTTGAATGTTCCCCCATCTATCTCTACCGATCCACTACCGAAACCGACACTTTCGTGTTATCACCCAATGTGATTTGGGACATATCACAAGGTTCGATGTTGGAGAACTCAACATGTGAAGAATCCATGTGGTGCGAGGCACTGGAATCTATAATCCACATCAATGAAGGAGAAAATTGAGCTATTAGGGCCTTTCCTTTCTTCTTATCGATTTAGAACCTTTTAGGTGGAAGTCTCGGCCTTCAGAGCATTTTGTTTTATGGATTTAGGAACACTTATTTTATTCTTCTTAATTAAATGAGGTAAGTGATCAATCTGTTTCGAAAGACGAATATTCAAGACCTAACTTAGAGAGAACTCGACAAGATTAGTTGAGAATCTTTCTTATCTACTGACATCCCTTTAACAATGATCTAGTGTGGACAAACTTCAAGAAGAATGCTTGTAGGTTTTCAAAATCACTAGGATTTAACCCTAGTAGTTTGTTTTCCAACTCATGCACTCTCATGTCATCGTGTTGTCAAAAATTTCATCTAACATTGTCCACGCAGACTTAGGTGTTTCAGACACCTCAATGTGGAAGAGCAAGTCAAGAGAAACAGACATGCAAAGAAGACCTAAAGCTTCATCACTATGGTTTAACCACTTAGATTTTTCAGGTTCGTCATCTGGTTCAGTCTCAGTTCCCATGGTGATGCGGAATAACCCTTTGCCTCTTAGTTTCATTATTATTTTTATCTCCATTTGAAAAATTTGAACAATGTAAGCAAAGGAATTGAAAGTGCATCCATAGTGAGAGAGAGAGAGAGAAAGAAATGTAGAAAAGAAACACAACCACCCAGGACAATAACAACCCCCCTACTTTTGGCACTTTATAGTTTAGTGTGTTGATTACAATCAGGTCCGTGCGTGCGGTTTGAAACACTTGGTAACTCATCTTACAATCAATGTAATAATGCGCAAGAGAGGAGACCACAACAGTGTTTCGTGGAGCGCAAAAAAAAGGACACCGTAAACAAGCACAAGCAAAAAATAGAAAGGAGGTGAAAGCCAACCCTGGTGGTGAGAAAAACATCTCACGTCATAAAAGGAAACCCCTTGGTGTAGACTGTGGCGGATGCGCTCACTAGTCACAAGCAATAATAAGGGTGAAATACAAGGTTTGGGAACTCAAGGAGTTCAGATAGTCTTCAAAATGTCGAAAAAGAGCTTGGAAGGCAAAGAGGTGCACGAAGTGTCACTGCACACTTGAGCGCACGATTAGAGAAAAAAAATGCCAATAACGCCTAAATTTTAGCGTTTGGAAACACCCAATTTTACTATTTTAGAGCTATTGGAGTTTTTAAAAGGACGATAAAAGGTTATTGAAAAGACGATTTTGATTTACTATAGATCGTAAATAAATTGAATTAATTACGAATAATTAAAACACGATGAAAAAAACTTAATTAAATATTATTAAGTAATATCTAATTAAATTAAATATAAAAAATATTTTCCCTCTTTTGTGTTTAAAAAGATAAATTATTCCAACTAATTTTTTTTTAAATGTTGAAAAAGAAAATCTATTAAAAAAGGAAAAGATTTCTATTTTTGAAAAAGCTTAATACGTAGGTTTTTTTTTAAAATACTTACTAAAACGAATTTTTAAAAGAAATTTTTAAAAGAAAGTAATTTAAATACTAAAAAAACCACATATTTTTTAAAAGGCTGATTTAAAACAAAAAACAAACTTACGGTTAAGGAAAACAATTTCCACCGTATTTAAAAAAAAAAAAAATGGAAGGTATTTGTTTTGATAAAAACTTACCAAAACATTTGATTTAGAAGATGATTTTTAAACAAAAAACACTTACCAAAAATGGCGAGTCCATGGGAACAATTCACATATTTGAGAGATGAAAGTATTGAAAGGCTTTAAAAAAGAAAGTATTGAAAAAGAAAACGCAGCCGTGAGGAAAAGGCAGCCAAAAAGCGTAGAAAAAAACTTACCAAAAACCATGGCCGCCGCACACCGTACAAACCCCTGTGTCTTTTTTAACTCAAGCACAGACCGTATCAAACCCTGTTGTTGTTGTGCATAGTGTTTTCTTTTGTTTGGAGCAGCCAAAGTAAGGTGGGGGCGTGTGTGGTTGGGGGCGTACATGGGCGGCGGTTGGAAGGAGTTCCCACGCCAAAAAAATGCCACAGTTCCACACAGTAAAACAACAAAACAACAATCGGAGGGCCGTGGCGGTACCCACGCATAGCCAAAAGCTCTTTCACGAACTTAGGAATCCACACACAAAGCACGAGGAAAAATAGTTTGCACAGTCCCTCCACGCGTCCACAGGAAAAGCAATGCAAATATGAGTAGAGATCACAAATATCCTGCAACCACAGACTAACATGCATAGCCAAGCCAATTTTTCCAAAAAAATGGAACTGAAAAAAATAGAGATCTTAAAAAAATTTCACTTCCATTTTAATAATTTATTTAAAAACATAGAAATGAAATGAATCTCTATTTTGGATTTAGCTGCAACAGCCTAAAAAGGTGGTAAAACCCCTTATTGCTCAAGGTATTATGAAAACCTGCACATGCACAAAAAACTAACACAACTTTCCGAGAAAGCTTGTTAGAGAGATTAGCAAAATAATTCTAGAAAATAGTGATCAAAAAACTTGCATGCAGAGTAAAAAAATGAAACCAAGAAAGAGTAATCGCAACTAAAAAATAATGAGTGCACGTTTACCCGATCTCAACTCTGATACCATGAAAAGAGTTTGAGAATTGAATCAGAAACGAGGCACCACGAAGTAGTTGCACTCCAACGGAATCGTGATAGCTCCAGCGATTGCAAGAAAGAATTGATCAGTAATGGAAGAACTTTCTCAATAGAAACAAAGCTTGCATATAGAGGAAAGACAATGGAGTGTCTTGGCATGCTCATAAATGAATAGAAAAGGGGTACATATAGGGTGCTGAGTAACCCTAGTGCATGACACACATGAAACCCTAAACCTAACCCATGTGAGATGACCCTCCAATATGAGAGGAGGACACATAGGATAACTCACACTAACAATTGCTTCTTTTCCGTATACAATCTTGTAGGAGAACTACATGTAGACCTTTTGGGTGTTATTCTATCAGCCCACAAGGCTGATTTGAGCTTCATATGCCAGGTTCTCTAATTCTCATCAAGAGTTCTTCTAATGATTCTCAACAAGTTCTTGTTTGTGGACTCTTCTTGGCCATTACCCTGGGGGTAATAATTAGAAGAAGTGTTGAGATAAATACCATTCTTGACAGCCCATTTAGTGATCTTTGTGCCAAGAAATGCCAATTCATTATCCGATATGATAGTGGCAGGGACACCAAACCTTATGATTATATCCTCATAGAAATCAAATATGTTGGATTCATTTGTCTCCTTGAGTTCTATCGCTTCAATCCACTTGGTGAAATAGTCCATTGCCGTGAGTCTCCATTTGTGGCCCTAACTTTAATTTGGATTGATAACTCCAATGAAGTCCAATCCAAATTGCATGAATGGTTGATCCACTGAGATGGGATGAAGGGGCAGCGTTGCTAACCTTTCCTTCCCTATGAAGAACACACATTTTTTGCACTTTTTGATCCATGAGTAGAAATCACTAACCACCATAAGCTAATAGTAACCAACTTTCATGATCTTGAGAGCTGTCATTCATGGAGTGAAGTGGCCTCAAAGCTTCTTAGTCATGGAACTCATGCAATACCTTCTCAATCTAATTTGTTGGGACACACCTCAATAACACCCCATTCACATCCTTCTTGAATAAGATGTCGTCAATGAGAGCATACGGGATAAACTACAATATGAAGTATCTTCTTTTAGCCTTGTTCCATTCCAGAGGGAGCATACCTATTTGGAGATAATGCACCATGTCTTGAGTCCAACATGGAGTAAGTACATCACTTTTTGGTTGTTCTTGATCATTTTGTAGCACTAGGACAACCTCCTCTTCACTTTTTGACTCAACATGTTTTTTGGAAGCTAACTACTCACACAAACCTTTACCACAAACCAACTTGGTCACTTTGATTTCAATGTCATACTCCATTACCCGAGTGATCCAACATTCCCTCTTCTCATTTAGATCCTTTTTCAAAATAAAGTATTTGAACTGCGACATGAGATACTAACAGTTGAATTCTATTGTTCGAGACCAAGTGTCTAAACTTCTTCAAGCTTCTAATGACAACAAGAACATGTTTTTCAATGAAAGAGTACCTCACTTCGTAATCTTCCATGCTCTAATGAAGAATTCTATGGGCTATTTTGAACGCTCTTTATTTAGTTGTACCAAGATAGCTAATATTGTATTTGAACCTCCAAAATTGTACAACATGAAATCTTTTGAAAATTCGTGTTGATAAGAGTTGGAGCTTGAGATATAGCATGTTTGATGGCCTCAAAACTCTCCTTGCCTTCTGTTGTCCACTTTAATGCCATTCTCTTCTTCAACATCAAGGTCAATGGTTTCACCAAGGTGGAACAATCAGGCACAAATTTGCGGAAAAGTTTATTCTTCCCAAGAAACTTTGGAGAGCTTTCTTGTGACTTGGCAATGGAAAATTTCGAGATAGCTTCAACTCTTTTGAGATCAATTATCAATCCTTCCTTTGAAACAATATGGCCTAAAATTTTCCTTCTTGTGCCAAGAATATACACTTTTTAGATTCAAAGACACTCTAAATCTCCTACACCTTTGAAATACTTGCCTAAGGTGAAAGAGATGGTCTGCTACATTCTTTGAGAACACAGTGATATCATCAAGGTAAATGAGAACTATCTCATTGATTAACCCTTGAATTCCATATCCATAGCTCATTGAAATGTTGCTCCAGCCTTTGATAATCCAAATGGAATCTTCCTATAAGAATATGTGCCCCATTTTGAGGTGAAGGTTTTCTTGAACTGATCTTCCTCTTTGACCATTATCTGATTGTAGTATGAGTAAGCATCTAGCAACGAGAATATTTTGAAACAACTACAACCTACAATATTTTCTCCATGGAAGGGAGTGGATAATGATCTTTGAGTGATGCTCTATTTAGATCATGGAAGTCCACACACAGACTGATTTCTCCATTTATTTTCATCACCAACACCAAGTTTGCTACCCAACTTGAGTGTTTGATAGGAAAGATGATACTAGCCTCTATCAACTTATTCAACTCTTTCCTCATGATTGGCAATGTGAGGATTTACCGGCCTTTGCTTTTGCCTGATGGCTTTGGATTCTAGATCTAACTCAATAGTATGTTAAACTAACTTTGGACTGAAACCTTTCAAATCTTTATAATTCTAGGCTAAGACATAGGGAACTCTTGAAAAGTTGAACAAAATCATATTTTTTGCAAAGTACTTACTTTTCCAATTCAGAATACCTTGCCTTTGCCAACTAAAATAGGCTTTGACTTTTCACCCTTAACTCAAATGTTCACCTTCTCCTTCCGAACTGGTCACTTGGGTTGAATATTGATTCCAAAGTCACCAATCCTTTTCGAAATTTGTTAGTTCTCAACTGCACTACTTGGTCACCATATTGTTGCTCCAACTTATCTTGGTTTCTAGAAAAGAACTCAACTTCTTCTTGTAAAAATTGATGATTTGTTGATCATTTTCAAATACTTTCCAACTTGTATTATTATTTGGAACAATTGGTCTTACAACCACTTTGATATGAGGTTGGATTTTCTCACTTTTGATACTTTACACAACATAAAATGTTGCCCCATTTGTTACAATCATCTGTCGCCTTCGTTCTTCTTCCTCAAAATGGAATTGATGTTAAAAGCTTCAAATATTCGGTGAGATCCCATACCCGATTCTTGTAGTTCCTTAGAAGATTGTTCTACGTAGAATTTTCCTTCTTACTTGATTCATGATCAGTTCACTATCCCCAAACACTTACAAGTTCTTAATGCCTCTTTTCCTTCCCCAATGCAATATGTGGATTGAAGCTTCATACTCAATTTGTGTTGTTTGAGAAAGCAAAATTAAAATGTAAAGCTAAATAATATCATGTACCTTGAGGTCAAACAAGTATTTCCCCTCCTCTAGCACCTTGCCTACTCCTTGAGCCATCAAAGAATAGTTTCCATACCTCATTGTCATCTTTGTGATCCAACTTGGTGATGTTAGGGAGAGGTGGATTCTCTTCATGCAAGCAATAAATGCCTAATTCAGCTTCTTCCATTTCCTTGTAAGGATTGAATGCATGCCTCTTGTTTTCCCATTCATTAAGAGTTAAATTTGGGAACGCTTCCGAGTTTGGTATCCACTTCAAGTGCTTGAGAAATCTTCTTAATCAAGCATTGAAAAATTTCATTGATTAGACTTTGCGTATGAGGCTCGATGTGGAAATTTGCAATAGGTTTAGATATAATTGTAGCCTTAGCTTCATACCTTGTTCTAAATAACATGTGTGACCAATCAGTGAGACAAATAACCTTCAATTTTAGTAGTGAAGTCTCTTGACAAACACAATGCAAAGAGTGGTGGAAAGTCTATGACCGATACATCTTGTAAGATGGTTACATTTGGGCATGTATGCGGTGTGAGGCTGAATCCTTTAATTATTCCAACTATTGTTACCTATTGTCCATCCAATTGCACTACACCTCTAGAAATGAATTCATATTGAAGGCCCAACTAATCGGCTATTTTTTTGGCATGATTGAGCTACTTGCTTCTCGAATCAATCATGAAATTAATGTGTAAAGATGGTTTCCAATGATGAGAGATATATCTAAAATTAAGGAGGTTTCATTTTTTACCTTGTTGACCTCCTTGATTGCCATCCTATTGAGTTACATTTGTGAGCACCTTCTCTTGATCTTTGGATGAGTGATTGGATTCGTACCAATTTTCCATGGAAGCTTGCAACAAATCTCTTTAGCTTGGGATAGCTAATGACTCCCACATTGAAATGTTTACATTTTTTTCTTCATTTTCTCAATAATATTGAATGGGGATGAGCTATCTTTCTTCTTCCCTTTACTTTGCATAGTCTTCTCTTGCACATGGGTTGTTACAACCGGTACTTGAGTTGGTCTAGAAGGTGGCTTGGGCTGATTTTGCACATTTGGAGCTGCACTTTGATTTCCAATACTTCTTGAGTGATAGAGGGATGAGAAGCACTTGAATTGGATGAATTTCCTTCTTCAATATTCCTCTTTGCATCGTGTATTGGTTGCCACACTTTGAGAAGGGGCTTGATTTATACCACAAAAATACTTATCCTACCAATTAACAAGTGTGGTATCACTTGGAGGTGATTCTTGGGTAGCCTCCTACTATTTATTTTCTTCTTGGTTTGTCTTTGGTTCCATGCCAGTCGTTGTCACCATCAATGCTTTATTTAGAGCATTGTTGAAGCATGTTGACTGATTATGGGGTTGATTGCACAGGAAACACCAGTCATATTCTTGATCCATGTTATTTTGTACTAGTACCATGGCTCCAAATGTGGATACAACATTAGGATTGTAAGGTTGAAATGCCCTATTAGCAGGAGGTTTCACTTGGTTATGATTTGTAGCTTGAGCATGCATCCTATTAGGCTGATATGGAGGTCTATTTGGTTGGGCTCGAGGCTGGTATGACCTGAAATTTTGATCATGTTGCCTCTTAATTATCACCAAATCATTTCCTAATTTTTGTAACTACTTCATGAATTCTTGGATCTCATTTGAGGTACTATAATTTGGAGCTCATTTGAGGTACTATAAGAAGAGGTAGAAGCTTTAGCATAAATCTGATTTATTACAGGGGAATAGGAGCTAATGTAGGTGTTTGGCTAGTGCTTGGACTTCCTAATTCTAGATAAAGAGGCATGGGTGGTCTAGGTGCAAGTTTACCAGCTTGAATTAGACAATTTTCAGCTCTAATAACAATGTTATAAGCTACGGGTAAATTTGTACCTCCCATAGATTGTATCATCATTGCAATATCATAATTTAGAGCTTTTAGAAAGTAGAGAAAAGCACCTTCAGCTGTTGGTCTCATGGCAAGTGGAATTCTATCCCATGTCTTTTGAAACCTAAAGTTGAAATCAGCCATATACTCATTTGGTGCTCTCTTGATTGTGGTTAATTTCTCCAAAAAAGATAAATTTATACCTTTTCCCCAAATTGACCACAAAGAGTTGTGCATAACTGATCCCAATTGTTGATTGATCCTACTCCTAGGATCCTAAACCATTGTAGATCTTTTCCTTTGAAAGAAGAAGCCAACAATTTGACATCCACATCCATTTCATTAACTTCATGTATAGCATAGACATTTACAATGTCTTGAATGTGATCAATCAGAGTTGTATGGTTCTCCCCAGTAAAATATGGAATGTTCTTCAATGTTGCAACTAGGATTGAGTTTTGTGCATTGAGAGCAAGTGGGTTGTTACCCATGAAATTGACATGGGTATTTTTGGCCTTTTGTGGTTTTTATTATAGATGTGCCATTATAATTGGTCTAAGAACTCTAGTTGATTGAATGAAAGGCCTACCAGGAGGAGGTGTTGATAGTGTTCTATTCGGTGGAGATGGAGACCTTTGAGCTCTTCTTCCCCTTCTTCCTCTACCTGGAGATAGTTGCAAATATTCAAAAACACCTTCTTCTCTTGCTCTAGACCTTGTTTGAATTCTTCTCATAAATTTGACAAGCTTGGGCTACTAAAACTAGTGAATTCTTCCCTTTTGGAGTCGTCAGATGTGCAATTTGAAAGCCTCTTACAAGCTGGAATTTACAACAAGAGCACCTAAAATTATTACAATAAAATGAAGAATTATTTCATCCCACTAGGCATGTCAGAACTATTATCACCAAATCACATCACCCTCTTATTTTTACAAGTGTGTGCTTAAGCTCACGGTGCATGATCTGGGTAACATGGGTACTATCTCCAAGTTGTGGTACTTGCTACTTGAGATAGACCTCCAAAGAAGGTTGGTTCCTCTTCCTAATCCTAATGCAAAGTAACTCTACTGAAAGAAAATTAGTGACTACTCCTAATCTATCACTTCTAAGGGACCAGGGAAAGAAAAAGAGCATGAAAATAACATAAATCTATACTACATAGGTGATGCACCAAAAGAATGGAATGAGAACAAATTTCTAATGTGTGAAAATGGAAGCAAAATACAGATTAGAGAGGGTGATAACATTCTCCACAGTCTAATACAAGCACTCACAAAAAATATCCATACATACACAATAATAGTGAAACCTGCAAGAGCATAAAATACACACAATACAGCTGTAATAAGATTAAAGAGGCAAGAAGAATGCAAACAAGCACAATAAGGGAAGATATATCCACAAACTTGCATCTATTGCTTCATTGAAATGCACATTTCAAACTCTTACAAGGTAAAGGTCTGGATCACCATGAAAGGATCCACTACAAAGGCATGTAGCACATTGGCTTCACAAAACAAAATGGGGAGATTTTTACTACTCAAATCCTACTCTCTTTATAATGAGACCAACAATTTAATTTTATAGAATTCTAGGAAGAGAAAGAGAGGGGATGAAATTCCCAAAATTCACTTTCCCACCAATTGCAAGTCATGATAAATGAGTTTAGTTGGTGATTATTGACATGAAAAATCAATCTCAAGGTGTCCCATAACCTGTAGTAGTGAAAGAATGATTTCCCATGCTCATTAAATGCTTCTCCAACCACTATCCAACAACCAAACTAATATGGGATCATTTTCCTTAAAAATCACCATTAAATATTCATCAATTTTTAGATTTCTTGGTTGCTATGCATCGGTCTTGGATCCATGATTACAATGAGACCAATTTTGTGTGATTCCATTAAGGAATGCAAAAGTTATGGAAATTTGAGCACATGCAGCTAATTTGAGAATTTTCCAGCTTGCTTGTTCCACGGGACTGGATAATTAATTATGTCTTCACGGAGATGGCTTTTAAATATTTCTTCTGTTCTCCAATGTTTCTTCAAATATTTTTTTATGTCCTAAGTCATTAAAATTTTGTGGGCCCTTGGTTTCATTTATATTATTTTGTGTTAGGGGAAGGTGAATTGTTTAATGTTTGATAATTACATAGCCAAGTTGGCGGCTCGGCCAAGCTAGCTCTCCATCTCCATTGCATAGTCTTCCATCTTAGATGTCGAGCTCCTTATAATTCCCAATAATGCCAAGCTCCTTATTGAATGGTGAGATTCCACATATGTGGACCCACATTAGTGGCTACTCGACACATATTTTTGGCTCATCCCTATTCGCTCGGGTGACTCCTACTTCCAATGCAACATTTTCAATGCAATGTGGGTTTATATGGCTGCGGTGAATGAAAACTTCCGTGGCCCAGATCTCATGTTGCATCAAGTGTGACTTTCCTATAACTTGGGCTCCATACTTCCTTGTGGCTCACAATGTGACTGGGTAAATGGGTACTATCTCCAAGTTGTGGGACTTGCTACTTGAGATAGACCTTTAGAGAAGGTTGTTTCCTCTTCCTAATCCTAGTGCAAAGTAACTCTACTTAAATAAAATTACTGACTACTCTTGATCTATCACTTCCAAGGGACTAGGGAAAGAGAAAGAGCATGAAAATAACAGAAATCTATACTACAAGGTGATACACAAAAATAAGGGAATGAGAATAATTTTCCAATGTGTGAAAATGGAAGCAAAATGCAGATTAGAGAGGGTGATAACATTTCTCCACAGTCTAATACAAGAACTCACAACAAAATTTCCATACATACATAATAATAGTGAAACCTGTAAGAGAATAAAATAAACACAATACACATGTAATAAGATTGAAAAGGTAATAAGAATGCAAACAAGCACAACAAGGGAAGATACATCCACAAACTTGCATCTATTGCTTCATTGAAATACATAGTTCAAAATATTACGAGGTAAAGGAATGGATCACCATGCAAGGAGCCCACTATAAAGGCATGTAGCACATTGGATTCACAAAACAAAATGGGGAGATTTTTACTACTCAAATCATCCTCTCTTTATGATGAGACCAACACTTCAATTTATAGAATTCTGGGAAGAGAAAGAGAGGGGATGTAATTCCTGAAATTCACTTTCCCACCAATTACAAGTCATGATAGATGAGTGTAGTTGGTGATTCTTGCCTGAAAAATAATCTCATGGTGTCCCATAACCTGCAGTAGTAAAAAATGATTTCTTGTGCTCATTAAATGCTTCCCCAACCACTATCCAACAACAAAAGTAATCTTGGCTCATTTTCCTTAAAAATCACCATCAAATATTCATTATTTTTATATTTCTTGGTTTTGTTATGCATCGGGCTTGGAGCCATGATTACAATAAGACCAATTTTGTGTGATTCCATTAAGGAATGAGAAATTTATGGCCATTTGAGCACATCTAGCTAATTTGAGAATTTGCTAGGCTTGCTTGTTCCACGGGACTAGATAATTAATTATGCCTCTTTGGAGATGACTTTTAAATATTTCTTCTCTTCTCCTATGTTTATTCAAATATTTTTTATGTCTCGAGTCATTAAAATTTTGTGGGCCCTTGGTTTTTTTTATATTATTTTGTGTTAGGGGAAGGTGAATTGTTTAATGTTTGGTAATTACATAGCAGACCAGCCAGCCCATCCAGTAGCTCTCCATCTCCACGCATAGTCTTCCATATTGGATGTCGAGATCCTTATAACTCCCACTAACTCCAAGCTCCTTATTGAATGGTGAGCTTCCACATCTTTGGACCCACATTAGTGCCAACTTGACACATATTTTTGGCTCATCCCTATCTAGCTCGGTGACTCCTACTTCTAATGCAACGTTTTCAATGCAATGCGGTTTATATGGCCTACGGTGAATCCAAACTTCCATGGCCCAGGCTCTCCATGTGCGTCGGTGTGACTTTGCCTACAACTCGGGATCCATACTTCCTTATGGCTTTCGTGATGCATCTTTGACCCAATCTTGACTCGAGCCATTTAGGCCATCGACCTCCACCCCACCTACCTTCTTTGTATAGCTTGGAGAAGTCGGGATTTTGACATCCTTGTGTCCCAAGTGCCCCCAAACCACTTGGGCTGGATTTTTATGCCATCTCCACATGGGTCACTATATGGGTGTTTTGGGTCTTTTATGCACATGAGGCTGAATGTAGTTTGGGCCACATGGGCCAAGAATTGTCACCATCCCTCATATTGCTACTCACCCACTTCGACGATTTTAGGCATTTGTGTCCCGACTCGCATGGGCTTGTTGAGCCATTTTTTTTTTACTCCTCTGCATTCTCCTTCCGTGGTGAACTCGAAATTTCAATGTACTCACGTCCTAGACCCTCCATGTGGAAAAATGGCACATTTTCTTCAAGACCTCACCGAGCTAAATCAGCTTTTTCTAAGTGCTCGACCTTCATTAAACTCGTTGGTACTTCACATGAGCTCAATCCTTCCATTCAATGAGTTTTACACTCGTGAATGTCAATATTTCTTAGCATTGAGACTTTATTATTCAACTTATTCACCACTTATTCCTGTTAAGCCTTTGTTTTGGATCCTCGAGCACTCTTTACCTATTTCTACATGAATATGAGACTTGGGTATTCCTCTTGACCACTCATTTCACAACATAGTCTTCATATGGAACAACTCGCGTGTATGGAATAGTCGTGGCTTACCTATCAAAAGCAAATTAATCCTCGGTTTAGAGCCATCATGTAGTTTACCATTCCTTGACTTGGCTTAAGAGCTCATCCCATGTATACTAGTCAACTCGGTGTATAGAAGTGAACATCTCATTCTCCTCACAATAAACCAGACTTGGAAAACATTTTGGAGTTAAAGTAACTTAGCCATAATGACACAATCTGATCCTCCATGAAGATGAACTCGGTTCATTGGTGTCCCTTAAACTCAATTGCATGACCGAGCTCGATACACATGATAGCTTGGTTCCCGTACTCCAAGCAAGTTCGGTCACCATGGAAATGGAGTAACTTGGTTATGATCTTAAAGAGCTCATTAGAACCAAAAGGCAAGTTTTAACCTTCCTTAACCTCTCCCATTTAATGTATCTTCATAACACAGGGAAGATATATAAATATTAAATTCTACCCTCCAATGTTGCAAGTGGGCCCCATTGTTGGTTATCTTAATTAAATAAACTTGGGAATTTAATGAAGACTAAGAAGAGGAAAAAAATTCCTATTTTGAATGTTCAACTCCTTCAAGAACCCTCGGACATCGAAGTCACCCTACTTCTTCCGAGGACTTTCCAAGTAAGCCTACCCTTATCATCCAAATTTTATCGAGGGGTGGAAATTGATAACAAGGACTAGATGAAATTTTTTTATGAGTTTGAAATTATACCCCTCAACAAATTATATATGTCACGTAACAAAGAGAAAAGATCAGAAGTCAACAAGTGGTGTGATACAAAGGAGGATAGCCGCACAATAAAGAAAACCCCAAAATGTATAGAATCATCCACGATGGTCATGAAATGCCACGGGACCAATAGAAAATAGGGATGTCTACGGAGTCTTAGAAAAATTCAAATTTTCAATTTTCAATGTATATTAAAGTCGGCTCATGATGAATCTTAAAAAGATGTTGACTCATGAAAATTTATATCTATTCATGAAATGAACATGGTATATAAGTGAATTCAATTGTGAATTCATGTATGCACTTACTGTAATTATGATGTCATTTTAAAAGGAGAAGGAAAAGAGTGATAAGAGAGGAGTGATTAATGAATATATATCAAGAGGATTAGAGAAGAAAGAGGAAGAGAAAACTCAAGCATATTAGAATGTCAATTTTCAAGAAGAATAAAGAGTAAGAAGTACATAAGAAAAGTGTAAAGTGTGGGTGTACAAAAATAATAGAAATAAGTGAAGAATAATATATATGCCATCATTAAGTTGAAGAAGAAACTACAGTGGGTGGATCTTTGCATTATTGATTTGGTGCTTGGTATTGGAGATTGGTGTCTCCAGTGAGTTGGTACTCATAAATCAAGATGAGTTGGTTCTCGATATTGGGGATTAGTGTCTCCAGTGAGTTGGTTCTCACGAATCAAGTTGATTTGGTGCTTGGTATTGGAGATTGGTGTCTCCAAGGAGTTGGTACTCTCGAATTAAGCCTAGTTGGTGCTCGTGTATTGGGGATTGAAGTGTATCTAGTAGGTTGGTGCCTATGAATATTTCTAATATAATTAATTTTTGGATGGATTTGGATAGTAGCTCCAAGAAGTCTTTTTCTCTGCAGTTTTTCTCCTGAAAGGGTTTCCACATAAATATGGTATTTTTAAAGTGTTATATATTTTTGTGATTATAACTATTATGAATTTTAAAGTTCAAATTGTTAAAATTGTATTATACCGATTCATTATCCCTAGTATAAGTGTGTTTTCTACAATATTTCCTTTTCTATTGAAATGCAAAAGGAAACAAATGATTGTGTTATCTCTCACTTTTCTCTCAAAATGAAAAATGGAACATTTTTCTTGCAATATATCTCTTCCCTCTATTGATATGGAAAGTGCAATAATTATTTGTCATGTTTTTGTTTCTCCTATTATAATATAAAATGATGTTAATTATTGTGATGTTCCTCTTGAAATAGCAATTAATGAAAATATTTGTAATATTTCTCTTGATTCTCTTAAATGGAAATTAATAAGAATGTTTCTTATCCTTCTCTTGATGTGGTTACAAATACAAGTGATGTGTATGATACTTGTGAGCACACTTCTTTAAAAATTATACATGATGATAAATATTTATATCATTGCCTATAATGTTATTCCCCTACACCTCCAAAGGGTACTAATGACATCATCCTTCCCCTTAAATGGGAATAGTGTTCCCATGGCTACAATTAATAGTGAGTTTAAATATCTCAATGACCCATTCACACTTCTACCATACCTTACACAAGGTCACCGCCTTAATTCATGCCATATATACTTTGCAAAACCAAGTGCATACCTTATCACTGAGAATAAGGCCTATAATGTGTTAATTAATTATGATACTATAAATTAAATTTCAATAAAGCGTACCTTTTCCCACACATCTTTCCCTAAGAACTTTATCATGCCTACATTCCATTTATTCAACGGAAGTGATGATCCTCACATACATCTTAATAAGTTTAATATTTCTTGGCACATCACAATAGGGATAGAATTTCTCCAAAAGCCTTCTCATAAAGTTTAATAGGCATTGCCTTAATTTTTTTCCATATTCTTCCTAGCGGTTCCTTGAGAAATTTTATAGAACTTGAGGAAGAATTTCTCATTCGATATGTTTATAACAAAGGCTCAAATGTTACATTTTAGTGTTTACAACAATTACTTCAAGGCCAAGAAGAATCAACAAGTGAATTTATTTTACAATTTACGACTTGTATGAAGCAATTAATTTATCAACCATCACATTTAGATATGTGATATATCCTTTTCAAGGTCTTATCTATCCTCTTAAGTAAAATTATTATATGTCACATGTGATAAATTCCATTCTCTATGCATTTGATTTATTTCTTTGGAAAAATTTTTCTCCTCCACAAGAAAGTGATGAAGCAATAAACCTCTAGCTGCTTTAAATCAACAACTTCGAGGCTTAAACTTGGTAAATTAATTCATTATAGAGTTTTAGGATTTCTTGACACTATACATAACATAACATAAGTATTTCTAAGATACTAGTTCTTCATAAGGATTTGTAGATATATATAAGGTTGTTTTTAGCTATCCAATAGAGAGACCCCAATACATGTATTGATCCTCTCTTTCTTAAAATTCAATATTCTTTTGCTCAAAATAGGGGTCAGAATAAGGAAAAGTTAAGAAACTAGTTGAAATTTCCATTATTCAATATACCAAGAAAATATTTTAATAGTATTCCTTCTTGACTTTTAAGATGGCCAATGTGTAACCAAATCAATTCACTAACTCCCACTAAACAAAGTGGTTAGAGCATGAATTACAATCCAAATAGGGTTTATAACATCAAACCTATAATCAAGAACCTACTTGATAGGGTATAGATATTCCAAGTACTTAGATATTAACTAGACTCAACAAGCTTCCTTGGTATTCATATTCAAGATTGAGACTAATACTAACATTGAAAAGGAAGTAGGGTTTCAAAGTATTCTTGTTCAATCATCATACTCATAGGCTTGTGACTTATTTCTTGACAATATTTTAATGGTAATACAATAAAAATGGTTCTCTATCTCCTCTCCTTATTGTTTTTATTTTAACCACAATCTATATCAAGGAATTAGCATAATTTTGTATGGAATAGGATTTCAAGTGCCTAGATTTGGTTCTAAGTACATCTCACTTCTCTAACACCGATAGAACAAATCTATCTCCCTTAGACATTCACATGCACTTAACAAGAAAATATAAGGACTTTGTTCAAAGTTTTATACTGGGACACAAGTAGAAAAACAATAATTATCATGATGTTGGGGCATTAACATGGGGACAAAACTCTAAACTCAATCCATTATACTTAAATTGACTAGCTAACTCTTTATCAATCTCAGAGGCTTCTATAAGAAGAATAAGAAAAGGACTTACACAAATTAACAAATATAAGCCACACTTTGTATCAAGATGGTAGAAGAGGGTATTGTATTTTACTTAGTGTAATAACAATGTCAATAAATTCACATAGGTCTCCTACATTATTACACCATCAAAAACATTAATCACCTTTGTACATCAAGAAACACAAGATTAACATTACACAAGCTCGTATCCTCGATAATACAAAGTTATTATTCATTATCAACAATAAATCCAAATAAAAGGAGGAGAATTCATGGTTTAAGGATAAATTTCCATCTTATTAACATTTCAACACTTGTTATTACTATTCCATGGGGATTTCACACCATACACAACTATATAGGCCCTACTCTCTAAGATTTCGCTTGTCCTTAGCAAAATTTCAAGGAAACCTAAACTTGTTATCCCTCTAATTGAATATTCATTTTCTAATATGATTGTGATCATTACCATCTAACCCCCTCTTTGAATGAATGAGAGTGTTCCACTTTTCCTTTCCTTTAGGATTTAGTTATGAACCACACAACTACCCTTCAACTCAAGGTGGTTAGAGTGTTCCTTGGTTGGATTAACACACATGCCCATAAGATCATAAACTCCCACTAATTCTATTAGGTCTCTTCAATTTTTCAAGGGATGTTCATAATTGAAAAAATAAGATTTACACCCCAAGAATGCACCAAACCTTATTCACAAGTTCAAATTTTTAAATTGTAATTTTAAGGAAAACTAGTAAAAGCAAATTGGAGAGATCTAAATAAGGGAAAGAGACATGAAACATGTCTTATTGGCCAAAATAATGTCCAAGACATCAACACACCCAAATCATTCTTAGTTATAGAGGATTCCCTTACATGAAACACCAAAGATAGGAAAATATTCATGAGCTCCTACTCACGAGTTGTAGCCTAAAATTGCTTCCTTCTTTCTTGTTTTCAAGTTCATTTCAACCTTATTCTTATTTTCTAATACTCAATTACATGTATGAAATCCCATTATTTATTTGATAATTTGAATCATGTAATCAAGAACTTCATGCATTACTTGAGTAGATATGTTCTTCTTTGTAGATGGTGTGATTTTGTTGGACCGATATGATGTTATCTCCATAACCATTGTTTCTTGATGGATATCATGAGCTAAAACTTATTTTTCTTCATTAGATATGAATTATATCAATGAAATTTTCTAAGATGTTGTTGTACTATATTTTTCAACCTTCTTGAATACGTTTGAGATGTTATGTCTTGTTGTTGGGTTTGATTGAGCTCACATAATGATTGTGACTCTTCTACTTCCATAACATCTTCTTTATTTTATTCTTTCCAATTGATATACCTGCACATTCACAACTAGAAAAAAAATTAGAATAATTTTTTTGAGGAAAATTAGTCTATCTCTTGATCGTTTCATCTCCATGGTGTCAACGAAACACTTTGTAGCATCCTCAAGCATGTTATCATTTTATATGGCTTCATAATACCATTTTTGGCTTCTTAACTACTATATTTTCCATGTTCTATGGTTGTATTTTTCCTTCATTAGTTCCTTTATAACTATCTTAGATATTGGTTTCTCATTCTCCACCATATACTTATCTTCTTGTTTAACATGTTTTGAGTTTTATATTTCCAAGAGTGCATTGTTTTTTTTTCCCCAATGAGTGCATTAATTACCTCATACTCAGTTTTTGACATATTATTTGCTTTTATTTTTTATGAAACTCTTCCTCTCCACTCAGTCATTGCCACATGCTTTCAAGGTTCAAATAGTTCCTAATATACTTGAATAGCTCTACTTGGTTTCTCTTAACAAATGGATCTTTTCAATGACTTAACTCTTCTTGAATGCTTTCAAAAACTTGGTCTTGAATTCCATGGTATTTCCTTTCATTGAATTCTTGGCATATCACTTCTTTTACCTTGGCATTTATCAACTCACATAACTTTCCATCTACTTCTCTCTTTAATTCAAGACTACACTTGTCCTCCTGATGTAAGTATTCCTTTCAATCACCACCATCACTCTAGAATGATCTCCAACATATTCATTACTTTCCTTTAATAAAGAAAAAATATTTTTATGGCCATATTTCTCCAAGGTATAGGCATTATCTCTCTCATCATGCATAACTCTTATGTCATACACCAAATTTTTCCAAGCAATATATGGAAAACATCCATAGGCATAATATCACAAAGAATTGCATCTTTATAGATATCAATATGAAACTCCACTTGAAAAATTTCACTAACCAAGATTTGAAGCATTTTTTGTATCCAAGAAACTCTATAAGGAGTAGGATGTACTAGCTTTCTCAATCCTATTTTTTATGGTGAATTTCAATTGGTGTTAATATGTTGAAAGTACCAAAATCTCAAATAAGGTAAGGTTTATTGATACATGCGCTTAAAATCACAATGTCGTGGATAATTGAGTACATGAGAAATGAAAGCATATCCTCTTGTCATCGACAAATGGTATCTCGCATACAAGGACAACTAAACAAAGAAATATTATATAAAGAGATAACGATTTTCTCGGTGAATTTCGATCCTAAGAATCTAAAGGACTTCCTTAAAGGGTGTTAACTTGTTTGATACAATTAAGTGATTTGATAATGATAAGATAAATAATAATTATTTATAACTAAGGAGGGTTGGAAATATTATGTTGAGCATTGTAAGTGGCCCAAGCTAGGGTAGTAGCAAGCTCAAAATCCTTGAACTAGTCATACTAAAATTCCTCCATGGATTCTTTTTCTTCTTATATGATCTCTAGTTGATCTTTGATGTATTTGATGTTGGGAGTTAATGCGATTGCACACAAGTTGAGTTCATGGAAAATGTCAAATTTTTCCCACACAAAAGTTTTAGATGATCGGGAGATCATATATGTTGGTGATGGGGTGTGAAGGACCTAGAACAATCATCTATAAAACATACATCTTGTAAACAACTAATTAGATCAAAATAGATTGCTGAAAAATATGATAGATGCTAGAAATGACTAAAAAAGATAGAGATTAGAAAAGATTGGGGAAAAATACTTGTTTTGATAAAATATTGATAAAACAGATTGTTTTGATGTAAGATAAAATATATCAATGCTAAGAGGGACAAGGGGAACCCTAGAAGTAGATAAAACTTAAAAAAATAGGATTATATGTATTAAGAGGGATAATGAGAAGCAAGGAGGATATGGATCGATCTAAGGAAATCAGAATCGGCAAAGTGATCACTATTAAAATTATAGATATTCCAAAAATTGAGCAAAAGACCTAATGGAAGACTACGAATGTAAAATAGAAGTAAGGGATGGTATAAACGATTGGTTATAGGCTATAGTTGATATAAAAACATATTGACAAAGATGGAAAATAAATCTAATAACCTTGATGGATGTATGGAAGGGTGACGGGGTTATAAGAAGCTTGGCTAATGATTTAACATGATCTCTTCAATATTTTGGCAATAGTGTTTTGATGATATCGAGCGTAATGGTGTTCTACGAAGGTACAGCAATTTGTTCTCCAATCCAACTTTTGACTAACTGGGAAATGGAGGAAGAGGGTGGCTAAATAGAATCAACAACATCCACAACAATCTCCGATGATCACCGATCTTCGTCAATTTTCTAGTAGATTTAGAAAAAAACAAAATAAATATGGAAAATGGTTGAAATCACTTTCCATTTGAGGTTTTAGGTTGTTTGATAAATGGTGGGAGGTTAGGAATTCAAGTTGAGATGGGTAGGATATATTAGGCTAGGTTGGTTCTAGGTGGTTAGGGAGGGTAAATGAGGTTTTACAACAATAAGTGAGATTTTAAAATGATAATTTATAATATACTTAGGATAGGATAATAATGATATTAATGATAATGTGATTAACGTGTGTGTGGGTCACCTAGGGGTGAAAAATGGTGTCTACATTTTCCCCTTTTATTGAGTTATTTGTAGGCACATGTCACAAGAAAAAAACTAGCACGACATTTCCCATTTTTTATGATAAGGATGTTTTTTTTCCCCCTCAAGCCAATGATTGCTATTTTGGTCATTGGGTTAAAGATATTTATTTTTAATTAGGTTTACTTAAATGCTTAATGATTTTGAATATAGTTTGAAATGACCATGCTGGAGGGATTTGTAGAGATGGTAGAAATCTCGAAACACTTGGTAGGGGACATTACATGACATCTAGAGGGTGATGTTGATGTGGACCACCTACGGATACATGATTTGGGAAGACTACTACATGGAGAGGATCCAATTGGTTCATGTTTGTGAGGATGTGTGAAGCCTACATAACCAAAGGGTCAAAGGAAACATCTGTAAGGTGCCCAAACTTGGGATGTATGGTTAAAAATAGAATTTTTGACAAGGCATTGGGCATCAAATAAAATCCATAGAAGCTTTTGATGGTATCTTGATGTCTAAGTGAGAAAAATAGGTATGGTGTGTAAAAAGGATTAAAATTGACGATGATTACGGATCATCGATGTTTGATAGACCAGATCAATAGTGATTTAGATCACCAAAAATCCCAAAAATGGAAACTATATAAGCTAATCTTGGCATGGACATGGATCATTTGTGACATGTCATTTTGTAATTTGAGAGATTTGGTTTATCATTTTTGATTGTTTGTGAGAGATGGGGCGAGAGAAAGTGGCGATGTCGATCGAGCACCGAGAGATGGAGCGAGAGATTGTTTGTATTTTGTTTTGATTTTTGTGATTTATTTTATTATTTGTGTGCTTTTTTGAATTTTTGGGGTGGGAATGTCTAATCGGCACCGATCGGGTGGATCATCTCGATCGAAATGGTAAAAATGTCATCGATTAGAAATCAGCGATGATTGGCTTGATTTTTATAAAGTTGTTAAGTGGTGTTTTTTTTGTGTTTTATAGGTGAGAGATTATTTTCCTCCATGATAGATTCCTAGAGAGATATTAGAGAGGATCATGGTATATGTTATAGATGCAAACTAGGATATTTGAATTTCATTGGATTAGAAGGATTCTTACACTACCAATAGATTCTTGAGATGCAAGTTTAATGATAACATTGATAGACATATGGGAGCCAAGTACGAAACATTTTGGTTCCGTATCAATGAGATGACCATCATGTTAGAGGATTTATATACAAATCCTATGATTTCCTATCCAGGTGGTGATAAGATAGTACCCATCACTCGAGAGGCTCATCTAGAGACTATGAGACGACTATATGGAGATGTTGCCCCATTTATTGAATATACGAGTAGGGGATTTCATATCGAGATATATTATGATGCAAAGGTGCCAAAGAACAAGTTGGTCATTGGTTATATTGGCTATTTCATGTTATGTATATCGATTCAAGGGTGATAGGTTTCCATAGAAATTCATGGGTGTCGTAGTTGTTGTCATAGGGCACTAGATAATATATGCTTGGGGATGTGCATTGTTGGCTTCAGGTATACCATGAGTTATGGTAGTTAATGAATGGGATAAATTTGAGTTTGTATGTGGGGATTTTGTTACAATGTTGGGCTTACGAGCATATAGTTGTTGTGAGGCCACCAGACCTACCTTGGAGAGTAGGATACCCAACAAAGTATGTAACGAGATTTATGAGGTGGAGGTTTGATTAGATGAGGGATGATGGAGTGGAGAGGTATTATACCTATTATTTTATTGAATACTTGGTTTATTTGTAGATAACATGGTTTGGAGGCCATATGTGATATTTCCTGCATGGCCTAGGATGGATGTGGAATTTGTAGGTTTGAGGTAGGTGTGGTGGGTTCAAGGGAGGCCGGAAGAGAAGATAAATTTTGTTTAGTTTCTTTTGTTGTGTTTTTGCAAGGGCAAAATCAAACTTGAAACATGATAACTTAACCCTAGTGTCAATTTTTATCTTGAAAACCCTCCTAAACACCTCTCTATGGATCATCTGTCCTTTGTGTCCTACCTATCTTGACTTTCAAGTCCTCATATGTATTGTAAAAACCTTTCCCAAGTGTTTGAAACATTGTGATGAGGTCATTCAGTTCTTTCAGTGCAGTACTTTCAGTGGTGAAATCTCTTGTAAGCCTAGAAAGGATATTTTTAGCCTTTTATGGGTACGTGTATCATCCTCCAGGATAAATTTGAAAGCCTAAACCATTTGGGAATGTTTTTGAAGAGTTTGGAGAGTAATGGAACTAGTTTAGGAAGATTTAGGAAAGTTTAGAGGTTTAGGAACAAGAACAATGAAAATGGGTTTTCAAGGTGAAGGAGTTTGTAGTCTAAAATGGTTACTGAGCTTCATCGATCACCAGGATATCCGTAAGGATTTAGGAGGAAAAATTACTCATTGAAAATTTTAAGGATGATATACATGATGTAACTTATAAATTTTCACAAGACTCGGGCGCTTCTCAAGGCAACTCGGTTTTAGCAAACACACCTTGTTGTCCCAAGAAAAAAAGGAGGATTTTGAGGGTGTTGTAAGAATAATTAGATCTTTAGACCCATCCCATTCATCTATCAAAGGTTTTTAAATAAATTTAATATAAGGAATCATTGAAAAGGACCTCTTAGAGCTCTTGAAACTATCTTCAAGGTCTCTCTCAAGGTAAGCTTTTGATACTTAGTCATTTTCACAAGAAGACACATGTCAACACAAGGTTGTGGCAAATTTTCTTAACTCTCCTATCCATGTTCCTTGGGGACATAGGGGACTAGAAAATTCACCCAAGCTCATTTATGCTTCTTGGACCTCAACATGACCTTGATCATCTCTCGGCAAGAACCTTGACCTAGTTTCTAACCCTCTTGTTTTGTAGTGAAAGGTTTAACACTTGTCAGCCCAAAGTGAGGGTGCATTTTCCTACCCTCTCTTGTCCCTAATCCCATGGGGACGTAGGGGACAATAAAATTCACCCCATTCTTTTCCTAGATGTTGAATTTTCATATGACCAAAAACAAGCTCTGTAGTGATTTTTAAATGCCTTCTTCTCTCTTTCGCATCAAATCACACCCTTCCACTTGTCATATCCATATAAAAGAACATTTGTCTATACCCTCACTTATCTCCATGCTACTAAAATGTTGTTTTTCTCCATTTCCCCATCATTGAGTCAAATTTTTCCACTTGTCAAGCTCACATCTAGGAAAAAAATTCTATCCCCATGTCCCTATCCCTTGGGGATATAATGGAAAAGAAAATATGTCCCATGACATGAATTTTAAAAAAACAATAAATTTACTAATTGTTGTTGTTTCTACTTCTTGCTTCTACATCATCCTAATATAAAAATTCATTGTCATAAGCATAATAAACACAGAAGAATCCCTGCTCACTTCATTTCTTCACCAAGACACCATAATTTCTTAGTATTAACCTCAAAAATTATACAAATTCAATTGAAACTCTATCAAAATTCATCCAGAACAACCATATGCATCAAAACTAAAGAAACTCATATCTTGTAAATGGGTGAATAGAATCATGTGAAATTTTCTCAATGGCTCTTCATCCCATATGCCTTCAAGAAGATAGTAAAATCAAACTAGATGATGCTCTAATTTTTTAATGGTATAAAACTCAATTTCATGCCCTAGATCATGATTTTTTAGTTTCCAAGCATTTTGGCAAGCGGATCAAGATGAAATTTTGAGCATGGGGTCCCAAAAGTGAAGAGAATCTAGTGAAGTCATTTTTGTTGCAATCAGACATGGGAAAGTGACATTTATAAATATAGTAATTATCTAGTATTTTCACTTACAAAAATATAAATATTTCAAAAATAGAAAATTTTCCCATATCAATGCACTTGGAAACCACATGAAGATGACAAACTAGGCAATATTTCCCAAAAAAAAAAAAATAGAAAAAAATAAAAAGTAAAGGAAAAGTTTCAAAAATAAAAACTTGATAAAAATAGAAATTCATTATCAACATAGTTGAATTGATTATTATAGAGGATTGATAATTTCAAATTTGAGAAAAACATGTGAAATATCCCAAAATAGTTTCATGGTGGTACCTAACTAGGACCTACTAAAAATAGAAAGTCTACGTTTTGGGTGCAGAAAGTTATAGTAGGCTCCATTTTCATTCATCTCACTAATTTTTGACATATTCATATGGTTTTAAGGTGGTGGTATAGCTCAAGAGAGGAAATTCATTCTTCACAGGGATCCCGAAACATCAAGTTTGTGTCCAAAAGACAAGAAAAGCATCACATGGCACAACAAGTAAAATCTCAAGGCATTGTGCTGTCAAAAGAGATTAAAAAGAGTCAAAACCTCAATTGATCATATTAACTCATCGATCAAATTTAATCCATCATCATCTCTCCTCGGTCAATGAGGAGTTGATTGGAACTTGATGAGTTGGTTGATTGGAGCTCGGTGAGATGGTTGAGTAAGCTCAATGAGTTGCCCAAAGTAAGCTAGTTGAGGAAAGTTCATAAGTAGGAAAATTCCATTAGATATCTCACAGAACCTCATAAGTTAAGGAGGAGTGATCCATTATAGTATATTTCTCTGTAGAAGCATCCAATTATGTCTTCTCGATGTCATAGCTTCCCATGGTGATCAATATTTGATTCCAAAACAAGCTCTAAAAGTGATCTTATGAGAAAAATCATGTCAAATCTTAAAGAACCATTCCCATGGATTCAAGAAATTCTTGAAAGTGATCCAAAAACAATGCAACATGTTATCATGCCCAGTCTTAAAGAAATATCAGAAACAATGAAGTCCAAGAAAATAAATACTACCCATACAACATCTTGCTTCTTCAATGGAATCTCAAGTAATCATTATGTTGATGTTGTTAGGCCTAGGAATGAAAATACTATTGAGGAAATGAATCCATTATAATATGATTTGATCTGCATCTCATTTGGTCAAGCTTCACACGAGGGTGATTCTCACCTATTCAAGGAATCCTCTTCCGCCTCCTCGATTTGGAATGAAGTATATAAACAAACAATTTTTAAATTGGAGGAACAAGTAAAATATCCCTTTGCTTACATTCAACCCTTCTTGGAACCTGACTCAACATCTTCCCTTCTAGTAGAATACATTATTTTGATTAGTAGTGTTGATCCTGAGGTGATCAATAAATCAAAAGGTTACATGATGCAAGGAATGAAAGTGTAGAATAGGGACGAAAGCATCACACTTTTATTAATAATCAATCAAATCAACATCATAATGAATGTGCTAGAATTCTTATAGGAATTAAATAGCCATGTGTAGACAAATGGGATGTTGCAAAAATGCAACAATAAACATACCCATGCACATATAATTACAAATATATTGTTTGAACCATATAACAACTCAAATAATGAAAAACAACATGCTACGGGAATATTATTCCCAAATACAATTAAAATATGGTTTATAACAACAAACCAAAATTTAATAATTAACTTTCCTATCCTGAATTAACCTAGGTAAAATATGTTTACCCTAATAGAGGAAGGATAATGAGAAGTATATTGAGAAAATCATTGAGCAATGCAAGGCATTGTTTCTAGATGTCCTTTCCCTCATCAATTACATTCTTGAAACTTAGTCGAAGTAAAGAAAACAAAGGAGGAGTTTGTAAAATAGATGATTCACTTGGATGTGGTGTTCCCACTAGTGATAATATCCTTTGACTCTCACACCCTCATGAGTAAGAATATGTTTGCATCAGCTGTAGAGAACTTGTCTCACATTTGGATCCGTATCATGGATGTGAGATATAGAATGCTGGTGGAAGAAATGCAATCTCTAAGTTGGACTCTTGTGGACAACATACTTTCAAGATATTGAATGAGGTCTACAATTGTGTTCAAAAACTTGAGTTCCCTCCACTCATTGAAGATTCATCATCAGAATAACTTATTGTTTCCTTCAGGATCTAGTCAAAAAGGAGGCAAGTGACTCTCTTTCCTTCAATGAAGATAACTTAGAGTCCCTAACTAACATCAGAAGTTGCATTTCTAAAATTACAAAGGATCATGAAGGATGAATCATTCAATGTAATATTATAAGTTTTGTTCCCGAGGCATGGACCAAGGTGTTGGTTGTGTTTTCATTCCAAAGGTAGATAAATTGGCACTTGTAGTAGCTCACATTTCAGCAAGGAATTCAAGAACAGGATCCTACTTCGGAAACTCTTCATCGGGAAGCATGAATCAACAAGTTCTTCATCATAGGGAGCTTCTTCATCAGATATGGAAACTTCTTCCCTCTCCTCTCTTTCTCCCTTTTCTTCTCTCCCCCTTTCTAATTCTTCATTGTACATAATCATGATAATTTGTCTCATTCACTTAAGTGACTTTCTAAGGTTGAATTGTAAAATTCCCTTTAATTTATAAAAGGGAACTTATTTCTCACTTCCTAGGAAGATGTAAAGTCACAAGTTGAATGAGATCATGAAGAGTCATGTGGGGGGTAGATGAAAGGTCAATTCACAATGTTATAAATTGGGATGGCTTCTCCATTCCAAAGGATCCTATATTTGAGAATTTATACTTTGTAGCAATTGTGGATTGTGGTTTGGATGTTGAACTTTGTATCACCAACACAAGAAATAAAAGCTACATTTCTTTCATTTCTCTTTCTCATGTGTTCCTCTATTTTCTCTTTTTGCACTTTGTAAGCATAGTGATCAAGAAGGAACTTTGTATCCTTGATGAATGAATCTAAAAACTATGTGTCTAGGTTTTTTAGTCTCGTTATAAGCTTCATTGTTGTTTTTCTTTAATTAAATGTTGAACTACTCTGGTTATTGGGTGTGAACTCTACAATTTCCTACTCACAAAAATAACCCTCCCTTTCCTAATTTCTCTCCTTCACCTCACATCACTATAATTTCCTCCCTTTACCCCTTACAAGAACTTTTTATAGGTTCGGTGGAGTGTGCATGTGTGATCCCCAACCTACAAGCCACCCTTACATCATTAAGATAGGATTAGATGGGTAACATCCAATAATGGGAGCCTCCCATACCCCATGAGCATTGGTGGAAACACATAATTTTCATACAACAAATTATTTCACCAACATCTTTTGGTGACTCTTTGGGGAGAGATTTTCCCAATGCACCATAAAGATCTCTATAAAATACAAAAAAAAAGTATATATTACAAAAAAAAAAAATCAGATATTTCAAATCAAAATCAGATTTTGAAGGTGACTCTGTCAAGGAATGAATCTATGTCATGTTCATTTCCCATAATATAATGAAAAATTTCAAGATTGGAGTTCGGTACCAATGAGTGACAATGAAGAAGAATAAGATGATGACTCCAAAAATGCAAATCTTTGATCAGCCATCATTTTGGAGCATCACTTACAAAACCAAGAAAGCTAAGGGAAATAATGTTTGTACCATCTCTGTAGTAGCCATGAAAAGAATTTCTAGAATGAAGAATATTGTTGTTTGTGAAGACCCAGTCAACAAGTCATGGTGGCTACAATTCAAGAAGAGTGCTACTAGAAGAATGAAAATGGGAATCTCACTTGTGGATGATTGAGAATCCAAGAAATGGATGAAGAAGATTCATAAGAGATATGAGATGTTGTATGAAGGGCAGGATGGTGAAGAATCCACTAAAGGTAACATTTTCAACTTCACATAATTTACCAAGAAACTCATGACATTGTCTTTCATTTCCTTCCTCTAGATGATTTTCTTGCATACGGAGATGAATAAATGGATGTTTTGAGAAGAGAGTATGTGTAAAGGCTTACTAATATAGAAGAAGGAAATTTTGATCCTAAATCCTATCATGAAGTTTTGAAGTATGAATTGTCCTTACAAAGAAGGTATGAACATCTTGAATCACTTCATAATTTTGAGGAAGAAGAAACTCAAGAAGATCCTGATGATTTTCTGCACTATGAGGTATTCATCCTTGGAATATTATTGTGCACTTTTGATGAATGTCATATCCTTGAACCTTCTGATGAGAATCAAATCAGCACCTTGGAGGATGATGAAGAAGACATGATAGTTGAACCTCCATTCATCAACTCATTCTAGCTCAAGGTGCACACTATTGGAGAAATAAGGGATTCAAGAGAGGAAGATTCTTTTGTATGAAAGATGACCCAATATTTTTAAAGACTCCATCAACCATTAATAAGTACAAGAAATCAATCTTGTATCTAGACTTAAGATGATGAATTCGAGGTAATCATGGATAATCTGTTTCCAATTTTGATTCTTCAAGTGATGTAGAAATGTTGAATGATGAAATGGAGATAGTTAAAGAATCAAATTATCTTCTTGACTCAATCATGGATGAACAAATGGAAGAGTTAAATTTACTTTCTAGAAACCAAGGAGGATGAGAAAATTGAGCATGACCTCTCTATGAAGAAATTGATTTCACCACCTCACCAAATGAGTGTAACGTTGATCATCATAGTAAGTATATAATCTCTCCTTTTCCTTGTGAACAAGAAGATGCTACAAGAAATGATCAAGATGGAGTTGAAAATTCTTCTCATATTTTGCCCCAACATGGTTCTCTACCTCCCATCATGAAGATGATGAAATGGATCTTGAGCTCAAAGGTGTGCCCTTCCCATGTAGCTTGGATCTCTTCTTTTTAGATAATTTTGAAAACCAAGTATGCTCATTCTTGTAAGAAGGTGAGCCTTGGATGAAAATAAATGTAGAACAAGAGGATGATAATGTTTCAAATGGATTATGGCCATGTGTGGATCATTTTCAATTATCTCCTTGAGGCCTAGTATGATGACTCTCTAATGAAGTTAAAAATGAGTGTATGGAAGACTTGGAAGATCCATCCTTGTAAGACATCTTGAGGACATTGGAAGAAACGAAGACCCTAAAATCAGTCTTGATATCCTTAGTATGGCCATGGAAATGTAATATAGGTATGATAAAATGTGTTTTTCTCCTTTCCATGCACCAATGTTTGATGATGATACAGAGAAAACAGATGAGCTTGATGTATTCCTCAATGCATGGTGGATGAGAGTGAATGTGAAGGTAAGTCTTCCTCTTTCTTGTTTTGTGAAGAAGATCATAAATGAAAAGGAAAGGAGATTCTTGAATCTCCTATGAATATTCTCAATCTTGAAGACAACACCTTCACCATGGAGGATGATAGTGAGAAAAATGTTGAGCTAATTTGTATTGAAGATAATTGTTCAAAACAAAGTGAAAAGTTGTAGGAGTCTTATGAATGTAGTCAAGATCAACTTGTTCTCACCACCTTTGGATTCCTTAATAATTGGAACAAGAATCCATACTACAATACTCATTAAAGGGTTATGAATTATTTCATAACCAAATCAAAGATTGTAGTTTTGAAAATGATTTCAAGGTCAATTTTTAACTAGTAGGTATTGAAACAATTATTCCAGAAAAAAAAAGTTTGAATATGTAAGAATCTTGTGAATAGACATGGAATCATATTTTTTTCACCATTCCAAAGCTCAACTTTTTTTGAACATGTTTCCATACTACAACATTCACTCAAGGATGATGAAGACCTTAGCAATTGATCCTCGAAACCAATTAAAATAACAAAGTGAAAGTTTCCAAAAAGCTATTGAATGGGAAGAGAATTAGTTTGTTCTCACTTCTTCTAAGTGCCTCGCTAATTCAAATAATGATTTCATGTTGCAATTCAAGGATGATGAATGTTTCAGGATAAATCAATTTTCACTTTTGATAACATGGAGGAATGGTTTCTCATAATCACAAAGCATCAAGTGGAAGCTACAAGATACAATAATTTCAAACAGGTAACAAATTTTTCATTGGATGCAAGAATTTTTCAGTGCATTATAAGTATGAAGATAGAATAATCTTGGTATGTCTCCTTCTTCTCAAATCATGTAAATCCATCACAAGAGCATGGTATGATCGATATAGTTATTTTTTTGAACTCAAAGGTTAGATTTTTCATTGTTCCATGATGGTATGTACTTATCCCAACCCATTTCTAGGTATGTGTACATTATTTCCCCACCTCTATAAATATCCCTCCCTTGTAATATAGTTTCCTTTTTTTGTTGTGTTTTTTTTCCTTCTTTTGGTGTGTTTTCCCTTTTGTTATGTGTTTGTTTGTGTGTTGTTTGGAAGAAATGACTCCATAATCCCAATAGATAAGGAGTTGATCCATAATGACTTGAGATTATGGGATTCCTACTTATCCTATCCTCATACAATTGATCTAGAACAAGTCCCCAAGCTAGATCCAGATGTGGTAATGTATTTTTGCAAGTGAAAAATCAAACTTGAAACATGACAACTTAACCCTAGTGTCAAAATTTTCTTGAAAACCCTCCTAAACACCTCTCAGATCAGTCTTTCCTTTGTGTCATGCCTATCCTAACCTTGCAAGTCCTCATATGTATTGTAAAAATATTTCCCAAGTGTTTGAAAACATTATGATGAGGTCATTCAGTTCTTTCAATGCAGTGCTTTCAGTGGTGAAATCTCTTGTAAGCCTAGAAAGGCTATTTTTGGCCTTTTTGGGAAGTGTGCAAACTCCATGACAAATTTGAGAGACCAAAAACCATATGGGAGATGTTTTTGAAGGATTTTTAAGTAATGGAACTTTTTTAGGAATATTTAGGAAATTTTTGTAGGTTTAGGAACAAGAACAGTGAAAGTGGGTTTTTAGGTTTAAGGAGCTTACAGTCTAAAATGGTACCTGAGCTTCAAGATGATTTAGGAGCTTCATGATTATTTAGGAGTAAAAAAATTACTCATTTGGAAATATAAATGAATCTATATAATATGGAACTTTTACATTTTTCACAAGACTCAAGTCTTCTCATAACAACTCAATTTCAAGAGACACACACCTGTTGTCCTAAGAAAAATGAGATTTTTGAGAGTGTTGCAGGAATAATTAGATCTTGAAACCCATCCCATTCATCTTGGAATATTTTTTGAGTGAATTTAATATAAGGAATCACTAAAAATACCTCTGGAGCTTCCACAAAACTTCATCTTCAAGGTCTCTCTCAAGGTAAGCTTTCGATACTTAGTCATTTTCACAAGAGGACACATGTCAACACAAGGTTATGGAAAATTTTCATGTCCCTCCTATCCCTATCCCTTGGTGAAAAAGGAGAAAATTAAATTTCCCAACCTCGGTTATGCCTCTTGGACCTCCACATGACCTTGATCAGCTCTCTGCAAGCACTTTGACCTAGTTTCTATCCCTCCGTTGTGCAATGAATGTTTGACACTTGTCAACCCAAGGTGAGGCACATTTTATTTCCCCATCCTATCCCTATCACATGGGATAGAGGGGACAAGAAAAATTTTCCCATAATTTTCTGGTTATTTGATTTTCATATGACCAAAAATAAGCTCATTTAGCAAGGCATTTTTAACCCCTTCTCCTTTCCGCCACATCTAATCACATCCTACCACTTATCATTTCCATATCAAGGTGAATTTTTATATCCATCCTACCTATTTCCCATATCAACATAGGGGATAATAAAATTCACCCTCTCCTCTCTAGCCCCTTCAAGATTTCTCATGTGACCCTCACTCAAATCCATGGTGCTTAAATGTTGTTTTTCTCCACTTCCCCATCATCGAGTCAAATGTTGCCACTTGTCAAGCTTAAATTCAGTGACAAAATTTTTTCCCCCTTGTCCTTATCCCTTGGGGACAAAAGGGGACAATAAAATTCACCCCATGATATGAAGTTTGAAAAAACAAAAATTGGCTAATGTTGTTACTTTCTTCTTACTTCTTTCTCATCATATGAATATAAAAGACTCTTTGCCGGAAGAATAATAAAAACAAAAGAAAAAATACTCACCTCATTTCTTCAAAAATCCACCATGATTGATGAGTAAACTAAAAATCCATCAAAATTCATCAAAACTCTTCAAATATATGCATCAAAACTTAAGAAAAACTCATATCTTGCAAACTAGTGAATGAATTGGGTGAAAGTTTCTCATTTTCTCTTCATCAAAGGCACATTTAAGAATGATAGTTTAAAAAAATAGATGATGCTCTGATTTTTAATGGTATAAAACCCTAGTTTTATGCCCTAGATTATGTTTTTTTATTTTCCAAGCATTTTATGGCGGATCAAGATGAAATTTTGAGCACGAGGTCCCAAAGGGAGTAAAATTTATTGAATTCATTTTCATTGCAATCGGACTTGGGAAAGTTCCATTTATAAATTTAGTAATTATAGTCTTTTCACTTAATAAAAATATAAATATTTCAAAAATATAAAATTTTCCCATATCAATGCACTTAGAAAACATAAAGATGACAAACTAGGTAATTTTAACCAAAAAGCAAAAAAAAAGGTAAAAAAAAAGCAAAAAAAAGGCAACTTTTCAAAAATAAAAACTTTCTAAAAATAGAAAGGAATCATCAACAAAGTTAAATTGAGTATGTTAGAGGATCAAAAATTTCAAATTTGAAAAAAAAAGTGAAATATCCCAAAATAACAAGTCTCTGGTTCACACATTGCTAAAAATAAAGTCTTTGTTTTGGGTGTAAAAAGTTGTAATAGAATCCATTTTCATTCATCTCATTGTTTTTGACATATTCATAGGTTTAAAGGTGGTGACATAGCTCAAAAAGGAAAATATTCTTCAAGGGATCCCTAAACATCAAGTTTGTGTCCAAAATCAAAGGCATAGCATAATGGCAAGATGCAACAGGTAAAATCCGGGGACATTGTGTAGTTAGAAGAGATTCAAAAATATTGAAAAGGTCCATTGATCATATTAACACATTGATCAAGTTGAATCCATCATCATCTCTCTCAAGTGAGTTGTTTGATTGGAGCTTGGTGAGCTTGGTTGAAGCTAAGTGAGTGATTAGAGCTGAGTTGAGTTGGTTGAGTAAGTTGAAGGAGTTTCCATGGTGAGTTAGTTGAGGAAATTTCATAAGCATGAAAATTCCATTGAGATATCATAGAACCTCACAAGTCAAGGAGTGATCCATAGTAGCATATTTCTCTGCGAAGCATCAAGTATGTCTTCTCTAATGTCGATATTTCCCCGGTGATCAAGATTTTATTCCAAAATAATCTTCTAAAATTGCTCTTGCGAGAAACATCATGTCAACTCCTAAAGAACCATTCCCATGGATTCAATAAATGCTCAAAAAGTGAGCCAAGAACAACACAACATGCTATCATGCCCAACCTTGAAGCAATATCGGGAACATTTAAGTCCAAAGAAGGAAGAAGAAGGTCTAACAACATCTCTCTTCTTCAGTGGCATCTCAAGTAATTAGTATGTTGAAGTTGTTAGGCCTAGGAATGAAAATCATATTGAGGAAATGAATCCATCAAATTATGAGTTGATCTACATCTCATTGTGGTCAAGCTTCACATGAGGGTGATTCTCACCTATTCAAGGAATCCTCTTCGCTTCCTTGCTCAAAATGAATAATACAAGTAAACAATTGTTCAATTGGAGGAGTAGGTAAAATCTCTCAGTGCTTACATTCTTATTATCATTAGTGTTCATTCGAGGTGTTCAAGAAATAACAAGGCTACATGATGTAGGGGAAGGCTAATGATAATGATGGAGAAAGGCTAATTGAAGTGGATTGAGAAAATCATTGAGCAAGGCAAGACATTGTTTCCAAATGTCATTTCTCTCATCAAGCATGTTCTTGAAACTTTTTCAGAAGTAAAGAAATAAATAAAAGGAGTTTGCAAAAGAGGTGATTCAATTGCATGTGGTGTTCCTAAGTTTAGTGTCGAGATGAGCTCCTTTGACTCTCACACCCTCATGAGTAATAATTTGTTTGCATCATTCAGAGAAAACTTGTCTCAAGTTTGGATCTGCATCATGGATGCGAGATATGGAATGCTCAAAAATGTAATATTTGAGTTGGAATCTTGTGGAAAACATGCTTTTGAGATCTTGAATGAGGTCTATAATCATCTTATAAACTTGATTCCCTCTTGCTCACTGAAGATTCATCATCAAAAGAACTTATTATTTCCTTCTAGAGTTGGTAAAGAAAGAGGTAGGTGACTCTCTTTCCTTCAATGAAGATAACTTAGAGTACTGGCCAACATCAGAAGTTACATTTATGAAATTACAAAGGATCATGAAGGATGGCTTAGTCAATGTAATAATATCAGTGATGTTCAGGGGTATGGACCAAGGTGTTGGGTTGCATTTTCATTCTAGAGGTAGATAAGTTGGCACTTGTAGTAGCTCAATTCAGCAAGGAATTCAAGGAACAAGGCCCACTTTCAGAAACTCTTCATTAGGAAGCATGAATCAACAAGTTCTTCATCATAGGAGCTTCTTCATCAGATATGGAAAATTCTTCCCTCTCTCTCTCTTTCTCCCTTTTCTTCTCCCCCTTTTCTAATTCTTCATTGTACGTAATCATGATAATTTGTCTCATTCACTTAAGTGACTTTCTAAGTTTGAATTGTAAAATTCCCTTTAATTTATAAAAAGGGAACTTATTTCTCATTTCCTAGGAAGATGTAAAGCTGCAAATTGAATGAGACAATGAAGATTCATGTGGGGGGTAGATGAAATTTCAATTCACAATGCTATAAATTGGGATGGTTTCTCCATTTCAAAGGATCCTCTTATAGCCTAGATTTTATCACCAACAACCCAAGGCACGTTGGCACATCACTTAGCCAAAGGCGAGCACTTGCTCAAAGCATGCAAGGGTACCAAGTCCCTCTTTATGGCATCTTGCTCAAGAAGTTAGCATGATTGTACAAATATTCCAGATCCATAACAGATAATCAAGTATATTTCATAACATAAACCAAGATCTAGATCTCAATCATAAACAAGATTAACTCATACCAGAATCAAGATTAAATTTATCATGCAAGAATCATTAATAGTTTGTCAACAATCAATATCTATCCATAAGGATCCATTATACTAGTTTTGTAAAACACAAAAGTTATTACATTCATAAAATTGTCACTATGGGTCATGTGTGCACATAATCTAGCAACATAACTCTATTACATAAGTGATGTCTAAACCATGTAAATCAATACATATATAGGGGTGGGGACTTTCCTTCACCACCCATGCATCCTCAAAATAGGCTACATGCTAAGAATAGCCATGTGCCCTTACAATATAAATACAAGAGCATGTAATCTCGTTAATAATAGATTATCTAATATTAAATCTGAAGTCTAATCCTATTAATAGCCTCAAACTATTCATGTCGATTAATCTTCCATTCACCCAAAATAGCCTTGCGTGCTCTGCAAGTCTTCATACAAAACATGCTTTGCACTCCATGTCCAAAATTAGCCCTTCACTAAAAATGGCTAAGTCTTGAATCTTTGTTTTCCCCATGTGCATCCTGCCTACTACGCTATATATTTTCATGTGCCCTATGTCTACACGCCTAATCCTTCTACGTGCTTTTCATACTTAGGCTGAATTATGCCAGCCCAAACATTACCCCAAACTAATTTCATTGTTGTCCTTGGAAATGGGTAATCCTAATCCATCACCTCATGAATAAATAATAAAGAATGAAAGAATATTTTCACAAAATAATGAAATAATGCTCAAGTGTTTTATCCCTCTATAGGTAGAATCAATTCGATATATTCAACCTTAATCTCCACTTCAAGTTCATTCCAATCATTTAGCACCTTATTTTTTTTTAGGGATGTCTACCAGCACCCCATCCATTTCATCCATTTTCATGTTTTGTCCTTCATTTTGTAATACCCAAAGAACATTAGCCATGTTAGATACCATCCCTTCCATCACATCCATTCGTTGTGTGATGAGTTTCCCAATCTCTTTAATTCTTTCCTTATGGGGGAATTGGGCGGCTGCAAGTGCATCACGCCTCTCTTCTACTAGTGTTAGTCTCTCCACACACCCAAGAGCTTCATTCTTAGATGCACGAAGGACTTCATCTTCTTCTTCCAGCCCTTATCTTTATTATTACATTAGGGGCCACACACATATTTAATGTCAAATCATCCTTCTTTAACTCATCCTTGAGGTTTGTACTAATGCTTCATAACTTGTAATTTTACACTCAATTCTTGCATTGGTCTTATGTTCTTGTTTTGTATCATCCTTTGGTTTTGGCATGCGTACGGGTCCCTCATCTAGTATCATGTGAAATAATGTGTGTAAATAGTGCAAAGTAGATGGAAACTCCTTTGCAACTTTATCCTCCAAATCCGGCCTCTTTTTCAAAATCTCATCACCAATTTATTCGGCCATGTGTATCGAATTCCCCTTCACCTCATCTATCTTTTTTTCTTCTGTCAAGTGCTTGATTTCATCATCCTTATCCTTCTTATCATCTAGAAGTGCCCGAATAGTTACCACTTTTTCTATGTTTATGTGTGTAACTTCTGTAGATACCTTTATTAAGGCATTGCTCACTATTCATCAAACATCTTGGTGGGCTTAATTGTGACATGGCATGAGTGTGGTGCCTTCTTCAATCTGTGTGAAACACATGATTCTTCACATACATCAAAGTCAGGCTCATCCATATGATTCTACATGCTCCAAGATAATTACTTGTGTGTGTGCACGTAGTAGCCATGTCTGCATCCATCAGCTCCCAACCATAAAGGTCTTTGGGTTCCAAAGTGCTTTGGAACCTCATGTGTATGATCTTGGTTAGGTCATCAATATACCCAATTGTTGGTGTCTCATAAATTTCTTCCTCCTTTCCTTTTCTCGAGCTTTACCTTTATGGATATGCACACTGAATCTAGCACTAGCTCTTTACTATTTGTGTGGTATGAGGGCACTTTGACGGCTCGTCCTTATTTATTTCTACCTATGTTTCCTTCAAATCCTCTTCATCTCTTCTTCTTAAGGCTCTTTTGTATCCTCAAATTGCATTGGGGTTTTTGGCACATTGTCCCCATATTTATCTTCCTCATCATCCTTCCTAGGAATGTACTTGCACCTTTTCTTCTTTTCAAGCTCTACTTTCATAGGTGAAGTCCTAGGTGACCTCCTAAGGGGTTTTGATGTTCCCACACCTTGAGTTATTTTTCTTCTTAGCACCCTTTTAAACTAAGGGTCCCTAGTACCCTATTCAATATCTATCTCCATAGTGTTTGTTTCCAATACTTCATCTTCTTGCCTCTATGGTGGAGGGGTTACCTCACACTCTCTTTTCTTTCTAACATCGGTTGTTTTTTACGCTCTTGTGCTCCTAAACCACCACTATCTTCCTTAAGTTCTTTCTTCTTCTTCTTCAAGGGTAAAAGTGTCTTCTTCAACTTCTTGTATGTACCCATGGTATGCTTCTCCTTGGGTGGTCCAAGGTGCTTGAACTCATTCTCCAAATAATTCCCATTCTCCAACTTGAGCTTAAGATAAATATAAATGAGGGCTGCTCTATCCTTCCCAATTCCCAAGCTCACAGCCTTCATGTTAATATCATTTGAAATTGATGTTTTAATGTATGCAGACTTACTTGGATAAACGTAAGTCTTCTTGAGTGTATGCTAGTCACAGTCTACCTTATCCACATTGAATGTCAATTGGCATGCTTTTGAAAACCTATGTACATATGCTAGAATTAGCGTGTGGTGAAGGCATATGGGAGCTTACACCAAGGGCTCCACTTTCCATCCTTCATCTGAAGTGCCCTATAAAAAAGTGTTGATACACTACAAATTGTACTTGTTTATCTAATACTGAAGGTAAATCCTTGGGTATTCTCCATTCCTCCTCAAATGTAGCATGCAAGCACTCATACCACAACTCTTCTCTTTGTTTAAAGGGTCCACTCATGGTCCCATCACATGTGTACTTAGAAAATATCTCTGCAAGATATTTCTTCTCCTCGGGATATTACCATATTTTATCCTTTGGCCCATCGGGCACTCCAATTTCTACAAATACAAGAGACAAAAGGATCTTGAAACTTATCTTCTCACCTTGGTGTGCCTCCTCAATAATGGTTTCAGAAATGAAATTGGCCAAATTATACACTACACCTTTTGTCATCTTTTTCGCCACATGCAACCATGCCTTGTTTACCTATGACCAACACTCTTGATTGTTCAACTTTGTAAGTAGGTGTGTTGTCACTGAATGACTGGATACTTGAAACTTAGGGATTTCCTTCACACCCTCCTTCATATATCCTAGCACCTTCTTTTTTTCTATACCCTCTTTATCAGTGAGGTCATTGCTCAATTCAGTACGAACTCCTTAGTCCTATCAAACTCCCAATCAAGGGGGCGTAGTGAGCCTCATTCGTTGCCCAACAAAATAGAAGAAGTCCTCATGGACTTTTCTCATCAACCACTAGTACAAATTTTTTTTTTCCAAATTAAGGGAGTTCATACAACTGCAAAACTCTGACCTTTATCAACATTTTTTTCCTACATCATCATACATAGCCATGTCATCCGTTGTTCTCTTTTTGTCTTTACCACTAGAAAATTATCCAATTCATCTTTTTTTCTTTGTTTATGTGGTTGTAATCACTTACTTTGCAATGGTGAATGTGAGAATCCCAATCGTGGCCCATAAAACCCCTTTGTATATTGCATCTCGTAAAAAAACAACTTTCAGGAGTGTCTTCTACTTGACCTCAACTTCCTTCTACTTCCTTCCCCTTGTGGCTACTCCAGGTGCTCGCTTAGGTGCCATAGAAACAATAAAGGTGTGTTCTTGTAACTAATTCAATCTCTAAAACTCAAATCCACATGCCCTAGCTCAATTCCACATTCCTAGCTGAATTTTAACCCTAATAGTTGATTTATCCTCCCCGCACACCTTTGATTCACTCAAACACTCCTCTCCAATGGAGTGTCAAACAATCTTGTGTAACTTCAACAAATCTATCTAGTTCAACTTGGTATGCAGCTCTTAGTACATCATAACTCGCTCTCATGATCTCTCTTCAAATCGCTCGAATTCTCTCAATCGCAAAGGTAAAAATGATTTCACAACACCTCCTTATATAGCATTTCAAAAAAAATGCATTTATTCTCTCCACCTACCACCGTACTCAGCATTAACTTGGCATTTCTTTCCTTTTTCCGCACGATTTTTCCATGCCACAATCATAACCTTCTAGTATGCCTACTACTCCTCGGCCATAGACCTCCTTTCACATGCCTTCATGTGCCAAAGTACCTATCCACTATGCCTTTCACTAAGTATTTCCCACTGCTGCAGCCTACCTTGTTTACACTATGCGTCCATTCATCCATACGTGGTCTTCATTCATGAGCAATATTTCTCTATCTCGCACCTTCACTTCAAGCACCTACACAATATCTCTATGCATACCCATCTTTCAAGAGAACATTCAAATCTGGTCCATGTATCTATATATACTCCACCCCACACTAATGGTATGTGTGGTCTCTGCGCATGAATTCAAGATAAAGTAATCAGATTTTGGCGCACAAGCATGCGCTTATTACACAAAACATTGAACTAAATTTCAAAGCATAACAACATTGAAAGGAAACACATAAAGAAAATGCATTAAAGGAAATCTAATCTAAATGGAAATACTTCCTTATTATAAACACCAAGAAGACTTATTTATAGTAGGGCTTCAGCCTACTCCCATTGAAGTAACTGGGAAACCGTGTCCCATCCAACACCTCTAACTAGAAAGCACTTGAATCAAGTATGTAAGTCACAATATACGGTCCCAACCAATGTACTTTAAGATTTCTAGGGTGGCACAAAAACTTTGAATCATAAAGAAGAACCATCTATCCAACTTCAATCTTCTTATCCTTAATATGCCTATCATGTCATGCCTTTTGTCTGGTCTTTTCTATCTTCTGACTCCATCTGGAAATGGCATGCCTTTTATCCAATTGCACCAGTTTGTCAATACACTCTTCAAGTGCTTTCTCATTAGCCAAACCTCCTGTGTGCGTAATACATAAAGAAGGTAACATGAATTCCATTGGTAGAGAATAGCTTCTACACCAAACACCTAGATGAAAGGGTGTGGCCTTATTTAACCTCTTGTAGGTTGTCTTATATACCCAAAGTATAGCAGAGACTTTATCATCCTATTCTTTCCTTCTAACATCACAAATTTTAGTCAATATGTGGCTCAATATCTTGTTGAAAGCCTCAGTATTTCCATTATCCGAGGGTGATAGGGTGTTGTTTTATGGTGGGCAACCATAAATTCTAACAATAGTATCTTTATGGTATCATTAAGGAAATGAGTACCCCTATCACTTGTCAAACTCAACGGGAATCCATACCTATTGATAATGTTCTCCCACATAAACCTTGTTGTCGTAGATGTCATGTAATCCTTTGTAAGTGTCACTTTTTCCCATATTGTAAGATAATTTGTATAAGTTATAATGTAGCACCATCTAGTCCTGCGTGCGGTGGGGAAATAGGACCCACAAAGTCAATTTCCCACTTTTCAAAAGGCTCTACACTAGCAATTGGCCTCAAAGGCATCTTCATCTCTATGCCTAAGATTTCCAAGGCTACTAACAATGGTCACATGCCTTGCAATATTATTTGAAATCTTTATACAGTGTCTCCCACCAAAAACCAGCCAATAAAATCTTACATGTGGTGGCATCCCCTACATAATGTCCACCTGCAATACCCCCATGATCTTCCTCCATAATAGATTCACACTCATGCTCAAGTACACACGGCGTAAAACTTCATCTCGGCCTAGTTTGTATAAGTCTCCATTGATCAACATGTAAGGCGTGACACATATGGCAAGTTGTTTCTTCTCTATATTCTTCATTCCCTCATGTGCCACACCTATTCGTAAAAAGATAGCAATGTCTTCCAAATCAAAGGGTGTGTAGTTTAATCTAAATATTTGTGCATCCAACATTGTATCCTCAATGCTCTACGCATCCTCACCTGTATTAATCCTTGATAAATGATCTGGTCCAAAATTACTCTTTCTTGGCTTAACCACCACCGTGAAGTCAAATTCTGAAATAACAGAATCCAACGCATATGAACCCCTGTAAGATGGGCTTGTTTACCAAGTACTTAAGTGCCATGTGATCTGTATAGAAAATAAAAGGTGTTTCCAGAAAGTATTTCCTAAACTTATACAATCCATAGATCATGGAAAAAGCCTAGTACTTCGTAGTAGTATAGTTATGTTTAGCTGGTGTTAATTTCCTACTTGCAAAACAAATAGGATGATCAACAATACCTTCACTAGGTTGGGCTAATATCACACCAATGGCCATGTCAGAGGCATCCACATGTACATGAAAAGGTTTAGTCCATGAAGGAAAGTACATAATAGGTGTTGTAGTAGTTTTTCCTTCAATGTCTCAAATGTGTGTTGTTGCACTTCACCCCAATGAAATTTGTCTTTACTCTTCAATAATTCTTCTAAGGACATGGAAATCTTAGCATATCCTTTGATAAACTTCCTGTAATAGCCTATGTGCCCCAAGAATCTACACACCTCGCTCTGGTTAATAGGCTCCTCTAATCCCAAAATAACATCAACCTTAGCAGGATCCACTAACAAAATTCTTTACAGATAATGTGTCCCAACAAAGTCCCAAAAGGTGTAGCAAAACACACTTCTTAATGTTCAAGGAGATGCTCAATTGTTGTCACCTCTCAAATATAATTCTTAAATTATCACAATGATATTTCACTAGCCCATAAACTATCCAATCATCTAAGTAAACCTACAAGAAATTATGAATGAAATCTTGGAATGCTTGCACAACAATGTGCAAAAAGAATGCAAGTGCATTCTTCATTCCAAACAACATAACTATGTATGCAAAACTTCACCACTATGTCATGAAATTTTTCTTCTCTTGATCCTCTTTAGCTATCCTCACTGATGATATCCAGAAAATCCATCAATGAAGGAGTAGATCTCGCCCTATAACACCTTCCAAGATTTCTTTAGTAAAAGGTGTGGGAAAAGATCTATTACACATGCAAAATTCAACTCCCTATAATCCACACAAATTATTATTCTTCCATCAATCTTAATAATGATCACCATATGGCTTACCCACTATGATTCCTCAATGGGCTCAATGATTCCAGAATTCAGCATCTTATCAATTTCTTCCTTCACCTTGACAAGCAAGTTAGGATTCATCATGTAAGGCCTCTTCCTAACCGAGTGTGCACCTTCCTTTAGCTTGATTCTCATCTCACCCAAAGATTCATGCACCCCTTTTAACTCATGATAGCCCCTAGGAAAAAATCCTAGAAGTCGCACAACAACTCAATTATCTTAGCAACCTTTGAGTCAAACCAATAATCACCAATTATGGCCTCCTTAAGTTCATCATCTTTCCCAATGTTGATAGGCTCATGATACGTGTGTGCCCTCTCATATGCACTATCTAATACCTCATGTGTACTTCTATATGCTCAACATCTAGATTCTCCACTTCTTCATCATCAATTACATAGACCATTTTACCCTTTTATTTTCTAGGTAGGTGTGCCCAAGCTATTCTGCATCGGTCTCTTCTTCTTCAAAGTGCACCTCTAGGTGTGAATCTCCTAGTAACTCCTGAATAATTTCCTCATCCTTTACACTATCTCCCATAATCAAGTGCTCCATAACCTGTAACGCTTCATTCACTAGAGGTTTAGTGGAAAATAGTTAAAGGTATGAATTATACCTATAGTCGGTTCTGCTTTAGTTCCTTGTTTCTCCATTCAACTCGGAATAGACATACCATGTGTGCATGTATCCTCGCAAGGTATAGTAGAACTGGTGCACCCATAGTGAAGGTGGTAGGGCTTCCATTCCCTCTGTCCAAATTCTCACACTTTGTTGAACATGATGTTAAGCATCCTTCCTATGAAATTCACATATCTTGGTAGGTGCATTGTTGCAGAAAAATATTGTAGAGAAATGATTCTCGAACCTCTCACCACTCAAAAATATTATCCCTGTGAACCATCCACTAGCGCGTTGTCATTCCACACAAAGTGAAAACTAGCGCATTCCTTCTTTCCACTTGATCCATCCATTGAACTTCCATCACGTGTAAGAACACTTCAATATTTCCTTCACCATTGTACCTTGGTACCGGTTCTTTGCCCAAACACCTAACACAATGTTGCCTACTTACGAGTGTAACTACACTTCTCACCTCACATCCAACCATTTCATAAGTTTCATGTGCCCATTTTTCACATGCAACACTTGTAGTATCACTCATGGACTATGCATCATCCCACTAGAGAACTCCTTCTTTTGATGGCTCAAGTACTTCAAGATCCCTAATTGTGCACACATAAATTATTTTCAAATCCTCTTCACTCAAAGGTTCTACATAAGTTACATATTTTCCATCTACCAAAGGAATGATGATGTGTTATTCCTTGTTCTCAAAATTTATATATCCTTTGTTGAAGTGCAGATTAGCGTTGTTGGCATAACACCAAGGGCACCCAAGAAATGCTAGAAAAATGTCTTCCTCTGCCAGTGCCAATACCTCAAATTCCCCATTAAACTTGGCCCCTTGTATAGTAATATTAGAATCCTTCAAAACTCCAATGGGTGTGGCTTTAGTCATGTTTTCCATAAACAACACATTTGAAGATGGTTGTAATGGTGGTCTCCCCATCTGAATCCATGCGTCTAAAGTGAGTACATTCACTTATGTACCTATATCAATCAAAATATTTCTCAAAAGCCATCCATCAACAACAACATTCAAAGTGATCTCCTTGTCATAATCAAGACTATGAGGAGGTAGGTTAGCATGTAAAATATGTCTTTCACACTCAACTTCAACTTGTGGCGTCTTTCCCCTTAACCATTCCCCTAATAAAGGAATGATGTTTTCTTGTCATAGATTCTTTGCAAACATCCTTTAAGTCGTCAACATCTTTATGAGGAACCTTAGTTGTTTTTGCATCCTCCAACTTCCGCATCTATTTTTTAAACATTCTATCGCACCCTGCAAACTTCTAATAACTTCCATAGTTTCTTGACATATTTCCATCTTATGCATAGGTTCTGGATACTTTACATGCAATTCTTCCTAATTTTTAATAATAGGCTTCTTCTTTGGAACTTGCCTGGCACGCGTAGTGACTAAAACAAGTACAACCTTAGGATCTAGTGATAACTTCAGCATCCACCGATCCTCCACAACGCGATTCATTCTAACCATCCTTGTGCCCTTATCCTACGTATGCTTCTTACTTAGGTGTTCATATAAGTTTGGGCATTCTTCATAATTGTGGTTCTTTTGGCAAAAGGAACAAATAATATTCGAGGGCATTCGCGTCTGTAGTGATCGGGAGATCCGCATGTATAACATGCTCCTCATGGAAATTCACTCATTCCATCGCCGTGACCTTAGCCTCTGAATCATCCACGGTAACCTCGACCTCTACCTCGACCTCCATCAGAGCGCCCTTCATTGTGATTATGTTCATGATTCTCACCTTTTCCTTAGAATTATTCAAAACATTGGTCTGACGTATAGTAGTATCAATGGCATCATGAATCTGATCAATCAACCTGTAATTTTTAGTATTATGAGTTGTAGACCTGTAAATCTTACAGTAACAGGACACATTCTTCCTTATCGTGCATTACAACAAAGGGAACCTACTTGAGTCATGATCTAAGTGACATATCTCATAGTCTATCAACATGGTGCACACCGATTTACAAGGATAAATATCCTTAGTATGTCCTTCTACTTCACAATCTATGCACCAAATCCCATTATGTGTCTCGTGTGATGAATTGGACTTCATTTTAGCATGTAATTGGAACTTCTTTGGAAAACACGATGTAATCGGCATCGGTTAAGGGAAGCGGACCGCATCGGTCGGGGAAGACCAACATCGGTCAAGGGAAAGTAGGAACTAGTGATGGTTGGAAGAACCGTGTCGGTTACTTTGTGCGATGAAGTTTTAATTAACTCTGGGAATTATATCTATTTTTAGCATTAAAATAGATTTATTGATTGTAATTACATGGCTAAGTGCCCTAAGTCTATAAATGACTATATAAGCATAAAATCTAGGGTTTAGAAGTAATGATAAACAAGAATTAGAAAGAACTTGAAAAAGGTTGGTGAGAGAGAATTCTTGTGGTAGAGAAAAAAAAGCTTTGAAGGAAGAAAGTATTGAACATCGAGAGGTGTGGAAGATTGTAAATCTTCATTGTATATCTTGTCAAAGCTTTGGATAATAGATTGGCTTGTTTCTTGGTGGACGTAGCCCACACTGGGTGAACCACATTAAATCTAGTGTTGATTTATGTCTCTTGTTTTGTATATTTCTTCTAGTAGAATATCTACTTTTATTTGCATGTATGCTTAGATCTGATATATTTTCTATACAACCAGAGTGCTAACCCCAACAACTGGTATCAGAGCTTTGTTTGAGGTTTTGTGTGTTGATAGATTTACTCACAGAGGGTTTTGATTGAGTGGGAGCTACAACAATGGTAGAAGATAATAAATACAAGGTAGAGAAATTTGATGGCTGAAATTATCAATTATGGAAGATGCAGATTGAGGATTATTTGTATCAAAGAGATTTGTACTTACCGTTGGATGAGAAGTCTAGACCTACGAAGATGATTGATGAAGAATGGAAGATTCTTGATAGAAAGGCTTTGGGATCTATAAGATTGAGCCTGGTAGCATCTGTGGCTTCCAATATTATAGAAGTGGCTTCTATGGTAGACTTAATGAAATCTCTTGCTAATTTATATGAAAAACCTAGTGCTTCAAATAAAGTTTATTTGATGAAGAAACTATTTAGTTTTAAGATGCATGAAGGTGAATCTGCCTCTAGTCATTTGAATGATTTTCGATCTATTGTAAATCAGTTAAAATCGGTTTTATATACCATTTGATGATGAAGTAAAAGCACTTTTATTCTTATGTTCTTTGCTTGATAGTTGGGACAACTTGGTAATGGTTATTAGTAATACAACATCTGCTAATAATATTTTGAAGTTTGATGATGTGGTTAGTATAATCTTGAATGAAGAAATTCGCAGGAAGAGTACAGAGGAAACATCATCTGGAAATGCTTTGAATGTAAAAGCGAGGGACATGCGAAGGAGAGATCAAGAGTAAGAGTAATGGGAAATCAAAGTCAAGGAAAGCAGATCTAAATCCAGTAAGGGAATTACTTGTTGGAAATGTGGAAAGAAAGGACATGCAAAGAAAGATTGTTGGTCAAAGGATAAAGAGAATCAACAACCAAACAAAGGTAAAGAGGTGAATCTTGCTTCATCAGAGGTAATGCAAGATGCTCTTATTCTTTCTTTGGACAATAGAATTGAATCATGGGTTTTAGATTCAGGAGCTTCTTTCCATGTAACCCCTAATAAGGGTTATTTCAGAAATTATGTCAAGGAAATTTTGGGCATGTTTATTTGGGTGATGATGAACCTTGCAGTATTATTGGTAAAGGGAAGTTCATCTAAAATTGTAGAATGGAAATACATGGGTATTGAAAGATGTGAGGCATGTGCCAAGCCTCAGGAGGAATCTTATTTCGTAGGAAACTAGGTGAATCTGGTTGCATGGTTACTTTTACTAGGAGACTCTTGGAAAGTCACCAAGGGTGCTTTTTTGTGGCAAGAGGTAAGAAGGTAGGAACGTTATATTTATCTACCTATGTTATTACTGATTCTTTTTGCATTATCTACTTAGATTCAGATGCATGCATGTGGCATAATCGGTTAGGTCATATGAGTCAAAAAGGAATGCAAATCTTAAAGGCTAAGGGTAAGTTATCAGATTTGAAAGATTTAGATCTTGATTTTTGTGAGCATTGTATCTTTGGAAAGTAAAAGAGAGTGAGATTTCTCAAAGTTGGGGCAACTAAGAAGGAGAAGAAATTGGAGCTTGTACACTCAGATGTGTGGGGACTAGCTCAGGTAGCTTCTCATGGAGGATCCTAGTATTATGTTACTTTCATTGATGATGCTATAAGAAAGGTATGGGTTTATTGTATTAAACGTAAATCTGATGTTTTTGAGACTTTTAAAAGATGGAAAGCCCTTGTTGAGAATGAATCAAATTCTAAGTTAAAGTGCCTTAGATCTGACAATGGTGGTGAATATTGTAGCAAGGCTTTCAATGATTATTGTTTAGTGAATGGGATACGTAGAGAAAAAACGGTTCAAGAACACCACAAGAGAATGGTGTTGCCAGAAAGAATGAACAGGACAATCATGGAACGTCTAGAAGTATGAGGATACATTCTGGATTGCCCTTGCAGTTTTGGGTAGAAGTAGTTGATACAATGGTTTATTTGATTAACTGTGGCCCTTCAAGTTCACTAGATGGAGGAATACCAGAGGAAGCTTGGACCGGAAAAGAGGTAGATCTTTCTTTTCTTAAAGTTTTTGGTTCAAAAGCTTTTGTGCATGTTGATAAGGAAAATAGAAAAAAAGTTGGATGCAAAATCCAAGAGGTGCACTTTCATTGGTTATGGATCTGGTGATTTTGGTTTCCATTTTTGGGATTTAGAGAATTCTAAAATTATTAGGAGTCGTGATGTTGAATGGAATGAAAAGAGAATGTACTGAGGATCAAATTTTGGTACCCAAGGATGAGAAAATTGAGAAGTTTATTGATGAAAATGAACTCTCGGGTTTTAAAGAAACACCTACAGAAATACACAGTAACCATGGTCGGTTAGTCCCTGACCGACATCGGTCAGATGAACCACCGATGGTTACAGAGGATCAGAACCGGCATCGGTTAGTAACAAACGACGTCGGTTAGAGGTGACCGGTGTCGGTCATTGTCGAAGTTGATACTAATGTTCAGGAGGCCTAGATTGAGCCTCGGTACCCCAAACTCTTGTGAGAAGGTCACAAAGGGTAAGTAAACTTCTAGAAATATTTACACCTTCTCTATTTTATTTATTGTTGACTGATAGTGGTGAACCAGAGAGCTTTGAAGAAGTAATGTAGGATAAGACTCACGTTCAGTGGGAGCATGGCATGGATGAGGAGATGGACTCCTTGGAATAGAACCAAACTTGGGATTTGGTTAAGTTGCCAGTAGGTAAGAGAACATTGCAGAACAAGTGGGTTTATAGGATTAAGGAAGAAGAGGGTGGATAGAAAAGGTACAAGGCAAGGCTTGTAGTAAAGGGATTTTACATAAAAAGTAGGTATTGACTTTGGTGAAATTTTCTCTTATTGTTAAGATGACTTCTATTCATATTGTATTGAGTTTAGTTGTAGTAGAAGATTTGCATTTAGAGAAACTAGATGTGAAGACGACTTTCCTTCATGGTGATTTGGATGAAGAAATTTATATGCGATGCACCACTTGGGTATGAAGTCAAGGGTAAGGAGAAACTAGTGTGCAGGTTGAAAAAGAGCCTATATGGGCTCAAGAAAGCTCCAAGGAAATGGTACATGAGGTTTGATAGTTTTATGCATGAGCATGGTTACTTGAGATGTGAATTTGACCATTGTGTTTATTTCAAGAAGCTTGAAAATGGGAGCTATATTATTTTGTTAATGTATGTGGATGATATGCTTATTGCAGGATCTAGTATGTAGGACATTGGTGAGCTTAAGAGAAAGCTAGCTCACACATTTCTATGAAGGATTTAGGAGCTGCAAAAAGAATCCTTGGCATGTAAATACATAGAGACAGGAAAAACAAGAAATTGTATTTGTCTCAGGAGGATTATATCTACAAGGTGTTAGAAAGGTTCAACATGCAGAATGTAAAACTTGTTAGCACACCTATGGTTGGACACTTCAAATTGAGCAAAGATCAAGTGTCCTTCATCACATGAGGAGGTCAAATACATGACACGAGTGCCATATGCTTCAATAGTTGGAAGTCTCATATACGTTATGGTTTGTACAGACCAGACATTGCACAGGCGTGGGAGTTGTGAGTAGATATATGGCTAATCCAGGTAAAGAGCATTGAAAAGTAGTCAATGGATACTCAGGTATTTGAAAGGGACATATAGCATGTAGTTATGTTATGGAGGTTCAGATATTTCATTACGTGGCTATGTTGATTCGGATATGGCTGGAGATCTGGATGGTAGGAGGAGCACTACTGGATATATTTTCACAGTAGGTGGAATGGAAGTTAGCTAGATTTTGAGATTGTAGAAGGTTGTGGCTTTGTCTACTACAAAGGCAGAGTATGTTGCAGCTACAGAGGCTAGCAAGGAGATGATATGGATGAGTAGGTTCATGGAAGAGTTGGGAAAGGAGAAAAGTGATTGTAAACTATTTAGTGATAGTCAGAGTGCAATTCATTTGGAAAAGAACTCAACATTTCATTTGAGAATGAAACACATTCAATTGAGGTATCACTTCATACGGTAGGTATTGGAGGATGGACAGTTGAATCTGGAAAAGATTCATATGAGAAAGAACCCTGCGGATATGCTAATGAAGCCATTAGCAAAGGAGAAGTTGGAGCTACACTCCACTTCTGTTGGTCTTCGAGTTTGAGACTTGAAGAGGAAGAAACAAAGCTAAGGAAGGATCCAAGAATGACATGTATAGGTATGGTGCAGTAATTAAACTCCAAGTGGGAGATTGTTGAGTTGTGGAGCTCAATTACTTCATTTTAGCATGTAATTGGAACTTGTTGGAAAACACAGTAACCGACATCGGTTAAGGGAAACCGGCATCGGTCGGGAAGACCGACATCGGTCAAGGGCAAGTAGGAACCGGCGACGGTTAGGCGTAGAACCGGTGTCGGTTACCTGTGTGATGAAGTTTTAATTAACTCTCGGGAATTATATCTATTTTTAGCATTAAAATAGATTTATTGATTGTAATTGCATGGCTAAGTTCCCTAAGTCTATAAATGACTATATAAGCACAAAAGCTAGGGTTTAGAAGTAATGATAAACAAGAATTAGAAAGAACTTGAAAAAGGTTGGTGAGAGAGAATTCTTGGTGGTAGAGCAAAAGCTTGAAGGAAGAAAGTACTGAACATCTGAGAGGTGTGGAAGATTGTAAATCTTCATTGTATATCTTGTCAAAGCTTTGGATAATAGATTGGCTTGTTTCTTGGTGGACGTAGCCCACACTGGGTGAACCACGTTAAATCTGGTGTTGATTTATGTCTCTTGTTGCCATACAACCGGTGTGTTAACCCCAACACTCCCAACTTCCTCAACACATAGAGCTACCTCAAGTGCCTTATGCGAGATATGTATAAGTCTTGTGTGAGAGCACTCTTCTAAAAGGCAAAATCATACCTCAAAAAACCATTGAGCATTCGACTCGAGTGAATGTCATAAGATAATTTACAAAAAGGGTCTTGAATAATGCATCATACTCTCAAACACTCTCGGTCATTCCCCTGTTTGATGTCTTTCATGCACGACTGATGCTTTTTACTCAAACTCGGGTATGTGGATCTCTTGCTAAGAAAGCATCACGCATCACGGTATAATCTACACAAGTATGGTTTGGATCATATTTTCTGTACCAAATATGTGTTTTCCCTTACAAAGTAGTTGCAAACTGACTTTCCTTGCACTCTGGAGCTGTAATCACCTTCGCGTGCCATAGCATCTCGCACATGTGCACGTGCTCGGTTTGCATCTTTGATTCCTTTTATTCTAGGATACGAAGATACATCTCCATATAAATTTGGTTTTGTTGGTGAGGACTATTCCCACAAGATTTAGAGCCTATATTACCTCATGTGTTTCCTCCACCTCCAAAATGACCAGATCTGCTAGATCCCAAGACAACTAATCCTATTGATCCCCCTCTTGTAGAAGGAAACAAACCAGAGGATGCAATGACTTGTGTTCCAACAGTTGTGCTAAACTAAACTCCCACGATGTCTGTGAGGTTGTGTTACTCCCGGACGTGATACCAAAATTTTACACACCCGCGTTATGTGCTGATGATGATGCACCATACCTCCAACTAGACCTCCAAATAACACAGAAAATGATTATGCCACCATAGATGAATAAGCTACCTGATTAACTCTTGAACTTGACTACAAATTAACTCTATCTATCATTACTCTACTACCCACACTAGCTTGCTTATTGATAATTGTCATAGAAACCGGAAAACCAAGCGCAAGGGCTAGGTCGCAGGTAGGATCAGATGCATGCTCATGGTCCTCAATATTTCTTTAGACGTTCCTTCATCTGAAACTAAAGAGGGTTCTCTTCCATGCTTTCCCAAATGGGGGATTTCCATATGCTCTAGCTCCATGTCTTTTATGTGAGCATTTTTTCATACTTTGTAGAAATTTTGGATTGTGGTTTGGATATTGAACTTTGTATCACTAACACAAGAAATAAAAGCTACATTTATTCCATTTCCCTTTCTCATTTTTTCCTTTGTTTTCTCTCTTTTTACACTTTGTAATCATAGTGATCAAGAAGGAACTTTGTATCCTTGATGAATGAATCTAAAAAATTGTGTGTCTTGGTTTGTTAGTCTCGCTAGATGTTTCATTTTTCTTTCCTCTAATTTAATGTTTGAAATACTTCGGTTATTTGGTGTGAACTCTATAATTTTCTACTCACAGTAATAACCTTCCCTTTCTCAATTTCTCTCCTTCACCTCCCATCACTGTAATTTCCCCCTTGTACCCTGTATAAGTACTTTGTCATAGGAAACCCTCTTTAATGAAATGTTCTGTATCTTATCCCCACCCTACCGGTGACCCGATAACATTAAGATAAGATTAGACGGTTAACATTCAATAATGGGAGTCTCCTTATATACAAGGAGGAGGAGGCGTAGGCTCGTGAGCGTTGGTGGAAACACATAATTTTTCATACTCCAAATTATTTCAACAGTTCCCTAGAATGCATAGGAATTTTTGGATTCCTTAGCAAATACTAGGTGATCCGATTATATATCGATGAGATGATTAAAAGGGACATACCAGCACCGATGGTAGATGAGGTGGAGAAGGCTAAGGAGGAAGTGGAGTTGGAGGTGATAGATATGGATGATGTTGGAATTTGGAGGATTTTAGTAGTGAGTGGTGGACATAATGAGATCGGAGTGGGCCACTTGATGAGAGGCGTATGGGGAGGGTGATGTTGGCAAGGAGATGGCTAGGATATAGGCATATTTTTATGAATTACAGTTTAATCGAGATAGACTAATAGTATAGTGAGACACCACTCGTCATGAGAGGGATACCTGCGGCGAGAGAGAGATCAAGCGCGCTTACGGCATGACACATACCAGCAACGAGTGGGATAGATATCGTCATTAGAAGGAGGCATTGTGGGTTATATAGAGAGGTGGGGGTAGATTCAGAGGATACCGAGAGTGTAGCATAGGGTGCAAGGCCGAGTGCATGGCGAGTGTAGTAATACCTTCGGTGGAGAGCCAACAACGGGAGGATAGATGAGACCTCCTGGTTTTGTGGCCATTAAGGAGTATCGGGTGTTGGGGGAGGAGATGAGGTATTATGAGTGTCTCGTGATGAAGCACCTTCTGGCGTACCACTATGTTGAGCACAAATCTATTGAGCATGCGGGTCACCTTAGCGAGAACTAGGAGTGTCACACAACCTCAGAGAGATCCGGGTCCAAATGGAGGAACGGCGAGAGGCTAGGTGTAGAGAAAAATTTTCATTTTGACTTTACCACATAGTGTGTAGATTTTTTTGAATCGGATGTATATGATTTTTTATATGATCCCTTTGGAGGAATTTTGTATAAACATTATTGATGAGATATATATATATATATATATATATATATATATATATATATATATATATATATATATAATTATGATTTTGGATTCATGTGTTATTGATTTATTTTTATGTGATGTTATATATGAGTTTGTGATGAGATGTTGAAATATTGAATAGTTTAGATGTATTTGATATGATGTTAGATGCGTAGATGTTGATATGATGTTTAGATGTATAAATGTTGATATGATATTTGATGTTGATATAATGTTGATGAGATGTGACTGAAAATGTAATGATCTTGATGTATGTTTTAAAATGTGTTTAATCATGGTTAAGAATAAATGTGAAATGTTTTTTTTTGAACTAGATTTGATATATATATGATCTGATGGTAAAAAATATGTATTTCAATGCACTTGAGGCCTTGTAATAGATGTTAACATATAACTAATAATAATTAGTCACATGTAGGATCTTGGATATAGATGGAAATGAGCTTATATACCTTCTTACAACATGGGAAGGGTTGATATGTAGTTTGTATGGGGAGTAGGTTCTCCTTTTATGGCTTATAGGCTTATGCCCCAGTTATATTTTCATTTTATTGTGCAAACTGATCAATGTGGGAAGTTTGCTTATGGGAAATTTGGTCGATGTAGGAAGCTTTCCTAGGATGCTTTTGATATTTTCACTTTGACATGAAGGTTGATCGATGCAGACTCCTTTTTATGAGTATCCATCCTTTGAGGGTGTGGTCTACAAATTTTTTATTTTAATTTTTATATATTCCTTCTTAGAGGGATCGGTCTATATTTTGATTTCAGTTGTCCTTTGAGTGATCAGTATGTATTTTGATAATATAATTAATATTTTTCCTTTGAGGGATCAGTCTATATATTTTTGACAATGTGCATCCATATATATTTTTGAATTTATTTGAGCTGAGGGTAGGCCTAGTAGACCATTTGAGGAGGGGAAAATATGTGTGTACAAACTACACATGTGTACCCTTAGCATGTTTTTAGTTGGTAGATAAGGATAAGGTGAAAGTAATGATTGTGGGGTTCTGCTAAGGAATAAATTTTCCATGTGAAAGATGCGATGAACAGAGACATGGTGTTCATCTTTAAGGTCACAAATATAGGATACCGATAGAGGACCAGATGCTTCCAAATAATTACAATAGTGTATGATAGGTTAGTGGCACAACAAGATATTTGATGTGACTAATGTCATGTTGGTATATATGTTAACAATAGAAAGGTTGCAAGTGCAAGGAATTTAAAGGTTCCTTTTCAAGTTTACCATCAAGGGAGGCTAAGTGATAGGCTCTCAACCCATATTTGTGAGTGATGACATATGGAATGATCCAGTTAGGGGAAAACTTTCCATGTTTACTCCTTTCTAGAGTAGTGACATTTTGATTCTCTTTAAGGAAAAGATCACTAATTTTGAAGTCATATTCTTTGACATGTTTGTTGTAGGATATTTTGATGCATTCTTGTTAGACATGATGTTGTTCAAGTTCAAGAGCTATTCGGATATGTTTGTCTAATAATTCAATTTGTGTTAAGCGTTCTTAACGATAATCCTCATCAAATATAAAATCTCTTAGGGATGCGCCGAGACATGGAATCTAATCTTCAAGGGGTAGGACTGCCTCGGAGCCGTAGACTAAACATAAGGGTGTAGAACCTATAGGAGTACATATGCTAGTTTGATAGGCCTAGAGAGAAAATGGAATTTGGAGATGTCAATTCCTACATGTTTGGTCAATTATTTTCATGAAGATTTTTTTAGCATTTTTTCAAAATCTTACGCTTCGACCATTTTCTTGTAGATAATAAGGGGATGAAAAAATAAGTTTTACGTTGTATGTATAGCAGATTTTTTGAATCTTTTTGTTTCTGAAGGATTTACCATTATCTATGATTATTTTGTGAGGAATGCCAAAGTGATCAGATAATGTGATGATGGATTTATCAGCTTTGGTGGAGACAAGGGTAATATATTCCACCCATTTTGTAAAGTATTCGGTGGTGATGATGATAGAGTGATATTGTTGTGATGATCGAGGATTGATGAGGCCGATGAGGCCAATGAGGTCAAGTCCCCATTATGAGAAAGGCCATAGATCCTAAGCAGGTTGTAGGGCTTGACTTGGAATATGAGTGAGATTGGAGTGTTGTTGAATGCACTTTTTAACGTATGCACAAAAGTCTTTGACAAGCGTCGTTGATACTCGTAATGTAATTATAATATATTTTTCAATCCAAGGTGGTGTCCATGGATGTTTGCATTAAAGGGAACAGTTGGAATTGTTCTCAGCACATACTTAATAATGGAATTAACCGAATGTTATATTAAGCGCAATTAGGAAATGAAATGCATTAGAAGTAAAATAATATTAAAGACAAAATTTAAAGGTACGAAAACAATTCAATGCCATAATTTTAAATGAATACAAAATGATAGAAAGGAAACAACAATAAGGTGCATCTTACGAATCTAATCAAGTAAATACCCCCCATTGAGGAAATCATTTTCACTATGTGGACACACGTCCTAAGGTCACAAGGGAGCCACTTCGGTTTCACAAGCTTCATAAACAATCACATAATATCTTGCATGTTTTATTAGATAAATGGTTGATCACTTTATCACCTAATCATAATCATCATCCATCTTGTAGAATTGAGAAGGTAAGGGGATGAATTTTTGTAATTTCCTTGGCATTAATGGACATCACAACAATAGTTGTTTGGATCTACAACAAAATTTAGAACTTCTCAAATAAAAGGGATAATTTCATTAAATTTAGACGTAGATATCCTTCTACTTCCACGATTCACTTCTCTACATAGGATAATACATCCCATGACATTCCTTCATAGGAACTACTAGTTCATCAACCTCTTATGGGTGATATTTTTCAGGATCTTCTTCACACCCATCTCCTACATGACCTACTTAATCAATAAAATCTAAATGGATACCAAAAGTTACAAAGTCTAAATTGGAAAATAGAACTACGATAGTAAATCATGTGATTGAGTCCACGTAAGATCCATCTCATATAATTGCAAAACCATGTACCAAAATAACTCATGTTGATTACTGATACATTATTGCAACTTAAAATGAATATTTGGAAGTTATCAATCTATCTAGATCAACCAAGTAATTATGCCAAGTACGAATGATAATTAATCATATATCCATAATGTTAAGCTATAAATTCACATATACATATATATATATATATATATCTAGAATCATTAAAATATAATATACAAATAAGGGACACACCTTGTCAAGATAATAAAATAAATCCATAAAATGTCCCTACACATATAAAAACTCATCATAATCAAATATATCTATATTATCTTGAGAGGTATAAGTATCTCCAAGATGCCTAGGTATTTGAGATCACAAGCATGACCTATATTGTTACACTCACTCTCATAACTAATCACACTCCAACATAGCCCGGGCATAGTCTCTTTGAAGTGTCGAATACCTATCCATGAAATTTTTGTACACATTTACTCTAGGGGCTGCAATTGGTCATCTATCTACCTTTGCACGAAGATCATCTCTCTCTAACTACCACTGTGTATGTCACTGCAACTATTGTAGTTGGATCAAAAAGTGGGACATGCTTCCTAAAAAATGTCATCTTCACGCTCTAACAATACAACGCTTAAAATATCATATGAACATTTTGTATCAAAGTGTGTATCAACCCATCAACAATAAAATACCAATATACATCACCTGCAATCAAAATCAAATATCAAACATTGTATTATCCATAATGTCAAATTGATTTATTCAATCATATAATATATCTAAAATTCACATACAAAATACAAAAATACAACACAACCACATGTACTTACGTTATTATTGGTGAAATAATTTTTCGCGGTGTCAATTATTGATTTTCACTAAGCTGTCGTCATGGGGCTAAGCCCATCCTTGTAAAATGGGGAGACTACAATTATTGAATGTAAAGTAACTAAACTTGTGGAATGGTCCTTACTTTGGAGATCACACGGGAATACTCAACTAGACATGTGGCAAAGTGCTTGCATGCAGAGTACAAGGAGGGATTTTCTATGAAGGGAGGTAAAGGAGAGTAGGATAAATAAGGAGAGAGGATTAATTTTATGAGTAGGCTCACACAATTCACATACATCAACTAAAGTAGGTACACATTCAATTATAAGAACACAACAATGCTAACAATGATAAGACCAACAAATCATAGACACAAAATTCTATTGATTCATTCATCAAAGGCACAAACACCTTTCTTGGTTTTGCAAGATTACCATGTTTACAAAGTTGGAAAGTAGAGAGAGAGAATAGAGGAACATAAGCATAGAAAATAGAATAAATGCAGCTTTTATTACTTGATGTAGTAGTGGTAAATCTCAACAACATACAATCAATCAATAAAAATTGCCAACCCCTTGGAATGGAGAAGCCATTCCAATTTATAGCATTACAAACTATCCTTTCATCTCCCCCACATGACTTTTCACCTTCCTCATCACTTGTGACCTTCCACATTCCTAGGAATGGAAAATGATTTTTTTCTTATTGATGAAAAAGGACTCTTACAATGTTGAATTGAGGGTCACTTAAGTGAATAGGAAAAATAGGGAAAAAGTGCATTCTTAGTGAAGAATTAGAATATGAGAGAGAGAGAGAGAGAGAAATAATAGAGAGAGAAGGGTTGACCAATCTGATGAAGATGAATCCTTCTAATGGACCTCTGAGGAAATGCTTCATGAATGAGAATCTTGAGTCTGTGACCACTTGTTAAATCGAAACATTGTGATTGCACATCCTTCCTCCTCCTACAAAATGCAATAACACTCCATAGTATTGAATGATTTTTTAAGAACACGACAAGTGAATGACATCGAGAATCATCCTCTTACCCTTCCTGGCTCTGAAACCTTCTTTGAATGGAATCATCATTATAATGCTCACGCACTTTCTTACGTAAATGCCTCTCATTGGAATGTATTTCCTTCACCAGATAGGAGGATTGATTCCTGAATGGAAATTGAAGAGATGTTTGAGAGTGAGTTCCATTTTCTTGACCTCCAAACCGCATTAAAGCGATGAAAATTCCACCTTCTCTAACTTGCTAGATGTGAGAACATTATCAAGCATGGATCAAGTGTTTAAAAACACTTCGCGAGGTATGCATTGCTTGATATGACTACCATCATCACTCATGGTGAGATTCTCTCGTCATGATCATGATGATCATCCTCTTGGTGACTTGAACTCGAATGAAGCTCTCAATTCTTTTCAAAATCTTCACCGACCTTATTATACCCGATTACACTCATTATCCAAGTGAACACTCTGATCTTGTTCCTTGTCACAAAGTGTGATTTACATGATGTCCCTTTCATGAATGAATTCAATTAGAGTGACTTCATTCTGCCACAATTGGAATGAGTTAGATCATCTAGCTCCTTTCATCAAACTATGTTGTGTAGATATCTCCTCGAATCGATGCTTTGAGATCATGCGGAGGGTTTTCTTTTTTATTTAGGCCACGACATGCCTTCTGGCATTGTGATGATGGAAAAATAATGAGATAAGAAAAATGGGATTTGTCACAATTTTTGGGCTCACTTCCAAGACTTACTATTTTTAGCAGGTCTTGGCAAGACTGTTATTTTTAGCAATTTTTTATTGTTTTCACTTACTCATGCTTCTTTCTCATTCAGAATGTTGATGATTTTCCTTTTTTGACAATTTTTATTTTTATATATGCATTGTCATGAACACATGTTATTTTTAGCAAGTGTACCTACATGTGTCGATTGCAACGAAAAACAGACTTGAAATTTTGGGTTTTATTCCAAGATTTCCTACTCCAATTTTGAGATGATTCCTTCATTTGGATGAGTGGGAAAATGATATTTTCATCAAAGGGGGAAGAGTACTAAATAGGAGGATTGATTCCTTAATGGAACTTGAAGAGATGTTTGAGAGTGAGTTCCATTTTCTTGACCTCCAAACTGCATTGAAGCGATGTCAATTCCACCTTCACTAACTTACTGAATGTGGGGACATTATCAAACATTGATCAAGTGTTTAAAAACACTTCATGAGGTATACATTTCTTGAGATGACTACCATCATCACTCATTGTGAGCTTCTCTCATCATTCTCATGATGATCATCCTCTTGGTGACTTGAACTCGAATGAAGCTCTCAATTCTTTTCAAACTCTTCACCGACCTCATGATTTTCTTGATTGCACTCATTATCCAAGTGAACACTCGATATTGTTCCTTGTCATAGTGTGATCTACATGATGTCCCTTTCATGAATGAATTTAATCATAGTGACTTCCTTCTTCCACAATTGGAATGAGTTAGATCATCTAACTCCTTTCATCATATTGTGTTGTGCAGAGATCTCCTCAAACTAATGCTTTGAGAGCCTACTGAGGGTTTTCTTACCTATTTAGGCCATGAGACACCTTCCTAGCATTACGATGATAGAAAAAATCAATGAGATAAGCAAAATGGGATTTGTCACAATTTTATGGGCTCAATTCCAAAACTTACTATTTTTAGCAAGTCCTAGTAGGACTATTATTTTTAGCAATTTTTCACTGTTTTCACTTTTTTATGCTTCTTGCTCATTCGGCATGTCAATAATGCTAAGGATTTTACTTTTTTGACAACTTATTATTTTTAGACATGCCTCGCCATTAACACATGTTATTTTTAGTAAGTACACCTACATGTGTCGAATTGCAATGAAAATAATCTTGAAATTATGGGTTTTATTCCAAGATTCCATGCTCCGATTTCCAGATGATTCCTTTGTCTGGGTGAGTGATAAAATGAGATTTTCATCAAAGGGTGTAAAATACGAGGAAAAATAGTCCTCTATATCTTGAAAAATTTGTCACCTCGTCATAAAATAAATGGCTCGGATGAAAGTAGATTTTTTAGGATCATTCACTCCAAGTTTTAGGTATTTTTTCTGTCGTCTCTTCGGGAAAAAGTAAAATCCTTCTTAGAGAGAAAATTTTTGAGAGGAAACTCGATCCTCCATATCCCTAAAAATTAGCCACCTCATTATGCAAGAAATGGTTCCATGATGAAATTATATTTTTCGAGGATCATTCACTCCAAGTTTCGGATAATTTGACTATAGATCTCAGTAGACTCAACGAAGAATTTTATTGTTGTGGCATGGCATCCATTAATGAATTTTGGAGGAGTTTTCAACATCATATTTCATAAAAATGTTTGTGTAGTGAGAATGAGTTGCAAATGAGTTTTAGTGAAGTTGTAATTCACTATGCTTTGAATCGGGTTGAAGCTAAGTTTATATGGGGTTCAAATCTAGTGCAATCGGGACAATTAGGACAATTGGGAAAAATAAATGAAACTTGGAGTAGGATTTTTACAATTGGAAAGCATGGGGAGAGGAGGATGTGATGAGGGGTTGGGAAAATCACCAGGGGCTATAAAATGGCATGGCGGAGCTAGAGAGGGTCATATGGGGTCCAAGGGCTACATGCATGCCTTGGGTCTCAAATTTTTGTCCCATTTATTCCTTTGGGATACAAATGGGACAATTTGGGAAAAATTAGGACACAAAATTGCGACCTAGAGCAAGGTGGTGACACATGGCAACTTGAGAAATTAGGTTTGGGGGCTTAAATGAGGTCATGTGGAGCTGGAAAGAGCTAATGAAGTGACCAAAGGATACATGCATGCCTTGGGTCACAATTTTGTGTCCCATTTTTATATTAGGGTAATAAAGGGACAATTAGGACACAAAAGTGTGACTTGCCCCATTTAGAAAGTTAGTTTTTGCCTTAGATGTCCATTTTTGGACACCGAACTTGAAAATTTCACCTCAAGAGCTTAGGAAAATGGTTTGGGGTCAAATATTATATTATTTTGACTCCAAATCACATTTAAAGATCAATGGAAGCATTACTAAAATCCAATCATTCCTAAAACTCTAAATCGGGGTATTTTTCATCTGAACCGAGAGGGCAATCTGCAGGAAGTTTGAAATATCTCAAGAAACCCTTAAGCCTTAGATCAAATTTGATATTTCCACCTTATATATAATTCCAATAGATTTTAAATTTATTTTTTTTCCTCCTAACTCATTTGGAAACTCTTGGAATCATTCAAAGAATTCAGGTTTCACCAAGGAGCCTTCATTTCCCACACCTTGAAAACTCGGTGTTGAACAAATTGTTCCTGAATCTAATTTTCTTTCTTAAAATTTCCTAAATTTATTCAAACCTCTTAAATACTCTCCGACACCACCCTTGGATACTTTAGATCATCCTTGAATGTTCCTAGAGGATGCATATTGGCTTCAGAATCAATAAAATTGGCCTTTTAGGCCTCCAAGAAGACTTGTCTTTCATCAAACTTCACTGAATTCAATCATCAACTTGTGTAATCATACCTACACACTGAAATAAAATGAATGATCATGTTAACACTTTCCTCTAATCCGGGATGATGGTTGAATTGACAACATCTTTGGCCAAAGGAAGGATGTACAGTGACTAGGAAGCCTAATTTTCAATTATGGGTTTAGTTATCATGCTTCAAATTTTCAATTTTCATGTTAGTTATCTTGCATGACAATAGTTATGTAATAGTTGCAACTACATATGTCGTTGGGAGCATGGGACATGGTTGCAATGTGATTCCTCCTACTTTTCCTCCCTATTATGGAGGTGGCATCTATGGAACTCCCAATTACTAGAAATAATAGTGGAAATCAAGATGTCGTCCTCCACTATGTATACACTATAGTGACCCCTAAATCATCACCTACAAACATGACAATCACTTGATCCCTCTCTACCATACGCATCGGTGCTAAATCATGTGTTGTAGGCCCCTGAACTATGTCCATCTCTTTATGTAGCTCACTTTGTTTTCCTCCATATATAGGGCTGGGGCACATCATGCTTGAGCCTAAACTACCTCATGACGTGCTCACACTAAAAATATATTTTTCATAAGAGGAAATTAATCCTTAATCCAATAGTCACAAGGATGCAATAAATATTTTCCCATCCTCGTCCTACCCACGATAATCCATATACGGCCTCCACACTATACTACCAAGAGTTAATCTTTTTATATCGGACTAATACTCCAACGTGTTAAGTGCTCGACAACAAGGTACTACCCACTACACTTTGTAAAAATATTAGGATGTTCCCATTTGGCATAGGTGATCCCTGTTGGGTAAATAATTGTAATGTTTTCATTAACCCACACATGTAACATATTAGCAAGCCCTCGACATCTTGCATAAGCCTCATAAGCAATTCTATATAAATCCTCTACAAATGGGCTAACATACATCAACCTCGTGCATATCGCACACCTCTCTCCTCGATCGCACGAAGAATATCACACTTACAATAATATATCCTCACCCCACTACCATCAACAACATAAAATCAAGTAGTGCATAAATAAACTTTCACAATCATGGAGCACCTAATCGACAATCTCACTAAGTCGGACTAATAACCTTGGTTGAGCATCCCTACCATGGAGATTCCAATACATATGTTCTCTACGGATATATCCAAGACCCTCATCCAAAGAAATAACTACCCTCTCTCCATGAAGATCCCTCCACACATCCTCCATGGTAACCATCATCTCACCCATAAACAACTAAAGTGTAAATGTATTTGCATTCCGCCTCTTGGCAAGTGTCGTAATCAAATGCATATTGTATGGAATATCTCCTAACCATGTGACATATCGAAGGCTAGATCAATCTAGAATGGCCTAGTTAATGATGTCAAGCCCTAACTCTCTCAAGGTATCCATATGTTAACCATGCCAAAACTCTCTCGCATGTAGGTCACACTTTGCAAAACAACACAAAAAATCAATATTAACATCTCACTATGGCAATAATATAAACTATAATTCAATGATACAACTAACAAAGCAATATCCATTACACATAAGGCAAATTGTCAAATGTTATTCCGCCTCTTGGCAAGTGTCGTAATCAAATGCATATTGTATGGAATATCTCCTAACCATGTGACATATCGAAGGCTAGATCAATCTAGAATGGCCTAGTTAACGATGTCAAGCCCTAACTCTCTCAAGGTATCCATATGTTAACCATGCCAAAACTCTCTCGCATGTAGGTCACACTGCAAAACAACACAAAAAATCAATATTAACATCTCACTATGGCAATAATATAAACTATAATTCAATGATACAACTAACAAAGCAATATCCATTACACATAAGACAGAATTGTCAAATGTTACCATCGAAAATAGGACACTAGCAACAAAAAGCAAACACTAGTGTTGGAATCTGTTGGTTTAGTCCATGATGGGAAAAAACTGTCAAGGCACATTTGTGACTATGTATAACTCAAAATGACTCAAATTTAAAATTTACAAATTCATAAAATAAGGAAAAATATTGCATTTTTTCAATAAATTCAAACACTTACCAACTTGTCAAGTTAGTTAGCATATAGGGCCTCCTATACTCGAACAAATTGTTAAGTGAGGGCCTCTTGGGAGAGCATCATCGTATCTATCTCTAGGCTCATATCCTCTCAAGTACAATAACAAATGAAATAGGTTGAACTCTTCAAATCTATCTATATATGGTAAGTTGACTTCTAGACAATAGTTCTAAAAGGATATTCAAGTCAACCTAATCTACTTACCTATGTAATTTATACACACAATATCTTGAGCACCGTATATCAAAAATTACATCATTGGTGACATTGGAATCGTGATCTCGCCATCTTTCACACAAGTCTACTTACTCTACTATATACAAACACTATAAACTTTGCTAATCAATTGATTCTACATAATATCTTTCAAAGCAATGTGGCATTCTACACAATGCACTCAATTGTCTACTCCATTAATACCAACTATCTCATATTTATATCAATTTTTCTTTTGGTTCAACCAATTTGATTCTCTCACCACAAGGGAACACATATCGGGGTTTTTATTCAAGTCGCATATTTGCACAAGGCATTATACGCTGAGCTAATTAATAACACCGACAAAATTCAAGGTGTAGAATGAAAAGGTCAAAGAAACGAGGGCAAAAATGCAAGGATTCAAGCAAATATCAATCTTAGACAATCAATTTTGGATTTTCTCAAGTATCTATAAAGTTTATAACAAATCAACTATAATGAAAAACTCAATACAACTACACTTGATTTATTACAAATGCATGAGGTAATATATCTCATTTGATTCTATTAAAAATTCAAGTACATTGTATTTGTTACAAATGCATGGGCAATATATCTAGTTTGATTTTACAACTTAAGTACTATGTGTATATTATAAATGCAAGGGGCAGCAATGTATTTAGGTTGATTTTATTAGAAATACAAATACACTGCATTTGTTGCAAATATAGAGCAATACATCAATTTCAATTCATTTCTATTTCAAGAAGTTTGAGACGTTCAAGAAGTTCTAAACCTAGAGTTGTCTACAACATAGTGGTTTATTATGGAAAATTTGTTAGGGTTTAATGACAACAAATATCCTATGGCTTTACAATTTGAACCCATGCGGTTCCACTCCTCTCGAGTATTGGGAAATTACCGCACACCCAACCTCCTCACTTTTATTTTTAGTACACATAGTTGATGGTGATCACCTTCAATTCAACAAGGGTTTGTTAGAAACGCCTCCTTGAATACCTCAACACCTACAATACTCCTCTCCAAGTGAGTCGCACAAAAGACTCACAAGTTCACTATGTTTTCCCTCCTTATCCCCTTTTCTCTTTGGTTGTCACAATGTGGCACACTTTCAATATCTTCATGCAAACGGTATCATATGGCAAGCAATCAACCCAAATAGGTACGCTTTGTATTTCTCTTTTAACTAGCAAATCTCATTCACTATATTAAAGGTTGAGTGGCATGAGAGAAGGGAATGTAGACACTTAAAATCGCCACAATCATTATTACATAATACACCTTTGGAAATTTTATATGAATGAGTCTTGAACATTGAAATCAATACTTAGTGGTGTGTGGTCTTGTCTTGTCTCCATTGTATGGGTTGATAGTCGATGTCGACCTCTTGTTGCACTCCATGTCACCTTGTTTCATTAGGTCACAAAGATCTCTTGTTGTGTTCGGGGACTTATTTTGGGCCCAAGGACATAGCATTAACTTGAACACCGACATCATATGGTACGGTTGAAAGTTGCATGGTATTATCCCAAAGTGCAAGTGTTGGCTACTTTGACCATTACAATCCTTTGTTATTGTTGTTAACCTATGTTTTTCAAATTGTGGGTTAGATTTACACACCATTGGATCCTAATTTCAAAGTAAAAGGATTCTATATATACAAGATTCTTATGAGGTCTAAATCATCAAGCACTATCAAGTATCTATCTACAAGCACTATTCCAAAGGGCACTAAAAGGGCAATACTTTAGCTAATATCAGTCTACAAGAATTCAAGAGAGTTTTACATCTAAAGATATCTAATTAGCATGTTATCGATGTTCTAAACGCAATGGCAAACATAATGGGAGTCACTCTAGACTTGCATTCACTCTTGCATGAGCACTAGGAGAACTACATGGAGTTTGAGCCCCTCATTTGGGTAATGTAGTGCAGCACTTGGTCAAAATCAACAAGGAATTGGCCACCAAAAGCGAGACAACTCAATCACGATAACTTGTTTTGCTATCTAATATATATTTGAGTGTTTATATAGGAAATTAGGGTTTTGATCCTTATAGGACCATGTACAAGTATTTTGGAAGAAGTCAAAGCACAAGCGGCAACTAAAGACAAAGACGAAGATGAAGCAACCCAAATTAACAAGATCAACGCCAAACACTATCATAAAGTAGGATAGAAGTATTTCTCTCTAGTGTCTAAGATGGCACTAGTGTTCAACAGTTTTGACACTTTGTTTTAGAGACAAAGCACAATCAACCCTGTCACAACTTGTTTGACCCATTTTTAGACCCAATCAACACATGAAACAACATAAAAGCTAAGTGGATACTCTAATCCGAAATGTCTACCTCTTAAATGGCTTAAGTGCGTGATAATCGTAACCGTGTTAGGAATAATTGTGTTAGTGCTACCATATGGTAAGCAATAATATTAGGATAGTTAGTATATTTGTATTTATGTGAGAAATAATGTTGTGGGTTGTTATGTGAGTGAGTTGTGGGAACAACTCACATAGAGTTTTAGGTGAGACAAATTAGGTTGTTAGACCAACCTTCCTAGATTAGTGTTAGTAGTTTTGGAGTGGTTATAGGAGTTAAAATAGATCTCCTATATATTTGTAATGTTTACATTATGAATTTATGTTGAATGAATTATTGAGTGTATGCTCTTTCTCCAGATATGGGGTAAAACCCACATTTGGTATCAGAGCTGGTTTCGAAAGGGGCCTGGTTTTTCACTCCACCCATGCCTTTGTTTGTCAGGTAGACTTAGAGAACGGGTGAGCGGATACCACGGACCTCGCAACAAACCTGTTACCTTTGTTTGTGTTCATCCATATGTTGTAGATCCAAAACGTTCAAGCATTGGATATGCAAAGCGAACCTCATGCAAACCCCATTACTAGTTCGTTCACCCTTCTTGCACTATGTCGACAATATGGCAGAGCGAGACCTCGTGTGAACCCGTTTGGCAGGCATCATTCACTTGCATCATCTTATTCTTTCCATTTCGTTCACTCTTTCCGCAGTTTTTCATTCCATTTTGTTCATTGTGGTCATTCAAAATGAGAAAAATTGAAAAAAATCAATTGGAGCATATATTTCAGATTCTGGGGAAAGTTTGTGTACGTGAAAAAAAAATTAGTGTGCAGATTTGTATGGTTGAAAATCCAATTAAAATATTGGATTTATTTGTGTTACTTTCAAATTATTTGGATCGATGGTCGTTACATTGATCATTTGGGTTGAATTTTGCATCGACTTGGGGATTACCTTTGCATTTGTCTTGGAACGATCTTAGTCTAAACCCAACTGGAATGGTAGCAATGTCTCCTCTCCATATTTGTTCAACCCCGCTTCGTATAATCCCACATGTTATAGTCCTGCAATATTTCATGTCGACAAATTCCAAGCGACCCAACCATTGTTTAGTGGTTAAACAGGCATTGACCAAATCCATAACTCAAATTTGCACAGCGAAAGGATGAAAGGATATTATTCAATGTCATAGATCGGTTGATTCTCTAAAATACTAACATCGATTTGAACTATATGCATTCATTAGCATGAAGACCACTTGGCAAGTTTAACCAACTTGACTCCCATGCGGCTTACCTCATGAGAAACTTGGTTCAACGATATCTACATGATATTCAATTCAAAACGAGTGGCTCGATCCACCTCGGCATTCGATGCAAAACCAACAAATTGTTTCTTGATCTTGGCACCATCAACATCAAAATATGATCAACCTTGACTATTGGCATTCGCGTACTCGAGCACAACGTTCAAAATTGCACCTGTCACAGCCCTTCCGAGGGCTTCCAACCCGTCAGAGAAGGGCAGGTCAAAATTTGCCTGTAAAAAAAAATCAAAACCTGTAAATCATTTGACAAATTGTAAGTGTAATATTTTATTCAAATTGTCAAAAGAAGGGTTGTGTGGAAAAATGGTCGTCAACCACTGTCATTTTAATTTGTAAATCCCGATAAAATATTTAGTTGCAAACACAAAATTTGGATGTTGGGCACTGGGAATATGGGATTAAATATACTACAAACATAAGTATATCATTTTTCTAAATTTCCATCCCATATATCAAATCATGTGACAAGTGATGATGTAGATATTTAAAGCACGAGTAAAGTCCATTAGAGTTTGTCATTGTAAACAACTATTTGCATAGCTTAGCGGCTTCTAGGTTCTAATATTTATAGCTTAGTAGTCACTAGCTAAATTGGTAATACATCAACATGACCATGGTAAATTTTAGAGCTTAGCGGTCGCTAGGTAACTTTGGCTAGACCATGGTGAATTTTAAGATACAAGCAAATTCCATTAGATTTTGTCATTGTAAACAACTCTTTGCATAGCTTAGCGGCCGCTACCCTACAACCATAGTGATATTTAGTAATGTTATATATATGAAGGTGAATTTTACAAATTTTAATTTCTCGCTAATGGCGATTTGAATTAAAAAATTTGGTTATTGGCATAAACGTTGGGCGAAATGACCCTAAAAGTAACTTGAACCTTTAAAATTTAGGTGAATTAGTCATACCCATATACCTAAAATTTCACAAAATTTTAAAAACCAAAATATTCATGAATTAATGAAGATTCGCCACTAAAATTTTCCCTAAGTGAAACCCAAAACCTATGAGATGGAAATAGTGGACAATATCAATTAACCATGAAGGCTCGAAGTATAAATTATATAAGCCAAGGATCATATCAATGTCGAGTCAGAGGATCACTACATTGGAACCTATTGGCTTGAGCCTAATATGAATCAAAGGGATGTTCTTCTCGTTTAACATGCACATTAAGCAAAGTGAGTTCGAAAAGATAGTGGAAGGTGCGGAATAATGGCATTCATAGAGGTGACATATAGAAAATCAAATTTGAGTTTGAGTTAATAGTTATGGATAGTTTGCTTTTGTTTTTGTTGTCTAAATGCTTGAGCGTCTAGAGGTGCATTAACACACCCTAACACATTTAGACCAATATAATTGATCTTACTCATCACTTGTGTGCTTAATGTTGTAAGAAACAAACTATTAAGCAAATTTTCAAAGTAAATGAGTTAATTAATAGATGACTTATTTTAGGTTGAGTTTTAAAATAGCGTTATAATAAAATAGACCCTATGTAGGGGGTATAGATATTGTTCTTAGATGTGATTGATGTAAAATATTATATTCAACACCTAATTAATGTTCTTAGTTTTTATAAAACATTCATTTTTAAAAAATGAATCTCTCGATTAAAAAATGTTCTTAGTTTTAATAAACATTCATTTTTTTATAAAAAAACTCTCAATTAAAAAATGTTCTTTATTTTTGTGATGTGGTTACTTAATCTACTCTTGTCATAAGAAGTGCGAAATATTTATACTACTTTTCATCATCGAAGGGTTGGTCCAATATTTACCCTTCACATTGAAATTCAAACCAACCCTTCAAATTTGATCTTTGCTTAGGCACACATGATTAAACATGCGGCTTATCTCTTCTCATTGGAGATCTCGCCTCACCTCTCAGCCATGGCAGATTGCATCAACGGCACGAAAACAAACTCACTTAAATTTCGTGCTCAGCATCAAAATCCTCCAAATTAATGTCTTCATTTTTATTGGATGCTTCCCACGTTGGATGGTTCGATTGACTCTAGGCTTCTATTATTGGTGGTAAACTATCCTTTTCACAAAGGCATATGAGGAGCGAGTGGTAGAAGGTTTGAACCATCTTGAGCACCTTTAATTTTTTTATAAAGGAAAATTTTGTGTTGGCACTTTTTCGAAAAGGGAGAAAGAAATATAATGTAGTTTCTAAAAATATGAGGATGAAATTGTATTTGAATGCATTACGGTGGTAACCGACATTCAAACATTATTTATCTTGAGGGGGGGCAACTATGAAACAACTCCAAAGATGGGTGATGTTCCTCTCCCCATGTTAGCACTAAAGGGGGAATGTTAGGAATAATTGTGTTAAAGCTACCATATGTAAGCAATAATATTAGAATAGTTGGTATAGTTGTATTTATGTGAGAAATAATGTTGTGTTGTTATGTGAGTGAGTTGCGGAAACAACTCACGTAGAGTTTTAGGTGAGACAAATTAGGTTGTTAGACCAACCTTCCTTTATTAGTGTTAGTAGTTTTTAGAGTGGTTATAGGAGTTAAAATAAATTTCCTATTTATTTATAATGTTTACATTATGAATTTATGTTGAATGAATTATTGAGTGTATGCTCTTTCTCCAGATATGGGGTAAAACCCACAAACCCTAATTCCCATTTGTGTACATTAGTGTTTATATTTGATTGTATAGTTGTACATTCTTGATCTTAATCCTAATTAGAGTAAATCACTTTAATTTAGGTGTAATCAACTTCCATGTTACTCTTCACCTTCGATGGTTCAGCCAAACAGCGTCAAAATCTAGCCCACGGGTCATTGCTCCTCAGCCCGCAAGGTATCACTCGTTACCCCTAGAAGAGTTTTAGGCATAGGAATTTGAATAACATTTGAAAATCAATTTTTCACAACTAATGGTTATATTGGCAACAATTGTAAAAATCTCTTCATGTTAGGAAATTTGACTTTGGTTTGTGTTGTTAAGGGCACCCCTATTTACCATTAAACCAAAGCCCCATTAGAGTTGCTGCTTATATGTTTCATATCAACACAATACCATACAACTTTTTTCCCTACTGTAATTGATTTCTCATCACTCATTGTTTAAATCATTAAGACATTAGTTGATTTAAAAGAAAATTGGAGCTAAGAGTGGATGGAGCATATTTGAATTGCATAAATTTGGTGACAATTTCAAATTCGATTGAATTGAAAAATTACTTCTATAGACATTTGGGCCTGCAAATCATTTTAATTCATTGCCTTTTATACCACAAATAACTTGTGTTTCGGTCAAAGACAGCATTATCCGTGCTAGTTCCTAATAAAGACAGCATTATCCGTGCTAGTTTCAAATCAAGCAGCATTGAGGTTATATAAAACATCATTATGTTGTCCAATCTGCTATCTCTTGCAAGATGTAAATTCAATGGAGCATTAAATATCTGCTGAATTTTGTTGTATATATAATACTATTTAATTTTGCATCCGTCAGGTTTTGGTGGAGTGTTGAAGTCGGGGCCTTCAATGGATGAGACCAAGGTTCGAACTTGCACAGTGCCCCTTGTTTACGTATCCAAACACATTGCCTCCACTCTGTCAAGTTAAATTCCACCTCAAACCAAGTCCGGCACGTGTTCTACGCTGTTGAATTCCACCTCCAGCCGAGTCCAGTACATGTTCTATGCTTCCATAATAATAAGAATGGACAATGTATAGACTAACAAATTAAATCTTAACAAAACTTGGAGAACTTGACAGCAAATTGGCATACCCTGCTGTCATGAAATGTAGACAAGATTTGGATTAGGTCAGTTCACGTGCATTCCAAGCATGGAACCAAGCTATAATGCACAATGATCAAAGAATAAGACTCGATTATCATGCTTCATCAAACCAGTCATTCTTGACATATTTAAACAACCATGCATTGCACGAGTGACGAGACTGCATGGTTGCAGGATATCACAAAGGGTCTTCCCATTCATTTGCAGAAATCATCTAAAAGAACCTACACTCTAAAAATGCTACATTATCAGTGACTTGTAGACTGTAGTACAGCACGGACAGTGGATTTCATCTTTGAATAACAGTTTAACGTCATACACAAATCTCAAAACCAATTTGAACCTAGTAAGGAACATACACTCACTCAAAAGTTACTGAACATATTCTTCATATTTGCACATGTCGTTCAGTTCAAATTACCCAATGGGGTGTTTAGGTAGAGAATGGAAACAAATAATCACCACCTCTGCGATCAATTTACTCTATAGAACGGCTTGTGCTTTAAATTTAAAGGGACGTGCGAATGTAAACATAAGCATGAAACCTATAGCTGAAAAGACTCTTCAGGCTCTTCATCTATTGAAAAAAGTAAGAAAGATCCAATTAGCAGATGGATACATTGGAGAAACGAGCATCCAGACTCCAAAAACAGTAATTTCAATAAAAACCTGTATGCATCCATGAGCCTGTAAGATCAAAAATGCAAAGTTGCTTTAGTTGAACAAAGAAAAAGGGCAAATAATTGTACAACATTGTGGATCATATGAGGACCGCATCGCATCCAACACCCAAATCAGCAGTGACAACAAATGAAGCTGCCAAGTAGCTAGCTATCCCATCATTTTGCGCATGGAAAACATGTCACTCACTGTTCCTGCAGTAACTGTATGAAGAATACGCAAATTTATATGAAGGGCATAACATCCCCAGTCCTCATACAACTCAGGCGGATTCAAATGAATGCCAATTTTCAGAGGCAACACATTGGAAAAGTTACTAATACAAGAGCCTCAACCAGAGACCTGTGTAGACATACCTCTGCTGGAAATGAAAAATAGCAAGGAAGATCTATGAGATTAGCTTTTTGTGAATAGCAAAGGGTACAGCAAGTGCTTCTTTTCATGAAGGCCTCAGATTTGCATTTGCAATGAATTCTGCAACTCGAAGAGTAATTAATTGAATTGAACAAACTTCGCTATTTGACATCTACAACCTGGGAGGCGGGGGTTGAAGATTTTCTGTTGAAAAGGGGGATCTATCCCACCCCAAAGGTGTTTGAGTAAGAGGATCCCACCGATCAACTAAAATACGCCCTCCACGGCCCATCCTGACACGCCTCGAGGAGGCACAATCCCAGCAGCAGCCAACTTTTCTGGGTCCAGAGGTCTTGTAAACAATAATACTGGTTCCTGAGGGTCCTGTAAATTACACCGTTGAGTGATCAGTACAGCTTAGATTACAATACTCACTGATTTTAATTCTGAATCTCATAATTCTGTAACATAACCTTTCAATTTAAATTGGCTATAACCACACTAATTGCAATAGATCTGGGAGAGCAACCACTTAGCATAAACCAAACATTGTTCATAAGTTGAAAATGCTGAATTCTTTTCACCGGAGGGAAGAAAGAATACCCTTCTGTTCATACGTCCTCTAAACTGTTCATGATTTCTTTTCAATTCCCTCCTATTCTGATCTGACACCTCTATCATTGGCATAGCATCTGTAACAGGTGGAGTTTGTGTAAATCCAGGGCGAATGCGTGCATGTCCATTCGCCAGATCTGAGGAATTTGCAAGCAGACCAGTAGCACGTTCCTCATCTCCACGTTTTGTTACTGTGGTCTTATTCGTGGGAAGAAAACCAATAAGTGGAAAACCATCCTCACCGTACTGGGTATCATGCTGCAAAAATATGCCAAAATTATGAGAGGACAGCCCAAATATATTGTTTCAAAAAAACATTTTATGCTGACACTCAACAATGGAATTGATTATTGCTGTGGCAAACCAAATTATTGCTGTGGTGAACCATAACACCTATAAACATGAAAGCGCTCAAGAGTTTAAACTAGAAAATTCTGTGAAAAAAATAAGGAAAAAACAGAAACGTTTAAAGGAATTCGGTTTTGATCGGAAGAAATTTCTTATCCAATCGGCTTCCTAAATATGTATGTGAACATTCTATATCTGTATGCCTGCCATAGTTTGTAAATTCGTGGAAGAAGTCACCAACTATTATTGGTGAAACATAACACCAATAGTGAAAGAACCTAATCTTCTAAATGGAGTTACAAATATCAGAAAAAACATTTACATTCAATAAATTTGTTATCGCCACCATGTGGTCCAGTTATTTAATTTGTTGTGCATTATTATCATTGATACACTCCAACATATCATTTTGTGTTATCTCTGTGCCAATGGGAAATGCAGTTATTTTGTTAGGAATGTGACTGCCATGAAGTTGAACCCCTATATGTTAGGCAATATCCTTCTCCTTGCTGGGTTCTAAATAATATCTAAGATTTAACTGCTTTAATCTGCTGTCCTTAACCTTCTTGAACAATCAGCAAATTGCAAGTTGCTATATCTCCTGCAATGTGTTACTACTGCTAATCCATGTATTTGATTATCCTCTTTTGCTTTATCTCCTAAAATGTGTTACCACTGCTGATCTGTGTATTTGATTATCCTCTTTCGATTATTCTGTTCTGTAATCTCTGTGATATTTCTAATATATAAAGAAAGCACCTTTAAAGCAAAAGCCATGTTTGAAGATCCGGATTCATATGAGAGAGGACAAAGATCCAAAATTCCTTAATTAAAGAAAATATAGTAAATTTTAGTTCAAAAAAAGTGTATATATATATTATTGTCATGCAAAGTTCAAATTTTGTAAAACAAGGTTTTACATAGTAAAATGGGTCCCCCTTGATAATTTTGTTTTGGGACTTGGTCATTTTTCCAAGATTCTGGCTCTTTATTGACTTTGTCGCCTTTGGGAGGAACAAGTGGAACTCTTCCCTTTGTTCCTTTGTTCCCCGATGGTGCCGACGAGCCAGTTAGCTTATAAAGTTGAATTGAGCATTGATTTCTTTTCACCCTGTCGACCACAAATGGAACCCTTGGAAATATTCCCTCTTTCCGCCTCTACCCTGATCAGACGACCTAGCCAACATTGCAAATTAAATTGGGCATTCCTTTGCATCGAATCGGTCAAGGAAGCTGCGAATGGAACATACGGAACCATTCTAGAGTTCCGTCTAACTCGAACACGCGACATAAACGGCATTTGCTAACGTATAATCTGCTAAAGCGCCTCCCGATGGAACTCGTGGAACCCTTCCGTGGTTCCATCACGGAGCCGAATAGCTGAATATACACAAGTACAATCCTTTGCAATTAAAACTTCCATGGGTCTTCAACGTCGCCAACTGTGTGAGTTATAAAACCAAACAAAAGCATTTCAAAATCATTTGAAATCTCACCTGAAGCAAAAACAAGCTTTGCCCACCTGCGTGCCCACTTTCCCTAGCCGTTATTTTGCCTCCAAAGCATTTTTCCCCCAGCGAAGTTTAAATTTGAAAGCACCTACAAAGATGTCTCGCCAAGTGCTTCGTTTTCATTGTCTCTATAAGTAATTCCATCCTTGTTTATGTTGTATTGAGAAAATTTCTCCATTGTGCTTTCATTTGCCCCTATGTTTGCAAAATCACTTCTATTTTGCCCATTCCTCCTCTAAACTAGTTGATTGGGACTTTCAACCATCAAAATGAAGTTCCAATATGCCAGGTATGAACCAATTTCTTCTTTGGAAACCACTATCCCTGAAATTGGAGATAGTGACGTTAAACACATGGACTTACTCGAGTTTTGGACAAGAATGGAGGACAGTGAGAGAACCGCATTGGCAGAAAGAATTTTCAGCAGTGGTCTAGCACATGCAGGTGGCTTTCGTAACTCAGGTCAATGTGCAGACATTGTCTTGGCCTACACTTCATGTTTTCAATGGTCAAACCAAAGAATTGGGAGATCCAGTGGGGCAAGTTATTGCTCAATTGGATGCTCCCACATCAACTTGGCTCTTGGGATTGCTCCCATTATAGATGCTTAAGTGTTGACTTTGAAAATGGCACAAAAGGAGTATGAACTCACACCAAACAAATATCAGTCAATGATTGACAAATCTTGGCTAAATAAGAAGAAGGAAGGGCCTTCTAAACTTGTTAAAACTCTCTACAAGAATGATTTTGTTGAAAAATTATCAGTTATAATCACAAAGTGATGGGACTCCCTTCTACCACAAAGTTTCCCAATTGGATGATCATCTTCATCAACCTAATTTGTGAAGGAAAACAAGCTTTAAGATGGGGAGAAATCCTCTTTTATGACTGTTATACTCAGTTGACCTATGAGAATGGCAAGAATCACTTTAGAAGGGTGAATGATGCATTCACCATGTTCATAGTAAGATTATTGAAGAGATGCACTACTAATTGGATCTCCCAAGAGGCCAAGCGATTGATGACATTACATGGTAGTTTCTTTATCCAATTTCAGAGATTTTCCTATATCAGAGTTGCGGGGTTTGAAGGAATCCATACAAACTCCCTATCTACTGCAGTGATAAACTTATCCTCATTGAGTTATGTAGGCAGTTAGATATTCTTCATAGAATCTGCAGAGACAAGAAAGTGAAAGAAATTAAGTTTCCCCAACTCCTGGCAACTATGTGTGCAAATCAGATATTGATGGACAAAATGTTGAAAGAACAATTGTTCATGTATTAGAGTTGCAAGATTTGAAGAAATCCCATACAAACTCCCTATCTACTACAGTGACAAACTTATCCTCGTTGAATTGTGCAAGCAGTTAGATATTCTTCATAAAATTTGTAGAGACAAGAAAGTTTCATAAAATTTGTAGAGACAAGAAAATGCAAGCAATTAAGTTTTCATCACCCTTGGCAAATATGTGTGCAGACCAGGTATTGATGCACAAAATGTTGAAAGAACAATTGCTCATTTTAACATGCATCTCATCAACAACCACCTTCGACTCCCCACAACATTTTCTCATGTGCCTACTCTTGAAGAATATTGGGAGGATTGTCATGATCAATTCAAAGAAGAAGATCATTTGCAAGAATGACTTTGCAACAAATTCAAAATTTCCATTTGGATCAAGTTCCAAAAGGTATGGTTGATGATGGTTCTGACATGTGTGAACCTGAATTTGAAAAAGTCTATTCAACATACTCTTCCTATTATAGACTGGTCACAAAAGAAGAAAGATAACATTGATGATCTTACAGCACCAGTGATCATTAGGACTAAGAAATGGTACCAAAAGAAATTGGCAGAATTCAAAGCTTCAGAAAAGGTTGTTGCTCCTCAAAGCCATCAGGACATGACTTCTTCCTCAACCCAACAACCTCATAATACAAAGTTTTACATTTGAACTCCAAGAGCTGACCCCGTGCCAGAAGAGGAACAAAATCCTACTGAAACCCCTTCGAAGGATGTATATGGAGGAAGTAGCTCAAGGCAGAAGTTGGCTATAAGGAGAGTCCTCGTCTCTCCATGGGTATCTACTATCAAGTGAGAAATCCCCTTCTTTTGAAATCATACCTATTCAAGCTCCTACTCCACCTCCTCTCATTCTAAATATACCTGCTACAAGTTCAACAGAGGTTGTTACTGATACTTCCTTCACATGGGTCCAACCTCTTGGTGCAAAGAAGAGAAAATTATATCCAAAGATAATTGTTCCAGATTATGATGTTGTGGCTGCTCTCCTTCAAGGTACCCCAGCGCAAAAGAAAGCAAAAACAACTTCCACCTTGTATCAGATACATCAGGCCAACAATTTGTTGAGATTGCAAAACCCACAGTAGATAAAAATGAAAATGAAATCACTTTGGCAGATTATGAATTGACAAGGATCTAATTAGGGGAAGCTACTCTGGAATGGGATGTACACAACTTGAAGGAGACAGTCTCGAGGGCAATTGAGAGAAGTAAACAAACACAAGCAGCGGGAGGAACAAGTGCATACCCTTTCATCTTATATCAAAGATTTTCTCTCCTCGGATCCTACCTCAATAGCATCTCTTCCACCTACTTCAGTAGGGAAATTAACACTGAGTCCATTGCTGAAATCTATAAGCACATTCAAAGGGGCAAATTCATAGAAGCTTGGATGAACAGTTATTAGTGAATGGCTTGAAATTATAGATGAAAGTTACAAGGTCTATGAAGGCTTAGTGGAAGCACAGCAAAAACTGAATTCTGATATAGAAAATGTAGAAGAAGAAGCCAACTTGTGGGCAGGCTTGACACAAGATTTGAGAATCATGGCCCTATCTGAAGAGAAAATCCTCCTCTCCGAAAAGATTTTTGATGATTCGAACAATAACTTATCACAGACTTGGTCTCGGAGTGATTAGTCGCAGATAAAATTATTGGAAGAAAGTGCAAGTGACCTTCAGTCCTATGTCCAAAAGGATGAGGCTTTGAAAGATGAAATCTTTGTAGATATGAAATCCCTTCATTGTGATCTCTTTTAAGATAATTCTTCAAATCTCAACACAGTAAATATTATCAAAGAATAATTCGGCAAGCTTATCAAAGAACTTCTTGGTGCTGATAGTTTCAATCAAGAAAAGATGGATGAAATTTCTAAGTTGCATAATGTAGTGATAGAGGCCTACAAAAACTCAGCCCAATTTGGGGGTACTAGTAAAAATTTGTTAAATACTATGGGGACTTGGCTCAATAATCTCTCCAATAACATAATCTCTGAAGAAAGAGTAGTGGGAGCAGTGACCAGATTCAAGATGCATGTGCTGAAGTTGGAAGTTCTTGTTTCTTCCCAACCCTCCTAGTCTCTCATTCATAAGCAACTTTTCTATGTTTGTGTTGACTTTTTTATTTTATTTTTCCTACATTACAAATTGTAAAAGTCACTTTGGTGACTTACAGGAGGAAATGTGAGATGTAAAAGTATCTAAAGATTACTAGGGGTTAGATATAGCCTCTCTCTTCTATTAAAAGGAAGATCTCTCTCTATTGTAAGGGGTTGTTGGTAATTTTCAGAACAGATATACAGAAGAGAACTTTCGTTCTCTCCCACCTCTCTAAATTTTCGTTTTCCAAACTGTACATTTTATGCATGGACTGTGAAACTGTGTTTGTTCTGCCCTCAATAAAGTGCTGAATTTTGTGTCTGCATATATCTAGATCAGATTTGTTCATTTATGATCTATAGGTGATTATTTTTCTGTTATAAAATATGGCAATTCTCCTTTGATTTTGGCATACATGAGTAGTTAAAGATCTGAATCTGTTTTTTCCGAAGTGTTGTCACCTTTCCTTTCAGAAATTCTACTTCTCAATTTTTGTTCTCTTCCTTTTCCCTTTTTCTGAAATATTAACACATGGGATTAAAACCCCACACCAAGATAATTTTAGTGTAAATACTAAATTTTATAAATAACCTTTGTTTCATTTTTGGTTTTTCAATAAGGGAACCTCCCCAGATAATAGAAGAGGGACTTTCACTCCCGTGAACTATTGTGGAATTCTAATTTTGTATTCAACAAAATATTCTGCCAACATTTATGTAACTGTTGTGCTGGGTATAGAGCAAGTTGGCTGTGAATTGGGTTTGCAGACAAATGAAATCTTTAATTTCACAAAAGTAAAAAATAAGGCAAACAAATGGTTGGATCAGAATGGACTAATTAGGTAGCTTTGAAAATTCCAGATCTAGTATTCGGTAAGTATGCGCCTTCAGAGCAAAAGATTACTCTTGCTTAAATAAATCCAATCTTTCTATTGCATAATTCAAAAGTAACTCATAGTTAAGAAATAAAAGAAAGATGAAGTTAGGCATCTCTCTCTCTCTCTCTCTCTCTCTCTCTCTCTCTCTCTCTCTCTCTCTCAATTTCATCTCCATTGCCTTTTTCAAAACTCAAGACAACTTACATCTATGCAATAACAAAAATAAACTAACACGCCGTTTCCATAGAAATCACAAACACTTCAAAATGTAACAGAGCATATCAACAATTGTCAAATCCATACGTACTAAAAACAAAAAGATTTCATAGTCAAAAACAACCAAAAGATAAACCATACAGAGTGCTATGTACACATACCTTGTATTTAATCTGCTCTCTTTGCAAGTTTATTTCAGATTCCATGAACTCCCGTTTTTCTCTTCCCTCTATAGCAAGAAATATGTATGATCATCCAAGATCAAAAATAGAGTTTTCAAACATAGTCATAACATAGTATCATCTATAACATGATAGTGATTAAATCAAATAGGAATATAAACCACACAAATCATGACGTTAAAAATACTATTGAGATGTATTGGTCTCTACAAATTAATACCTTTGTCAAAGCTTCAAATACCCTTTTTGCTTGCTCTAAGTTGCGCCTAACCTGAATATCATTGTATAAAATATGTTAGCTCTAGATCTAAATGTTTTACTAATCAAAAACCAACAAAATTCGAAAATACAGAACACTGCATATGTTTGAAAAACAGTTTGAGTATAGCACCACTCTAATAAGAGACAAACATCTAATCTAATGAATTAACGTTGAAATATAACCAAAATATACAACACAACTTTACAGTGGGTCAATGTGCCCTAGTCTTTACTATACGCAGAAATAGAATATCCCTGAGATCCCTAAGGTAGGGGTTTACACCACTCAAGAGATATCCGCAATGAGATCCAAAGCCAAACTTGATACAGTACTCTAGAGATCTCTGCAATGAAAGCAAAAGCCATACCTAATACACTACTCTATCCTTATTACTCAATAAAAGTAATCCAAAGCCCATGAACCTTTATCACAATATGAGGCTCATATACATAGCCTATCATCCAATATGGGAGGGTAAACGGTAAACACATAACCCACAGGTTATACATTTGGCCTACCCAAAATAATTTAATCCACAAGTTACCCGTTTCACCAGTGCTTAACCGAGGGCTATGTGTAGTGGCTACTACATAACCTCATTGACATCATGAGACCCTGGCTCTAGGTTTAGAACAAGCCCATTCATACACAATAGTTATCAGTATAATACTGTATTTTAATCCTCACCAAAACTAGATAAAATTAGTTATTTCAACAACAAAAATCTGTAAGTTATGATGTGAAAAAAGATGGAAAATAAAGTTAAGAGTTGCATCCAAATCATAGAAACATAGAAGTTAAACTCCTGCTGTCTCTTGGCATAATATTTCTCAACATTTGAGAATTTAAACAAAAAAACATGACTGATTACAGAAATCTGAATTGTAAACAAAATGAACACCTCATTATTCAAAGAAATCGAAGTGATGTAAATAAAACCTATGGTAAAATTGGCTATTCCCAGCAGAGGTTGTGACTCAAAGTCAACAATTTGAGACAGGAATGATGCTACAAACTAAAGTTCCAACTCAGAAGAACTGCTAGTATTTGCACCCAGCAATGAAGATAATCTGCTATTAGTTATTGGTACCTTATGTGTCCATTAGGGATATCCTGGTTTCTTTGGGACCCAAAGGCTGCAGGTCTATTGAAGCCAGTTTTGTTGGTCCATTAGAATTTTTGGTATGTGCACCTAGCCAGTCCATTGGGACTGATTTAGTGGGTTCATTGGGACTGCTATTGTAGGTCCACTGAGAAAAGCATTACAAGTCCATAAGGAATATTTTCATGGTTACTAATATATTATGTTCATGTTGGTTGGGTGTATTTTGCTTTTAAATCTAGATGTCCTAATAAGCCATATGTGGGCTGTTAGGAGCTTGACTAGAGTATGATTAAGAAGAAGGAGATCTTTAAACAGATCTAAGATTATGTTTTGGCCAAGGCAAGGACCATAATTTTCTTTGATGACTCTTTTTCCTTGAATCGGCATTCATGCCTTGTCTGAAAATTCTCTCCTTGATTGTACATTCAGTGCTCACCCTCTCTAGTTATGTTTTTTCATTTCAGTGTAAGTTACTTTTTTCAGCTCCTGTAGTTCTTTACTTTTTGTTGTTGTAACTTGTAGTTTTGAAAACAGATTGCACTGCTTTGGTCATTCATTGAAATTAATATAAATTATTTTCTTCTTTCTTTCCTGCAATATTATAGTTCTATTCTATTTCCAGTTTCTTTTGTTCTTTCTTTCTAGCAATATTATTGTTTTGTACTCTTTCCAGATTCCAAAAACAATAGAATATCAATTCAGATTTCTGTTTTTGCAGTTTTAAATTTTCACTTTCATGGCAGACTGCAGTTTTCAGATTTCAAAATTTACAGCAGTTTCTGGCATTTCTGTTTTCAATTCAGTTCAGAATTTAAGTTGCAGATCTGGTGCTTACAGCAGATAATTTATGATTTTAAAATTCTAGTTTTTTTCTATTTTCATATCTTAACTTTTCCTCTTTCCAATCTAGGGTTTCTGCCCTAGAGTTTACAGTGATTGGAAACAGATGCAGATGAGCTCATAACTGTATAGAACATATTTGCTAGGCCTCTTAGAGACTTGGAATGAATATCATAGTGGAAAGCAACCATTCAATGCTCCACCAATTTTGCGTTTTGATGGTCACAAAGCAAAACAGATTAAAAAATTTGGGAGCAAGTCAGCCAAGTCTGAACAATTGAAAAGTGATGTTTCAATTTGGGAAACACAAAGTTGGGAAAAAACATGAAGTGCGAGTGAGCAGAAGTGATCTTTTGACCTCAGAAAATTTGAAGAATACTGCCCCAGTGGAGCTAAATTCTTGGCATGACTGGAATCTAGAATAAACAGGAGTATGCCTCTACTAAATCTTATCTTCGTTATCTGAAGAGGAAACAGGTATAAGCATACTGTAGCCTCCAAGGACGCATGGGGGGGATTACACCAGGGAGATTTATTGTGATCATTTCCAGCAAATACTTTCCTCTACAGGATGTGACAGGAGCAGGGAGGCAAGAAGAGCATTAGACACGTAGTCCCTCCAGAGGTAGCCCAATTCGAGAGAACCCAGCTGTCCTAATCAGTTGAAACTTTATATTGATGAATTGCTTCATGCAATCCATTGCATGCCAACTGGTTTAGATGGATTTTCATTTGAGCTTAAACAAGAAGTTTTGGCCTGTAATTGGAAATGATTGTCTTTCATGACACTCGTGAGCTGGAGGATGTAAGATTGACTAAAATAATCCGTAATTGCATCAAAAGGAAGAACGTGAGAAGCAGGATCTGAATCACTCTTATTAGTTTGTTTTAAAGAGTGTTAGAGAAACTCCCGGCTAATCAAATTAAATTGATAGCCCCAAATATTTGTGCATTGTGAGCTTGTTGGTTTTATAAAAGACGGGTTCATTTGAAACAATTTTCTTACAGCTGGGGAAAGCATTGGTTGTGTACAAGAAAAAAGAAAATGCTCCTCCTGAAGATTGATTTTTACAAAGATCAGATTCCGCATAAGTGGCACTTCATCTTGGAGATGACATGGCTGCCCATGTTCAAGGCCAAATGAGAGGTATCCCATTTCAAGGGGGCTGCTAACTCCTGAATGTCAATTTTATGAAGCTCCTAAATGATTTGTAAGTGAGGGGAAGCTGGACATTCTCATTGGCTATGGCATTATTCCAAAATGGCTCAATCAGAGATGGAGGCTATTTCTGCAAAGATTGATTCTCTGATAATTGGGCATCCAATTCAAGCATATGCAGTTCCTCCTTTTGATCAGTTGAGTTCGGTACTTGAAATAATTAAAAGCAAGATTCGCAATTGGTTTAATATAGATTTCTGCAGCCGGAAAATGATTGTAATTGATCAGACTCTCATAGACAGGCATGTCTTTTACTCTCGTATTTTTCATTCAATGGCCTGGTAGAGGAAATCTCCATAAAGGCTTTAGAGATTAATACTTTCCCAGTGAGAAAGATGGAGATAAAATAATTGATATCAGGATGCATAAAGCTGCCCTCCCTAGAAAATGGATATTCAGAGCACTTCTACCAAATTACCAATGCCTCTTGGAAGGTGTTGGTGAGCACCAGATTTTGACAGCCTTTCATATTGGTAAAGTTAGAACAATTTTTGATATGTGAGATCTTGTTAAGTTGAACACTCATTCAGGATAACAGGATCTCACACTATGCAATAACCAAAATCATCTGGCACATAACTCTAGAGAATTTCATTGATAGTATAGAAACCCCTGATTTTCATTGGACTCGGTACCCATTCCACATGGATTTTCTCCTCTCCATGTGGGCAGTGTGATGCAATTCTAGTTTGATAGATATTTAGTTTGCTGAATGGGATTTCAGAATTGGGGACACATTATGGGATAACAGAAGAAATACTTGACCAGTTGGAGGTTGTGAAACAACTAAGTGTTTTCTAAGTGTAGATACAATAACCTTTTTTAAGCTATGCAAGATAATCATACATATCATCTTATTGTAATAGTAATTAGAAGCAAAGAGCCCAATTTGTAAGAATTGGATATGCAGCTATGTCAAGTCTATGTTACACTGAGTAAGCCTTCTATGAAAAAATCAATCAAGATTCAAAGCAATCACAATGCCCCATGATTGAGTAAGAAATAAGGGTTACATGATACTAAGGAATCATAGGTTATACAATTTTGAGACGTCTACAAATCAGAGGCATCTTTTGGCTAAGCATCCCTGGTGGTCTGCTTCCATAAGAATCTGGTTCTCAAAGCTAGAAGAGCAAATCTGGGCTAAGTAGGATGTATATGAGGTATTTCAAAAGGAAGACGCTCTGAAAGATCTCTTTCACTATTGTCAAGTTAAATAATCTTTTTGGGATTGGAAATAGCAGAATATGCTACCCTCTTTGCCGGTTCCCTTTGTTGGAACGATGTGAGATTCTAGGTAATACATTGAAAGCTGAGCTACGATGAGGACATCTGTAATCCTAATCAGCTATCTGGAGTTCTTTTTCTTTTGGAGAAAGACAGGCAAGGAAACCTTCCTTGGGAATGCCTCCAACCTTCGCTTGCGGAATGTACAGTAATAGCAGACTAAGCTAAAGTTGAGGCATGAATGGTGTTTTTAGAACTGTTCCACACAGTATGCATACCCTGTGCTTCCTAGGTCTCGCGGACATGGGAATGAATTTCTGAACATCCCCAAAACACAAACTTGTGGCATGAATGGTATTTTTAAGAGTGTTCCACACAGTACGCATACCTGTGTTTCCTAGGTGTTTCGGACGTGGGAATGAATCTCTCGAGTCTCCACATCCCCAAAACACAGGGGACACGTCCCAAGCGTGCAAACTTTTGGTGAAATTTGAGAATCTTAATGTTTTTGGCTTCCGCACTAGTTGAACTAGATATTGAAAGCAACTGGAATGAAACCAAATAAGAAGGCTAAGGTTTGGCACTGTTTGGAGTTATAAGCAATTGGGATTAGTGTCATATGAGGAAGGAAACTTTGGCCTTGTCAAGGACAGCATCAAGACAACTAAGCCAATATATGAGAATTAATACATTCTACTGTTTCAATATACTATTCAAATTAACTAATTCAATATTTAATAACATATTTAATTGATTGAACCATAATTCAAAATTTCATACTCGGCAATTAATTGGCAGCCCAAAATTTGACTTAGAAATCGGGAATCGGAAATTTATCTGCATTACTCGCCAAATTTATCGCTACTTTAAAAACATTTATTTTCATATTTTTTTGCTGGTGAATTCAGAGCTCCTTATATAGCTAACTCCATGTACATCATGAAGTGGGAGTCCCTTACAAACACTATAGAGGAAATAATTAATACTTAAACTTCCTTATTTTGTGAATGATGGGCTTCTACAAGTCATTTAATTCCAATTGTGGAGCATCCCAATAATCTAGACAAGCATGAGGGATTGGAATTAAGTGACTTGAGGAAGGCCATCATTCACAAACTAAGGAATGCATGTATTATGGATAATAATTAATGCCTGGATAAATAACAGTAATTGTTTTTACAAACATTAATTATTTCCTCTATAGTGTATGTAAGGGATTCCCACCACATAATGTACTTGGAGATATCTACATAGGAGCTTCAATCTCTACTCTAGGGGTATGCCTCTCTTTCTGTTTTGGAACATCAATGTTTCCATATCCACTTCCAAGACATCCCTTCCAAGTTACACTTGTTTGATACTATCATCAAACCTACAATTTTGTATGGTTTAGAGGTTTGGGGACCTAGCTTGGGAGCCATTGACTAGGCCCGTATTGAGAGGGTCTAGACTCTCATGTTGCAGCACATGATCCGTTGCAAGCGGACAGTTCCTCAGTGCATCACCCAAGCTGAATTTTCCACCCACCCACTACGCCTTGAGACTATCTTCAAGCTTACTTTCTACATCCACAAACTCAAATCCTGGGGACTCAACTTCTGGTTGTGAGAGGTATCCCTACTTAGCACTTTGCTCTTCAAAGAGGATTGCTTCACTAGTCCTCACCAGACATCGGCATTGTTGGTACTCTGAGACTAGACTGCTCCTTTCTATTGGCATCTCTATTGACAAGCTACCCCCTTTCATGTATTCCCTAGACACCCCTCCCAAGCTCCTTCCCACTAAGGATGTCATCACTAGGGCTGCAAAGAGGACATCTACAAACAAGTATATCCAGACCACTTGGATCTCCCCTTGTGATCCGCTCAATCCCAAGCTTGCTTTCTATGTCAATCATTTCTTATAGGTGGTGGACAATACTATTTGTCACCCTCACTATCTCTAGCACCATTGGTCTCACGGCTTGAGGTTTCCCCTTGGCCAGATGAGAGTTTGTTCCCACCAGTTACGGGTTGAAACAAACCATCACATTCTCCGTCAAGCCCGGATTTGTCGTCTTTGCCCCTCCAAGAAGGTGGAGACCGAGGACCACTTCATTTTTAGATGCCCCATTTATTATGAGATCCGGTGAAGATATCACTTGCCTATAGAGATTCAAACAACACTCTAGGAGAGTTTGATCCCACCAGCTACGGGTTGAAACATACCGTCACATTCTCCGTCAAGCCCGGATTTGTCGTCTTTGCCCCCTCTAGGAGGTGGAGACCAAGGACCACTTCATTTTTAGATGCCCCATTTATTATGAGATCCATTGAAGATATCATTGCCTCTATAGAGACTCAAACAACACTCTAGCTACTTTCTTCAGATATACAGACCAGTGTTTCCTAGCTCTTTATCTTTGCAAGGTTGTCACCCTCCGACACAAATCCCTACAAGAGGAGCCTAGAGGCTCTAGAGCTCCCATATTGATCACCTCTTTCTTTCAGCCCATTTAGGTGACTAGCAGCACTAAACATCCTTTGGACACTCGACACATCACACATCGAGAGTTGATTAACCAGTTAGGCAGTGCTTCTCTCAGCGCATCACTACTCAAACCTCCAAGACTATTATATCTCAGCATCATGGCTCTACCCTCTCTAGCAACATGGATCTATTACTTACCAACTACCCCCAGAAATTACTAGCCTCTTTTCTACTACAGGAGTTACACCGGCCTTGGATGTTAGGAGAGATTCTAGAGGAAGTTTCTTGCTTCCTCCTAAGATCCCCCAACCTGGCTCCTCTGACCTTGTATACTCACCGGACAATATTATCAGATCTCTCACAGTGATCAATAATGGCTCAAATGATTCCTCCACTTTAGGCACAGACAGAGACATTCAAATATATTTGCCTCAAGTCTTCATTGTAACTTGGTCTTAGGGCTTTTATTCGCCCCTCATTACTATTTGCATTGGTTTCTTTGCCACTTGTGTTAATGGCATGCTACTCTATTTTATCTTTGTACTTTGCTTCATCGGTTCACTTCTAGGATTCTCTCTTCCTAGAACTTTCTATTGTTAATGGTTGTATCCTTCAGTCCCATTGACCTACTTTTGGTCATTTGTGGACATTAATATAATTTCTTTCTTTCTTGTCATTCATCTTGATGATGGACAAGAAAGTGTTGTTCAAAACATTGATTTTATTCTCTTCTCCAAGCAATTTTTCCCAAAGCTTGTTTATTATACATTATTAGTATCAAATAAGGTTATCAACTTATCATGGTGCTCCTCAAGGAGCTCAAACTCTTCAACAAAACAAGGTTATAGAGCAATGTTGACTTTCCAAACACTTAGATAATGATTCATGAACAATGAAAATAAATTAAAATGATTGTGGTTTTTGCAACTCATTGCTCGTGCAAGTTGTGCCAATGTATTCCTTGAAGGCAAAGCTTGATCTTTAAAACCTAGCAAACTGGAAACCCTAACAGATTCAAAACCCTAGCAAGAAGTCACCAAATTCGCAGAGAGAAATCATGGAGAGAAAAATCGCAAAAAATGTTGAAAATGACTTTTTCATTATGGTCATTTTATATTGTTCAATGGCGATTTAGTCAATGATGTTCGGTGAGCAATTAAAAATTACTCACCAAAAATCAGTGATTAATCGCCATTCCACGAATTGCAATTTTGTAATAATAAATCATTTCAAGCCTATATCCCAATTTATTACCAATGCGGAGGATTAAACAATGTTAAAGGTACTTGAGTTCCCAATGGAGCCAGCTCACTTACTTGGCTTATATGACCCCCTTTTGGAAATGAGGAAACTTTTTACTTTACCTTTTACATGATTGTTCTAATTTTGCACCTCCTTAGGTTTTGAATTGTGACAAAGCTTGTAAATAAATCAAGGCTTACCAATCTAGCTTTACCGCCAAAGGTGGAAGGAAACGTGACTTTTAGTTCCCAATTAGTACACCTTTGCATATGTGATCCTCTCACGGAACATGGGAATTTTTCACTTTACCTAATATACATTATCTAATCTAGTACCTTACAATTTTTAACCTTGTCACAAAGTTAGAGTAAAGTAGCCCTTGCCATTCCGCTAAGGCCATTAAAACTATATTATACATTATTAAAGATCACAGATTATAGATTATACACAATAATAACATTATTATTATGTATAATACAAAATACATTATACAAATTTTTCTTGATTTTCCTGAATTGGAAGAGTCCCGTTATTCAAACTCGGCTCAAGGGCAAGCATTGTCTTCGGGATCACCCCGACCCGTGTTCAAGCTTCGTAGAGCGACAACTAGTGGGACTTGGCCTATGTAGCTCCCCCTTGCTCACGGTACCGAGCGACAAAACCAACTAGTGATAGCTCCAGTGATACCGATCCCGCCACTTAAGGTTAGAATCTCTGGGAATACTCCCTGGTGAAGCCGTTGGACTCCACTGAGCCATACGAAGGCCTTACGATGAACTCCCTTGTTTTTGAGAACAATGGTCAAGTGGAGGAGAAACTCTTCCAACAAAGTGCACCAAAGAAGAAGGCTTTTCCTACACGGACCGACGTTGGCTCAATAGTGGTTAGGTATGCACGAGGCCCCTACGGGGTGACTGTAACTAGTGATAGCTCAATGATACCGATCCCGCCACTTAAGGTAGAATCTCTAGGAATACTCCTGGTGAAGCCGTTGGACTCCACTCAGCCATACGAAGGCCTTACGGTGAACTCCCTTGTTTTTGAGAACAATGGTCAAGTGGAGGAGAAACTCTTCCAACAGTGCGCCAAAGAAGAAGGCTTTGCCCTACACGACTGACGTTGGCTCAATAGTGGTTAGGTATACCTGAGGCCCCTACGGGGCTGACTGTAACACGTCCTCCTCCACCATCCAACCCGCTTTCTAATAAAGGGGAGCACCACAACTAAGAAGTTCACCACGAGTGCAAAGCTGCTGCAATCCCATTCTGATGCAAGCAATCACTTAACCAATACGATAGATGACGTTCGCCCCACTCCCCACCAAGGAGTATCGAGAGCAAACCCTTCACATTGACATCCGTTGGGGCAACACACCATAGCTCCTACAATACATTTTGAAAACCATCTTGCGATCTTGCATCACGCAGCCTTGATGTGTTAGCACTTAAGGATGAGGTGCAGGAGAGAGTCCACTCCAACATCCTCACATAACGGGCACTTACCCCCAAGGCAAGATCCACTAACCCAATCCTAACAACACGACTACTAAGGACAAACCCTCCCACCCTGGCATTGAGGGGTCAATAGAAAACTTTTGTCGACACATTCTCATAACACTGAGCCCGCTTGATGTAGCTTTGAGTTTCTTCCAACTTGACTGCTTAAAGAATCTTAGAGAATCCTGAAGCCTGAACTTATTCTCCCAAGCCACCCAAGCCTCTTCATGCACCAGAAGGCTATTGCTAGCCCTAGGCACATTCTTCTTGAGCCACTTGGTCATTCTGTGAATCCAGGTCCAGATTTCACCCACCCTACATGGCGAGTTGTGATTAACAAGATCAACAATGCTAGTCTTAAGTCCGCCATACTTCTCTAGGCCCCGGGCCTGTTGACCAACATTGAAAACAAGAACAGGGAAAATATTGAGTTCTAGTGCATGACTGCTTGCCCTATAAGATTAGAAGTGGAGGATTTCCCAAAAATCCACTTCATCCCTTCCACTACCACCCTCTGTAGGGAATTTTGCTTGGCCACATCAAACATCCCGATCACCTTTGCGCCAAACGTGAGCACTAGATAAACCAGCACCTTGAAGGTAAGGATTTTAGACCATGTGGGGATTCTTAGAGAGGCCAGGAAGTGGTGAACCCCATGTAGGGTTCTACTTCCTAACGTTGCTCTTTCCTTGATGATTCTTTCTATAGATAATTGTGGATCAATCTCTATCCCCAAGTACTTGTAGTTGTCACACACCCCAATCTTTTGGCTCCCAATCAAAACTCATGTTGCTCGAGTTCTTCCGGATCGCCAAAAAAATTCATTACCTTACACTTGTCGATGCCACACTCCATCCCCACTTATCGCTCCAAATCTGAATCTTCTGCAACACTTCCTTGAGGTCTTCTACCGACTTTGGCATAGCCACCAGGTCATCCACAAACATCAGCCCAACAATAGCTTCAATAAGGCCAGGGACCGCCACGCCCATCCCCTCAAGATCTTTCATTATGTCATTTATGAAGATATTGAAGAGGGTGGGCAAGGTCGGGCATCCCTGCCTTACACCTCTTTTCACCAGGATGGGAGATGACAACAAACCTTCATACCTAACCCGAACCGAGGAGCCATTATATAGTTCTTGAAAGAAGTGGAGGGCCTCCCCCCCACTCCTGCCACCCGAAGCTTCCTAAATAATGCCTTGTGCAGGACCATATCATAGGCTTTCTTAAAGTCTATGAACACCACGTACGTAGGTTTCTTGAGCCATACGTCTCATGGAAATCTCATGAAGTGCAGCAACCTGCCCAATGCACAACTCATCTTTCCTGAACCCGGCCTGCTTTTCGAGAAGAACTTTCTCTCCTCCAATTCTTTTTGATTCTCTTGATGATCACATTGGTGAGGATTTTAAGCATCACATTTATAAGGGAAATTCCCCTATAATTGTCATGAAGCATCAAGTCCCCTATTATACACTTGTTCATTATGATGAGGCAAATCCCGAATTCAGTTTGAAAACGCTATGAAAAAATCAAGGAAGAACTTATAGAAACAGAAAAAAACATCAAAGAAATTAAAAAATTAACTTTACAAGAAGGGAAATAAATTGTCATTCAAAAAAGCTGAGCCAAATGAGAGAATATAATAAAATTATAATAGAAAGGGTGGTAGAGATACAAGATTAAGAAACCATAATCAAATTATACTCAATGAGCTCAAAGTCTTAAAAAAATTAGAGAAGCCAACAAAAGGCGACTATGTGAAGAAATGTGCAAGAAGAGACAATTTCAAAGTTAAGCCACATCGATGACACACTAAAATCCAAAGTCAAAATTTAAAAACATAGCAAAATTCAATAAGGCCAAAATTAATTGCTTGATGAAGTTCAATTCAATTTGAAGAACTCATAAAAGAAATTGAAGATAGAAGGAAAAAACTAGAAGATGCTTAATAAAATTTATTCAATTTGAAGAACTCATAAATGAAATTGAAGATTGATGGATAAAACTAGAAGACAAAGCAATAGTCATGTTAATGAAGCATTAAAATCCAAAATCAAAAATAAAAAACATAGCAAAATTCAGCAAGGCTGAAAATAATTGCTTAATGAAGTTGAATTCAATTTGAAGAACTCATAAATGAAATTCAAGATTTAAGGAAAAACTAGAAGACACTTAAGGAAGTTGAATTCAATCTGAAGAACTCATAAATGAAACTGAAGATTGAAGATTGAAGGAAAAACTAGAAGACAAAGCAATAGAAGAAAAGAGATGACAATTTTCAACCATACGGAGATTCTCATTCTCATAAAAGTTGACAATCAAAGCAGAACAACATATAGATACCGCATACCTTCAAGAAAGCAATTGGTGAAACAGTGGATATACATGGAATTGATGAAACAGTGGATATACATGGAATTGATGGACTGGTTACATGACAAAAGCTTATTACAGCTAACACTGATATGAAAATGGCAAAGAAGTGAATATACACGGAGTCAAGATCATTTTCAAGGATATTGAAGATCAACCATCTCGAATAGGTCAACCAAAGAAATCCGTTCTTCCACTTATCGTTTCAATATGAATATATCCTGCGATCTGCAGGGGTTCTCCCAAGATTTGGGGAATGGATCTCTTTAGCCATTTTCCATTCCCTACCATTGGCATCACCGAAGCCGATGGAACATAGATTATATCACAATTTCTGCTAACTACACTCAGCCTATATTTAGTATTTAGTATTTACCTAGACTATATTTACAATTTCTTACTATAATTCTCTAAACACAATCTTATCAACAAAATAAATGAAACATGCATCAACATCTTGACAACGGTGTGTGCAAATTCCAGTCAGTTATCCAGTTGTTAACAGACTTAAAACAACAAAACATTTTGCATTCTTGGTTGTGTAATTTTGTGGCAGCTTTTTCTTAATGTAATGTAGAACGGAACTAACAAAGGCCAGTTTCAATTAAAAGAGCTCACTTATGATTTACCTTGTGTAATAGAAGGGTGATTTAAAAAATTCCTTATAAAAGATTATTATCTACCGACCAAACAGAGTGGTATAAAGAAAAGTTATTTAAAAATAGAATGAGTAAAGAAAGATTACCTGACGAAGTTTCTCAAAAGACTGGACACTGTTCTCACGCCTTTGTGTCTACAACCAAAATATTTCTCGTTAATTACAAAATATATGATACCTATAAAATGGAAAGCAAACTTAAAATCTACTGTGCATTCTTATATCCCTCCATTAGAAAAGCTAAATCAGTCTAATAGTGAATTGCGAAATTAATTTCAATCGAAGGTAAAACAAATTACAAAGCCACCTTCTTTCTGTTCAATAACCAGCTAGGGCAACACTAAACTTATGTCTAATAACATGTCATGTACACAAGAGCAAATGATCAAAAATAGTCTTTTAATTTTGCACGTTCAGAGAGAATTCTCCTTAAATAAAGCAGCAGCGGAACATACCCTCCTTGTGTGGAGACGATGAGCCTTCTCTCTAGGCCTGAAAACATTGTATGGGTTGGTGTCATTGACTGGAGGAGGTGGCTGCAAAGAAGAACAAAATGCAAACATTTGAAGAGGAGACTTGATGATGAGAAAAGGCAGATCCTTCAGCCTTGAACATTTTCAATAAAACAAAACAGCCTTTTAACTACCTCAAACTAAAGAATATATTATTTGAAAACAGCAACTGTAATAACACAAAATTTTATGCTCCGCGCATTCTACTGTGAAAAGATAATAATAATAAACTGATCAATTTTAAATTTTGAAACAAAAATAGGATCAAAATGACAAGAAGAGTATAATCAAGGTCATAAGTCCCAAAATGATGTAAATCCATGCATACAAGAATTAACTAGAAGGAAACTAATTTCAGACTGAATGACTTCTTAAAACCTTTTCTTTAAAAGTCAACATTATAAATAGCATTAAAAAAATGAACAGTGGCAAATAAGGCCCTCTAAAATTCAAGAAAGTTCATCAGTTGAATGAACATCCTACATTATTTTGATTATTCTTCAGAAGGCTGTAACAATTTGTCTTTCCTGAAGGATTTTCTGGATTTCTAGTCCAAAGCCACCGAGTTCATTCATCATAATATAACTGTTAACATTACAATGATTTTAGGTTAAACAATTTCCATTCCCGGTTAGCAGAAATGCATAGGACCTTATATACTTGATCAAAAGCCATAGAGACTCTGCCTTTTGGTAGTTATTCATGCTGTTTTGTGGGCATAAAGTCTTCAACATGTTGTGATTAGATAATGAGATATGTATATCAAGCAAAAAGTCAAAAGATAATGTTGGAAGAGAATATTTAGAATGTCCTCACTAAATGATACTTAGTATTTAGAAGAAAAGTTATAAAATCCTTGATACATGGTATTTAAATATTGACCAATTTATTATAATCAGAATATCATATATTAAAGCATGTTGTAAACCTTCATATTATGTTGAAAATTTACTCGAACATAAATGTTTACCTTTCATCCAACATCGTATATGACTACACTTTCTATTATTAGAGAGATGGGATGAAAAGATCACAGAAAACATCCATTTGCGAAGTTATATGGCCATTTGAAACATGGTACTGATCAATTGTAAAATTTAAATAGATGCATGGCACTGCTCTATACAGGTATGCAATATTGGAGAATCGATTAAGACAAATGAATAGGTTTGATCATGAATGATTTGAGATTCATTACAGTGTTATTTTCCAGCTAAGTTCACTTCAGACATATGCTCTTAAGTGTATGATACAAACATTTCAACTTTAGGTATGCATTTCCATGACTATAGATAGTGAATTGATAGCAATAAAATAAGCAATTGCAACATTATATCACTGCTCAGCAATGCAATCAAAGCGTACTTGAAACTACAATTATACAGTGAGGTAGTAAAAATGGCAATATTTAACTCATGCATGTATTTTATGAAAATGGAGAAAGGAAGGCATGAATGCAACATCATCTCCATATCTTATTGACTTGTCATATAACTGTAATCAATAAATTTATGATTCATGAAAAGAAAACTTAAGATGAAGCATCATTATTGAAAAATAGAAGCATCTACAAACATGTCCCAAGTAATATCTAAAAATATTTGACAGTTTCCTAAATTAGAGAACAGGTAATAGATTTTCAGTTTCAGTTCTTTTAACCAACAAAAACACATGCACTATTGAAGCGTAGAGGAGGAAGCAAATCAATCGAAAATGTAATGCCACATAATAAGCTTACCTGCAATCGGCGAAGAATAGGCTTTTGCCATCGATCTCGCTGTAAACAACAAAACAAACAAAGCCCAACATTTACTATTGAAAAATGGTCTGTTTCTTTTGGAATGAAATTATGAAAGCAAATGTTTGGAGACCTTACTTTCCAGAAGGATAAACCTTGTTAATATGCATTCACAAATATATCAAATGAAGGATAATGTACTGACTATCAATCAGATGCTGAGATTCAAATTTAAGAACATTCACAATTCTAGGACATGAAAAATAAATAGAAACATGAGGCAAGACTATGCTATAGAAGACTATGTTTAGTAATCACAATAAGACACAGAAGGGACTTTAAACTTTTCAGTGCAGTACTGACCTTATATTTCCAGTAGTCGTATACAGCCTGAAAGACTGCATATCGTGTACTTGGAGACTGCAGAGCCTGGAGAAAAGAAAAATCAATATAGTTCATACTGCAAATTCAGTTTAAAAAACCAAAGCCTTATCAAAAAGCAAAATCTGAAAACTAATTGTTTTTAAAAAGTAAAACTTAAAAATAGAACAGTAATTCCGTTCATTGTAGACTCAGTTTCTGAAAAATCAAATACATTTAACAATTGCAGACATACAAAATATAAACTATACGTAAATTTTAAATAGTCAGAGAACTTCAAGAAAAGAATACACATTCAAGGTAAATCTCCGTTAACCAAAACATACTACTTTACCCTTGTTCTTCACACAGGTTCAAGTGGCGGCAGGCCTTTGTGCATTCCTGTAACAATATATATTATCCGTGTGGCAAAGAAACTGGAAGAAACGGAAGACACCAGTTCGGACACCCCACTAGCGCCACAATATCAGAGAGAGGCAAGAGGTTTATGTAATCAGAAATAACTGTTCATCTTCCATTAATGGACCAGTATCCTGAAGACGAAACAAAATCATCCTCTATATTTATGTTCAATCAGTTTCTAGGTTATTTTCTAACCTAGTACTGTTCAATTATAGCTGGATGTACTTTCAAGTTCTAATGACCTGCTTTAGTAACCCCGTACCAAATAGAATCTCTTCTTTCTTTCCAGGTCTTTTTAGAATAGAGGAAACTAATGAAAAAAATATAACCGCTGTAGCATTTTCTGCAGATGATGAATCATAGTGTAATCATTCCGAAGTGAACAGATATCTCTGTAATGTTGTCATAAATGGAATAAAATCAGTTTCAAAAATTTCCCCATGGACTTTTATACTTTCTCCACATAAAATGTGTATTTCATGTGGATGCATGTTTTCTTGTGAATTTGTTTGATATATTCTGTAGATGCTTTCTCATACACAGTTCAGAATTTTACATTTCAATTCAATATGAGAATATAAGACTTATTTATAAGGTGCCTAACTACAAGTTGGTTGTAACCAGTTGTAACTACATCAACTGTTTTGTAACTATTTCTTTTATAATAAATAGACGGACACACAGTCTCAAATGTGTGCAATCCACCTTCTCTTCATTTCTTCCTTGTATACGTCTTCTAACAGTGGTATCAGAGCAAGGGCAAGCGAGGAAAGAGAGTGGGTAGAAAATCCGCCACATTAGGGCACGAAATCTGAAGCATAAGAAGAAAAACGAACACATTTTCGTTTTTTCTAGGGCATCTCGAAGGCACAGTCGAGGCTGAATCAAAGTGAAGGTAATCGACAGTACAGTCGCGTCTTTCAAAGGAGGTTAGTCACGTTTTTTTTTGGAGGGCACAATACAGTCACAAATATAAGGAGAAAGAAAGACATTTTCGTTTTTGTTTCTCGAAGCAAACAAGTTCGTTTTCAAAAACATATGGTCACGAATAGTAGGGCACGCTCGTGTTCTTGAAGGCAGAAAACGTAGTCGAGAGTACCAGATTGCAAACACAGTCATAGGAGTCACGAATCTGGAGCACAAACTAAGTCGCGGAATGGCATGTTTTTTCAGAAAAATAACACCATTTTCGAGCACGAAATAAGACGCGAATAGGGTCACGATTCACAAACATTTGAAGGCCATTACAATCAGCCATTACAGTCAGTATTTGAGCCAAAAATAGTCACGAATTGGAAGGGCACAGACGTTTTCCACAGACATAAGGCAGGAAAGACGCAGAAGCAAAAAGACTACCTACGCTAGGGCACGGAACTGTGCAACTGGTATTTTATTTTATTTTTTATTCATTTCCGAAAATACACAGTTATATTTATTCTATTTTATCAAAATGGAAATGCCCATAGAAAAATATTTTGGTCTAAATTTTCATACATGGAGAGTGAAAATACAAATGCAACTTATGAATAAAAATTTGTGGGGCATCGTAAACGGAAAGAGAAAGCACCTACCGATGCATCGAAATTGTTAGAATGGCAAAGCAGAGATGATAGAGCGAAAGCTATTATTGGCCTTGCTCTCTCCGACTCTAAACTTCATCATGTAGACCTAGACAAATCATCGAAGGAAATTTGGGATACTCTAAATAAATTATTTGGAGCAAAAGCAGTCAATGCCAAATTTTCCTAAAACTTCAGTTATATAGGTTCAAAATGGATGAAGGAGTCTCTATGTCAAGCCACATCAATAATCTAAGGTCCTGATCAAACAACTAGCAGAAGTCAAAGTTGCAATTGAGGATGAGGATGCCAAAGCTATCCTATTAAATAGTTTGTCTTCAAAATACAGCAATGTAGTTTTTACCCTCAGTCAAATTCAATCTCAATCTCTGGATGATATGATAGCAGCTCTTCTAGCTGAGGAAAAACGAACTACAAAGGATGCAAAAGGTCATTCCCAGCAAGAAAGTGCATTCTATTCTAGAACCAGAAAATATCGTAGAAGATCAAATAAAGATAAGTTGGAGATTGAATGTCATTATTGTAAGAAAAGAGGTCACACAACATGGGATTGTCGTGTTTGAGCCAATGATGTGCTCAAGGGTAAAGTCATATCAAATACAGCCAATATAGCCATGGTTGAAGACCCACCGGATGCAAAAGGTAGTGAGGACAATGACGAATACGCAATATAAAGATGCTCTAAACTTTGAAGGCAAGAAAGGATACAGAGTAGATGAAGCTTGGTATGGATGGTTGCTCAGATAGTTCGAGAGACTGTGGATCTTGGGAATTATACCCTCACAAGGGTCATGAGACAACTTGATGGAGCTTGTGGATGGCTCAATATGGATGGTTGTCCAATAATTCGGGAGATCTGTGATTCGGGAGTTCGGGGAGGTGGAATCCGGGAACTCGGGAATTCAGCTCAAGAGCTACACCTTTACGAAGGTCACAAAGCAACTTGATGGAGCCCTACCTTATCATAGCATTGCTTTCAAAGTGAAAGTGTTTGAAGATTACGTAGTTCTGTTTTGTTCTAGTCTTGTTAGATTGTTTGTTTTTTTTGCTTTATGTAGAATAAGTCTTAAGAGGGGGTATGAGAATATAAAACTTATTTATAAGGTGCCTAACTACAAGCTGGTTGTAACCAGTTGTAACTACATCAACCATTTTGTAACGGTTTCTTTTATAATAAATAGACGGACACACAGTCTCAAATGTGTTCAATCCGCCATCTCTTCATTTCTTCCTTGTATACATCTTCTAACATTCAATATAATCTTTCATTGTTTCTCGGCACAGGGAAACTTAAAAAAGAGGGTTCACAAGAATTTCCTAGTTTTTCTTCAGGAAAAATCAAAAAGATCATCTACTGAAATTGTGCTTGTTTGTGTAAAGGCCAATTATGGATCAAAATGATAGAGCGGGCCTTGTCTAAGGCCTGTTGAAGAATAACGATTAGGTTGTATGCTACTTAATGAAAGAAGCAGAAACAATCTTGACAAGCTTTGCCTCTGCTATATAAAATCATGTAAAAAGGGGGAGGGGGAATGAATTAAAATTTAAGAAACAAACTTCCCAAAATAACAATTGAGCTGGATTTCAAACAAACAAAATACCATATAAATATTCAATAAAAAGAAAGATCTGCTTAAGCAAAAGAGCAATGGCTACTTGACCTAAGAGCTGCTTCATCAAATTTTAATGATAATGTCACTCATATACTGTGAAGCTAATTTAAATTGACAAGGCTAAGAAAAGGGGACCTTGTTTTCCTCCACATCTTTTTTTCTGATTCTCTGAATTTTACTCCAATTTAAGAAACTGAGGACCAAAAACAGAAGGAAAGAAGCAGCTGGTAGAACAATTTCGAGCATCTCTTTGCATCATTAAGTAAAACATATCCTAAGCAGTAAAACACATTTAAAACCCCAACCATGATTTTAAAAAAACGAAACAATCGCTTTAAACATAATAAAATGCTTCAACTATTTGTGCTAAATACATTATCAAAGCATGTGTTGTGAATTCTTTTGATATAAACCGGCTGGAGACATCACAATTAAGAATTGAAGAAATTTCCAAATATTAATTTTAAAAAGATTATAAACAATGACAAGAAATACATTTGCAAAAAAACACAACTCATTAGAATGATAAAAGAAATTTTGAAAAGGAAATAAAATTATAAAAATTCAATCAAGAAGTATACATGACATGCTAAAATAATTCATCCAGTCACCTCAACTGCTGTGTCAAGCTGGAGAAGAACAGGCATTGTTTGCCCAAATGTTGCTCCAGAACCCACTGCTCTCTCCCGAGCCTTATGATCCAAAACTTCAAGCTTGTACAGCAAGCTCTCAAACCTACACCAAAAGAAAAACTCGCTAATTATTACTATAACAGACAGAAAATCGCACTAAAGACTTAAGGCAAAGAAAGGCTACTCCGAGGTGTAAAGGAGTCCTCAATGCACTGCCATGATGGACACAGCATGCTCTTTTTAAACAAGTGATGGTGCTCCAAGTTTACAAATAGTTGAACTGGAACTAGCCATCAAGGACAGATTAAGTTATTCAATAAAATCAAGTTAGCACAAACATAATGCATAAGTCTCACTTCACATATTTGACTCATGCTTTGGTCTTTTGAAGTAAAATTTTGGACTCCAGGTGTTTCAGCAACTTATCAGCTGTTTGGAACCATTGAATGCAATGTCGTATTAATTTTCAACAGACTTTTCCTATTGAGTGATACTCTGATCTGTAGAAAAGTTATGTCAATATTGTCTTGAGACCCATTTAAGTTGTTTTTCATGGTGATTACTTCATAGAGAGAAATTCAAGATATACTGTCAGATAACATATTCCATGCATTTTCAGTCTTTCATGTGACAGTCTTAACTCTGGTCAGAGTTCAAGATGTAATAGCAGCATTCCATCATCAACTACGACATTTGGAAATGTCATTTCACTGGACATGAGATTACTTCAGCCTTCAGCCAATTCAAAAGGAAACAGTAACATCTTTATAAACAAATATAATAATATTAGAAGCAGAAATTTGGAAATCCATAACTAAGCACTCAACCAACAATTTTGTTAAGTTGTTGAATCATGTCCATGAAAGAAGAAAGATGACCCTCTGATCATGAGATAAAGATTTGATCTACAGATACAGATTGACCAATAAGATAATTGATCCATTCTTCCAGTATGTTCTTTCTATCGAAAACATTAGATATCATCCATTACAACTCTTCTGACAGAAGTCACTGGTTTCCCTATCTAGTTGTCAAAATCATAGGGAGCTCTCATCAATCATACTTGTTGTTCAAGCCTTTAATGTTTTAATACACCTAACATTTTCTTCAGATTATCATGGTATGATTTAATAGTCTTTAATAAGCACACATTCATATGACAGTCTAATAATACCTACAATAACTTTAGGTCTCCTTTCATCGATTTTTGACAGAGATCTTAGCAATATATCAACCTTAGATAACCGTCTATTGGCTATGCTCCTCGAACTCAGACAAAAAGACACCGTGACTTTAAACCCACCATAGAGTCTAACAATCAAAGTGACAGAAAGGAATCTTTCATCAATCAAAAATTAAAATGATCCTACAGAGAAAACACTTAAACCTCCTTATATCACTAAAGTGTGGAATTTTATCACCCCAAGAGATGTAAGCTGCAATGGTGATGGAGTGTAATGTCTGAGCGTGTTCATAAAAATGTTGAGTCTCATATTTGACATTCATTTGACCATCATAGGGCAGTTTTTCATCTTTCATAGAGAAGGCAATTGAAAAATCACGATATCTTGTGCATACGGAGGAGTTTGGAGGCCTCATAAAACTGTCAAGCCTTAAATTGGAGGTTCATTTGAACATCAAAGAGCAGATTTTCTTCTTGCTTAGAGAAGGGAATCGAAACAATCACAATATCTTGTCCATACAATGGAGTTTGGAGCCTGTTTTTTCGCCAGAAATATTTTTTTCAAGCCCGACCCAGTGGTGCAGCTAGATTGAGGGCATCTTTCACCAGTCAGCGGGAACGAGTGGAAAAGGTGATGGAATTGTTAATCAATGTGGAACCTTCAATGGGCAAAACTATGTTACGAATCCAAGATAGGCACCTCGCAATTGATACATTTCGGCATTTTTCAGATAGATATATTTATTATTTATAATATCTGAGCTAGTTACATGCTCAATGACATGACTCGTTGCAGTGTTACATGATCTTTCATTGTTGTTCAAACTTTGTGTACTTTTAACTACCCCATCGATCTTGTCAACATTCACTCCTACATAATTTCGAACACTAGAAACTCTAGGTTACCAATTAAGCTTATAATGATTGTGTATATAGCTTACTTATGATATACAGGAATATTACTCAATTTCAAACATAAAGCAATGGCATGGTCTTATGAAATGGTCCAAGACTCCACATGGAGAGGAATGAATAAAAATTGTAAATCTCTTGCCACCAAGAAAGAAAAAAATGACAATGCTATGTAATGCTTATATAGACAATGCAGATGTATATTAGTACAAATAATATTCAAAAAGCCTCAATGCGCTTATTTGAAAACACCCTCATCATTGCATTGTTAAGTCTCCTACATTTCATGCATAAAGATACATAATTAAAAATAATATATTATCAGAACCGAACTGTGCATACCTATCAGGAGAGAGCATTTTCTTCTCATTGTTAAATTCTTGTAGCCAGTCATCATCTTCATCATCTAAATCATATTCAACAATGTCTAAATTTTCTGCCCTATCTGCAAGCCACAACAAAATCCTTACCTTTTGCAAATTTCTAGAAGAATCATTTCAACATAAGGTGATCATTAAAAGAATCGTAAGTACTTTACACTTCTTTAAACAAGTGGAATAAAACATAAATAGAGAACCTACTTCCCCTTCCACGCAAATAAGATGGAGGCTGTGCGAATGTACGTCCATAGTCTCTTTCATATGAATCCACAACAACAAATTGTGGTGTAGGTATATCATCAGTATTTTTCCTGACAGGAATTGCATGTACCTGTGCAATTCAAAAGTCTTATTATTCTTTTGCCAACAAGTGAAAAAGTAAAAATAGGTCAAATAACACTGTTCTGTCACATCATTTAGTGATATTAGCAATAGCAATCATCGATATTCAGTGCCTAAAACTAAAAGAAAATAAATGCAGACGTAATAAATACTCCCACTAATAATACATTTGATAAATGTTACTTGAAAATAGGGGATTTCAATCAAAATAAAAAGCCATACCACCAAATCTTAATAGAGTATACATACGTCAGTAGCATAGTTTCCCAGTAAAGAACTTTCTATTTTCATGAAATGAGTTACAAGAAGAATTACTATGGAGAGGAAATATTATTGATCTATAGCCACTACAACAGTGGAAAAAAACTTGCAGTATGACCACAACTATCTACCAATAGAAGCTTTTATTTAAATCTTGATACAATATATATTTATTTTATTTGAAATCTTGACTGTGATTACCCCATTCCCTACATAAGTTTCAAGTGGAGGCAAAGAAAAGTAAGAAACATCGTGGTCAGATCTGATGCGGCATCAACAAGTTTCAAAAAATGAAAAAGAAAGGTTCTGTACAAGTTTTAATGAAGGATGTGCACTTGGACAGGAAGCATATTTCAGGGACAGCTAAAGAAGCTCCCGCAACCCACCAATATCAGGGGATGTGGGGTCCAAAATATAATACAAAATATTGAAAACACCCAAAGGAGAATATGTTCTTTTTAATTTAAAGATGAATCATCGATTCACAATAAAATTAAAATCAAATTATACAATACAACATGGAAATTGCGATTATCTACATTTTGATAATTTTGGGGGGTTGGATAGGGTTGACATTCTATAGTTTACATGCAAGAACAGGTGGGGTCCTTAAAAAACTAGGAGAAAAAATTTGTAATATATCTGTGTTATTTGTGCTTGGAGGCACGCACGCTAGGGAACCTCTGAAATTACCCCTTGGATTGGGGAAAATCTAGATGCACTCGTTAGCAGGGGATGCAGAACATACCATGCACATCCATAGGGGGAGGGAGATGTTCTCTAGCTCTCGCTGGGCCATCCCATGTGATTCATGTACAAGGGGATACATTTCCTATGTGTACTCTCTATAAAATGCGGTGAGCCTGATAAACTAGTCTAGCGGAGCACTTTCAAATTGAGAAGATTAAACTAGCCTTAGAGAGAACCTAATAAAAAATTATATAATTATACACAAAAAAGCAGGCATTCATGCAAGTGAAAAGGATATGTAGAGCAAGTTCAGACATTAATAACAATCTCAGAGAGCACTTACCACATCATTTTCATTCTCCAATGTAAGGCGGACAAGTTGAGAAGCTCGTGTTCCAGCACTCTCGTCATCTTCAAGGTCCTTGACTGATTTTAATATAGGAAGTTTCCTATAAATGTCAACTGGACGAGGCCTAATTGACGCCCTACTCATGTCCGCTCATTTCCCAATACCCAACCCCTGGCTGGATGTTTTCTATACTATCAGTAAACCATATATTGAATTAGGCTCCAAACTCATTAATCACATTGCATTTAATCACACATTCATGCTTGCTCTCCAACCATGAAAATAATGAGTTGATGGTACTTGAAAAAAGAACCTGCAAGATAAAATAAATTAGTGTTAACAATGGCACTATCAATTGAAGCCCTACTGGGTAAAATCTTTACCAAGTAACAATTTGCAGTACACATGACACTAAAACAAGACTCAAATTTCTACCTTGTCAGGATGGTATACCAAAATAACACGTTTGAGTACAAAGGTGGATTGAGTCAGCACTCTGAGCTGAAAGGAAAGCAGCACCACATCAACCCCCTTGTATCTATGCCCAAAGAATGTTAGAACTTGACATCCATCATTCTGTCAATCAAATAAGTACAAGTGAAGCAGTCAATATGACCTCTTTCATTCAGCTCAGGATAAGCGATCAATCAAATATAACATTACAATTTTAACATCCAACGTGAAGGAAAATAGCCTTAAGAGCTTTCATAAAACAATTGATTCCAACAAGAATACTCAGACTTAAGACACAAGATGGCTTTGGAAGTTTTCAGTTAACACAGGATTCCAACAAGTTTAACATTCAACGTCCACAAAAGCTGCCCAAATAAGTTTACAATAAATACTGAAATCCAACAATTTTATGTTTTAGCATTCAACATGGACATAAGATAGGTTTAGAAGCTTTTAATAAGCACCAGATTCCAAGAATTTCAATATACAACCTCCATGGAAGATAGCATTGGAAGCTTTTCAGGAAACACTGGATTCCAACAATTTTAACATTCAACATCAACCCAAAATGGCTGTAGAAACTTTCAGTAAATGCTGGATTCCAACAATTTTAACATCCATCATCGACACAAGATGGCTTCAAAGTTTTCAGAAAACTGTGTATTCCAGCACATTTAACATTCAATGTCAACACAAGATGGACTTAGAAGCTTTCAGAAAACACTGTATTTTGACACTTTAAACATTCACTGTCCACACAAAATGGCCTTCAAAGTTTTCAGTAAACACTTCATTCCAATTATTTTAACATCCAACATCAAATCAATAGGGTTCTACAAAATTTCAGTAAAAACTAGATTCGAACAATTTTAAAACTCAACATCAACACGGAAGGGTCTTAGAAGCTTTCAGTAAACACTGGATTCCAGCAATTTTAACATTCAACATTGACACAAGATGGCATTGGAAGCATTCGGTAAATGCTTGATTCCAACAGTTTTAACATTCAACATCGATACAAGATGGCTTTTGAAGCTTTCAGTAAACACTGGATTGCAACTATTTTGACATCCATGATGGACACAAAACAGCATTGGAAGCTTTCAGCAAACACTGGATTCCAACATATACACTCAAACTTGAGACCCTACATCGCGTGTAATCTACTTGAGGCACAAGATGCTGACTCTTTGTTCATAATTCTATATAACAGTTGTTAGGTCCCACAATAAGTCTTTGTTCATAATTTCTATATTACAGTTGTCAGGTCCCATAAACAATTTTCAGCCTCAAAAGGCAATAAAAACATTGCATTCCACAATTTACCTACACAAAGATGACTATAATAGCTTCTAACATATAGACTTTCCCTAGCCAATTTGCAGCATTAGAAAACTCAAAACAGTAACCACATTGCATTCTGCGAAGTACCTACACAAAAGTAACTATATTACCCAACATACTTCATGCACGCCATAATCTCTTCACAAATTCCAGCATTCACAAATTCCAGCACTGACCAACATTCACAAATTCCAGCACTGACCAACATTCACAAATTCCAGCACTAACCAGCATTCACAAACATTCACAACTTTCAGAATTGACACCTTCCTAAATCTCAGCCATGAAATATCATTCACAAACCCTAGATATCCGCAAATGAGACAAAAATTATACAAAATAAATACACTCAAGCCCTAGCTTAATACACACTCAGAAATATCTCTTATTCGAAGAGAAAATAAAAATTAAACCAAGTGTGCACCACTTTCACGTATAAAGCATGTTTATTCCAAGGGCTTCCTGAGCTCCACGCCACAACTTTCGAATACGGGTTATAGAACTCATAAAAGCAAGCTTCCTTAATATTTTCCAGCTTAGAGAACTTAATCAAATCGAATTTTTTTAAATAAAATCTAGGGCATCCAACAACATGAACAAACACAAAAACTTATCACAACTAAAACGTTCGAACACGAACTATAAAGTTCGCGAAAGTACTCTTACTAAGTATTGCGAAGCTTAAAATGTCATAATCAAATCATTTAAAAAAAAATCTAGGGCTTCCAAGGCACGAGATAATTTCACAGCTACAACGTTTGAACACGAACTATACATCTCGTGAAAGCATTCTTACTTCAAGTTTTCTCGCTCAAAGAGCTGAATCAATCAAATTCAAAAATTTGAAAATAAACACCTCAGAAAAAATCGAACACCTCTAAGAAAATTTCGTCATCATGAGAACAGCGGCTTCTCAAAGGCTCCAAATGTTCGAATTACATCTCCAGACGAAGAAAAACAATGACGTCCTTCCAAATTGATGATTTTAACGAACACTCCCCGAAATTTAACAGTTCGCGGCACAAATCGAAGATAAAAATTGCCACGCGAGATTATGTCGACCAATATGAACAGAACAGGGAGAAACGGGAAGAAAAATGAACAATACTGGCGAAGAATGAGGGTTTGAATACGTAAAACCCCAAAATTCTCAAAATGCTGGAACCCGGGCAGACCTCGATGCCACCATTGTCATCAGAGTCTACGGATTTGTATTATACGGTGGCGTAGGTATACGGATACGGAGTGAGGGCTTGTGTTTTTGGCGTGGAGATGGATGTATATTAGTTTGGACATATACGGATAGAAGTATACGATTTTGTATTATTTTGAATGTGAGTCGATGTGAGTAATATGAATGAATTATAGATATTTGGAAGATGGGAAATTTAAGGGGGTTGGAGGGATTATTTAGGGCTTTGGTTTATAATTGGAGATATTTTTAAAATATATTTTTATTTTAAAGACTAAAAAGGATTTGGGCTTTTGTTGAAAAGAGGAGGTTTATGGGTTTTGGAGATTTAAATTTTCCAAGGTGTGTCCTTTTGTGTGATGATTTTTATAGGAAAGTATTTTAAAGATTATTAAGTGGGATGTATTTAGTGATTATTAATGTAATATATTGTTGTGATATTAAATTTTTATTGTAAAGTATTGTAAGGTTATTAATTGGGATGTATTTGATGTTTTTTTAATATTGGTATGATGTTAATTAAGATGTATTTTGTGTTTGATGGGTATATGTCTCCATTTAATTAATTTAGGGCTATTCAACTATTTTTATCATAGAGTATTGGTATGTTATAAATTAGGATGTATTAGACAATTCATCCTTTTTTAGGATTTTTTTCATATCACATTATCAATTAGAATGCATCTTACGAGTTTTTCCTTGCAGTATTATCACATTAACAATTAATATGTATTCTTTGATTTTATTTATAAGGTAATGTCACATTATAAACATTATCATGTACCCAAAACTTTAGGAAGTGGAATATGGGCTAATCTTATATAATTGTTGGGAAATCTACGAATATGTTTTTGAAATAAGATAAATTTTGTTGTAAAAATGTCAATGGCGAATATAGCCTGTAAAATGGACCATGTGAAACACAATCAAGTAATAAGAATTAGACAAATCTTATTAGAAAATACTACCACATTATCAATTATAATAAATCTTCCACTAATAAAAAATTATATTGATTTATGAATAAAAGTATACAATATCATAGCACAAAATAGCCCAATAGGGCGAGAGATAACAATAAGAAAACTCATTGCACAAAAAAAGAATAACAATGAACAAAGGGCAACTCAACGCAAAACAACTCATTGATTAATAAAAAATTAAGTGTCGAACTAATCTATAAAGTTGAAACTTGGTAATTAAATCTTTATAAATGGTTAAGACGATAATCTTAGGAATCATTTTCACTTCTTAAGTGGTTGCATACAAGAAGCATTAAATAGCTTAGATGCATCCAAGAATGATTACATTTAACCTATAAATATTTTCCTTATACCTTAACCATTTCTTTATGTTTCGATAGATCTTGGCACTAAAATTAAAAATTGAATGTTTCATAACATGTTATGGAGGGGAAACACGTTGAAGAAAATTTGTAATATAAATTAATTTAAATAAGAAGGGGTGACTATTGAATTTTAATCATAATAGGTATGGTTTAGGTCGAATTGTGGTCAAGATGTGAATTTTAATGTGATGTCAAATATGTGTACATATGTGTGTGAGAGAGAAAATATTTGCATATCTTGGATTTGTCACTTTATTTCACCTCGTGAATATTGAAGATGTGATATGCTTTGCATGATTTACATTCTATATATAATCTCGCAACTATTTTTTTGAAATAGAATAAGTTTTTTTTTTTTTGAAAAAATAGCTAATCTACAAAAACAACCCATAAAATGTACCTCAGTATCACAATATTAAATAATATGTAGATTGGAAAAAATCATAAAATATTACCACATTATCGCTTAGAATACATCTTCTACTACTAAAAATTTAAGTTATAAAAAGTAAGGGAATTAAAATTATTTTTGACATATTTCCTAAGACTTCTTGTAGTTGGTTTCCCTCGGATGTTTTCGGGGATGAATTTCACTTGAGAATGAGGATGTTAAATCTATTTCAAATATTCAAAAATCCATACCTAATGAGTGTCTCTGCAAAAATGGAATTCTTTCTCGAGTTACCTAGTGGATAGATTGGAATTGGCCAACTGCTACTCCATTTTTTCGATACAAACCCCATATTGAATATCAATTTCTCACCCCTAAGAATATCCAAACAAATACTCTTAATTGCCATTAGCAATTAAGATATTTGGATTCTACTTTGACTAAGCATTGGAATGCCTCTATTGAACCCAAAAAGTCTCATTTTTCTAGGGTATTCTTTACCAAGGATTGGAAGTTGGAGATATAATAAAGCATATGGGGTCAAATCTGCCATACATTCCATCAAAGTTAAGACTATCACACACCTTTTCTATTTTTTTCCTCATGTTCTGTTTGTTTGGAGTGGATTCCATCAAGTTAAGATTTATTACTGGAAAACCTTTTCGACCATGTTTTTTTTTTTTTCTCAAATAGTTTTTGAAAGGGACTATACCTCAAAAGATGGCTTAGAGCTAGAATAGGAATGTTTGAATCCAAATGTTGGAATGGAAGCTCAAGTAGCCCAAAAATTGACTACCCAAACGAGACAAAATAAAGAAAAATAATCGCAAAAGCAAGAGAGAGACCGCAAAACAAAGATAAAAACATACAACCCAAAAGCATCTAACTACTTTTTGGACTTTGTCGGAAAATGGTCTTCTTAGAAACATACCCAAGTTACTTACAAAATACAACCAATTTTGGAAAATATTTCATGTTGATATTCTTTTTGCATTTGGAAATACAAAAATCATGTTATTTTTTAAAATTGGGTATGAAAAAAATTCTATAACTAACAAATGGTTGTCATTTCCAATGTCTTTCTTCATATTTTTCTCAAGATGATAAGGTTTGCTTGGAGGTGGAGCACCTCCAGAAAAGTATTTACTTTACCATTTGGGAAATACCCCTTATGTTATTAGTCGTGTGCCTCTAAATTATCCTTATCATTGCTCCCATTCTTAAGGTCACAACTAGGGCTTTCAGTGTCACTCCTCTAAGAGAAGATGAAGCCACTTCTCGTTCTCATTCACCTTCACCTAACAAAGGTCGTAGTGGAGTGTTTGATAAGGCTTGGTGGTGGAATTGATGACATGTGGCCCCTAAGAAACTCCTTAGGATACTTTGCCTAATGCAGTTCTTGTCATATCCCAACCTAACGAGTCGAAGAAAAAGAAGAAAAACATAATAACAATGTTTGGGACCCCCGTAATCGAGATCATTGGCCCTCACAGGTGTCAATGGTTAGGGTGGAAAGTTTGATAATCCTCCTCCTCCGCCCCTAGAATTGTCATGTTCATTGTTTTTCCTAGTGTTAAGTACCTCGATGTTTGTGTGGTTATGTGCCCTTTTTTTATAACTTATTTTATTGAAAATATTTGCAACAATTATTTGTAGTTAATACAATCATTTACTAATGTAACTTTCTTAAGGCTTGTATACCTCAATTTGACTTATATTCTAGGGTGTGATTTTGGTACACTCGTTTTTGTGTAATTTGTGTTGTATTTTATAAATTATTAATATAAGTATGTTTTTCAATAATTAAAAAGTGTCAAATCGATGTATGATATTAAAATTTTGTAGTTAAATATTAAACTTTGGTACTTAAATATTACAAATGGCTAAAGAATATCATTCAAAATTATTTACATCAAACAAGTCATTAGTCATGTTAAATAGATTAATTGTGGATTTTCATGTTCGTAAACTATTACATTTAAGATAAAAATGTTTTTCCCATACTTTAAACATTTTTCTATATTTGGATAAATATAGTTTTGGTAATTTTGTAAAACCCTAATTTTATTTTGGGTCTTTTGCATCATTGTAATGTTTGATATTAACACATTGTCTTCCATAGAACTACCTAGAAATGATAAATGAATTAGAAAGAAATGATACCTCACTTGTTATATGCATCCTAAAAATAAAGGTAATCCTTGAAAAAGCCAAGATAAGGGAAGATTAAGATGAACACTAAACCAATACAAATCCATGAGACTCTTCACTCTCTTTAGGTGTTAAGTGTTTAATCAAGCTTTGCCCACACCTAAAGTTCCAACTATGGAAACATCACACATCAACCCCCAAGCTACTATGCCCACACAATATGTGGCCTCAACATGTGCACCTAATACCACACTTATGGCCTAGAATCCTATTCCTAATGCATATATTTAACAAATATATGATATATAAGCACAAATAACTCTTTATAGACAATAATTTTGGTAATTTATGTCTTGCAACAACATAAATTGTACAATGCCTTTGCACTAGTCCACACTTGTCCAACTTGGTCAATCATGTTATCCCTATCTATATCCCATTCATTCTTGCTTGCACACATAGCTCATTTATTCACACAATGGTCATATTAGTCCATAGAATTAGGTTAAACCCTCACACAATACAATCCTAGTTTTCAAAGCATTCGCACATGCATCTTGAACCAAAGCACCTAGAATGGACCATAATGTTTGTATGTTAGGGACTTTCTCATCCATTTTGGTTCATTTCCTCCAATAACACATTTATTAATTCAAATTACTTTAGTACACTTATAGTCGGCCTTATCGAAGTTTCCCATATACATAATGCATATATAAGCTAGTCTTTCACCCATTATCACGTAGGAGATCATACCCATTTAACACTCAAAGGTCCTCATGAGCATACACTGAGAACAAGCACAAGGTCGGCCATTCCAAGACTCCCTTGGGCTCTATATACTCTTCATAATCATTCTAGGGTAGTCATCCACTCAAATCTACAAGTATAAAGAACATATCATCACTCCAAGTTAAGCTAGAGCAAAGGTGCAAGTATAATATCATTGTTGCAAAATCATGACTATATATTTGGTTTCATACATTCTATAGATCACATGTTAGGTGAGAACGATGTGTGATTTGAACCCTCTTCAGAGTAGTGACGACATTCGATTAGGCACAAGGGTGCCCACAATCCACCAAATGTTTGTTTTACAAGAATTATTATCTATCTAGGGTTTTAAAGATCAAATCGGTTACAGACTGATGAACATCGTAAAGCATTGAATGCCCAAATTCCAAACAAGAGCAAAACAAGAAGTGGTAATCACACACGAGGAAGTTGCAGGACTGAAACCACAAAGGGACAAGGGCATACATTAAGGGCCATAACATTCATATGCTTTGGCCCATGTCATCCGATTTGGTCCATGCAACAATTTAGCACATAATTTTGACAACGAGGCTCTGTAAAGTCATTTTCTTGTTTTAGTCATCATACTAACCCAGATCATCACATAGAGTAGGAGATCAACTAAGTATTCCCTCATTGGAAACTAATTGATTAGGATAATTTCCGTAATGGTTATTATTGATATTGTTGCAACATCGATTAGGATAACTACCCCCTAGAGATATTAATCAATTTAGGTTAAATCATTTGGTGAACCCGACATTGGACAAACCCTAGTTACCTTAGGGATTCTTCTTATTACTTGGTTTCAGACATATCAAATTTTTATAGGGTTTGTATTCAAATTCCATTCTAATTTCATCTTCCTACTTAACCTCAAATTGATTTTCACATTTATCTCGAAGATCTCATGGTCGGTCTTCCTCTTTGGGTCAATTTCTAGGGCTCCTAATTGCCAAATCAACCTTTATTTTGTATCTCAAGCATAACGGCTATATTTTCAAATTCCTTTGAGGTTTTTTTTTTTTTACATATTTAATGAAAACCTCTTTTTGTTTGCCCTAATTTTTAGCACAATTTTTCAGAAATTTAAAATTACTATTTTTAGTAATTAGAGCATAATCGAAAATATATACTCTAGGAAAATCCCTTAGAGGTTTTGGTTTCGATTTTTATATTCAAAAATACCTCTTTTTGTTTTGTAAAATTCAAAATCTATTTTGAGATATGGTTAGTTTATTCATTTGGCACCGTCGCTTTTTTCCAATCACATTTTAACCAACCCTCATCACTGATCTTGGGCCCCTCTCGATGTATGATCCTTCTCATATTTTAAGTTCGTTTATCCTCTTTTTGGGTATAATTATGTGTAGACACAAAATCACACACTTGGGTACATTTCTAGGTCCTAAAAGCATACTTGCATTCATATGGTTCATAAACAAGAAAACTAGTAATTGACAGTTATATTTGGCCTCTTTATTTATTTTTGTATCTTCTTTATGGTCTTTTACACCCTACAACCAGTCGTTACTTTAATTTCTTATCTTTCATGACCTCGGACACTAATGCCGTGCATCCGCATCCCTCTCGGGCACCCCTAACTCTTTTCTATCTTACTTGTTTCTTTGGGTCTCTTTTATCTTTTGGGCATCTTATTTTCTTATGAGTCGACCTTCCAGTTGTCAATTATGAAATTCAACCAAGGGAACCATATAAATATAAATATATATGACCAAAATAAGGGATAAAAATCTAAGCATTTATTATCATCACCTAAGGTTGCATCCAAAGACATCCATATAGTTTCATTGAGGACAAGGGACTGCATTTTCTACATACACTTTATAGGAAGGGGAAGTTCATTTTGCCATCCACACATCTATTTACATTAGTATATCTAGCTATCACCCATTATCACGTGCACTTGCACAAGGGCTTCCTAGGGCATGATTCTATAATACACATACACAAGAACTACATGTAGTCTCGAGATGTAGTGCAATGCTTGGTCATAAGTTCACTTATTCGTGACTATTGGGTCGATCGACTCCCATATGTGCATCCTTATTTTTGGATTTGATGTATTTTGAGGATTTTTACAAGTCAACATCTTTTTATAGGTTACAAGTGAATTATGTGATCAAGGTGTGACATACAAGTGACAAGAACAACTATCAGGGACAATCTTACGACACCAGAAAAACAATTTTCTGAGCTCCTATGCGCACGAGACACCTAGAAGTAGTCTCTCAGTGCCTAGGCACCCATGTCCCAATTGAGGCGCCCTAGTCCAATCCTATACGATGGTTACATAATTTATTGTGCATAGTTACTGACATTTTACCCTTCTTGTTCATTAGTTTTCTATCCCGTATCGTTCTGGGAATAACACAAAATTAACTAAGTCATTCTTTCCCTCTCATGCACTTAGGGATTCATATTTCATTAGCTTATTGCTAGTATCAAATGTATACTTTAGCATTTATTTATCATACGTGACTTTGCAATTAGGTTTTAATAATAATAAATATATTTTTGTTAAATCATTTGGTTAACCCATCCGTTTAGAACCAACCTTACTTCTAGAAATTTTTGCAATATTTTTATCATGGCTCAATCTTATGAACCCTTTACTGAAGACCACCTTCAAGAGCTCAATGCTCATCTTTCTAAACATCCCCAAGATCTAGATCTACTCTTATTCATTGCTCGTGAGGAGGCCACCAATCTTATTGAGCTTAATGTTCCTACATCCACTACCACTTCTATGCCTATTTATACTTAACCCCTAATTCCACCCTTCCACCTACTTCTATTATTCTCATATTTGTTCCTACTCCCACCAACCACTTCACTCTGCCTCTTATTTCTCACATGTGACAAGTCTCTTCCATTGGAACTCAAGACCTAGCCTCTCTCTATCAGGATCTCCAAGTTCAAATCTATCAACTTCAGCAGGCTACTTCTCGTTCCTCTCCATCTCTTGATTCCACCTTACTTCTTCATACTCCTTTTGTGCCCACCATTTCCACTCACGCACTTCCTCCAAACCTTCTTTGCCCTTAGGTTTCCTACCTTAATGGCCATGGTCACCTCAAGAGAATCGTAGATCTTTTTATGTGGCATGTCTCGATTATGTGAATGATCATACTTTAATAACAAAGCTCTTTCCTATAAGCCTCCAAGATTATGTTATGCATTAGTTTTACGATCTACTTGTTCATTCAGTAACATCATTCACGCATCTAGCCAATTCTTTTCTCGCTCATTTTTCAATCAATATCAGTTCTAATATATCATATGCTCAACTTGCACAAATCAAACAAGGATCTAATGAGCATCTAGTGAACTATGTATTACGATATAAGAACAACCTAGCTAGGATGACCAATGTGCTCACTGACTCAAAACTTTAAGATCTATTTGTCCAAAGTATCTTACCACCTCTACAAGAGAGTGTCATCTTTGAAACATCTCCTTCATTTGATCAACTATGTCATACTCTTAAATTATGTGAAGGAAAACTTATCTCTATGGGAAAACTCAAGTACCATGATCATGCTTCCTCTTCATCTTCTAATTGGTTTCAAAGAAAATACACTTTCAAGCCATCTCCCAAACCTACTGAAGTGAAAACTATTGTTAACGTTGTTTCTCCTCCTGAAAATATTCAATGATAGCCTCTAAAGTATACATTCACAAAATTTCCTTATGCTCCACATATTCTATTGCCATAACTTATCGAAAGCAATCTTATTACACTTCCACCACTACTAAATCTAGATCCATCTCACCCTAAAGGACACAATTATGATGAAAATACTAGATGTGACTATCATCAATGCATTAGGCATCCTATTGATTGATGTTTCAAGCTCAGGAATCTCATTCAAGATCTTATTGACAACAATGCAATCGATCTCCCTGAGCCTTCGACATCTATGTCGGGGAGACGAAAACAAAAACTCAAAATATTTAATGATCCTCTCTCTAAATATGACAAGTAACCTATTGATTCTTTTGTTAATCATACATATCAAATTTTCCCCCTCCTTTATTGGGGCCTCTTGATTTTATAGTTGTTAATATTGATGCATCTCCACCATTCATTACATTCTCTAATCACAATTATCATGCTACATTCTCTTATAATACATTACATATCAATGTTTCTATTAGACCTCATACTATCAATAACACAATGATCGATCCATCGGTTCATATGAGTGTGTGCTCTATTATACTCCTCATCACTATCAACTACCCACTATCTCATATTTCATATCTAGTTCCTAAATCTTATGGCTATGTCAAGCTTCCAGTTATAGTTGGGCCTCTCACCATGCTTGTGTTTCATTCATTATAGCACATGTTGTCAAAGGTTGTGACATGATTTTAGGTCTTCCTTAGCTCGGCTCAAGCTATCCTTTCCATGAATCACTTATGTCTAAAATTCATTCACAACAAGAAAATTATGAATATCAAAGGTGTTTCGCCATGCACATAGTTAGTTTAAAAATTGGTCGTTGGAGACAATCAAATTTCAGAGGGATAATAGACCCTCCTTTTTGATGGGGAGGTTCCCTTATTTCAACCAAAAATTGAACATCTATATATTTATTATAGACACTAAATCACACACTTTGGGTACATTTTTAGGTCATGATCACATACCACTATTCATATGATTCCTAAGCGAGAAAATTACTAATTGACCATTGTCTTTGGCTTCTTTACTTTCTTTATGGTTTCCTTCTTGGTCTTACACACCCTATTTCCCAATCTGACTTTCGATACTTTAGATTTTTTGAGTCTGGACACCAATGCCCAGACGGGACATTAGTGCTTAGGCGCCCCCGACCTCTTTGTATCTTGCTCGCATCTTTTGGGACTTTTCTTGTTATTAGGCATCTTTTTCCTATGGGTCGACCTTTTAGTGGTTAATTACGGAATTCAAACAAGGGAATCATATAAATATAAAGCTATGTGGCCATAATAAAGGACCAAGCACCTCGATCATTTAATATCATCACCTAAGGTTGAATCTAAGAGCATTCTAAGAGCATCAAAGCATCCATCTAGCTTCACATGAGGGATAAAGGACTGCCATTTCTACATACACTTCATTAGAGGGGAAGTTCATTTTTCCATGCACATGTATATTTACATCTTCTACATCTAGCTATTGCTCGATATTCAAGTGCCTCTAAAGCACAAGATCCACATAGGCACAATTCACATACACACACACACAAAATTACATGGAGTTTTAAATGTAGTGCAACACCTAAATCATAAATTCACTAAGTTAGGTGACCATTAGGGTCAATTCGACTCCCCATTTGTATCTTTTTATTTTTAGGATTTGTGTTTTGGGGTTTTCGGGTTCTCTTTCTCTTTACGGGTTTTAGGTGAATTCGAAATCAATCAACGACACATAGGCGAATAATGAAGACATTTAGCAAACATCTTATAACACTATAAAATTCATATTCTGACTAGTTTCATAGTCACAAGTTCCTAGAGGAGGTTTCCAATGCCTATGCACCCTCGACCCAATCTAGGCACTCCAATCTAGCCTATTATGACACTTCTATAATTTTTGGGCTCATCTGCGATACCGCACTTTTGTTTCATTAGTCTTCCAGTTCTGTACACTCTGAGATTTATTGTGAATCAACTAAGTCTTCTTTCCTCCCTCTTGCACTTAGGGTTTTACATTTATCTTGCTTATTGCTTAGGCCAAATTTGTACTTTATTGCTTATTCATTTGCTACTACATTGCAATATAGGGTTTAACATAAATTTTATGTTTGTTAAATCATTTGATGAACCCATCCATTCAAACCCTTCCTTCTGAGTGTGTATTATTCTTCTCAAGTTATAGATCAATCGTAATATCCTTCTTTCACTCTAACTAGGCTTTCTGATATAGTTACTTCTGTTGTTGATTTTATGCAAGTTCGTACTCAACATCCTCCTCACTTTATTATGCCTATGGATGATCCAACTATTAATGTAGTCATCATTCACCACACTTGTCCTCCTATGGATCCGCCTATTTCTATCCCACCATCTATCACTTCTACGACTACTACTACTACTTATAAGGTGATACGATATCATAGACCCGCTTAAGAACACACCTACCAAAAGTTCACTCTATGATTTATTGACAATACACCCGATTATCATCATACTTTAGAGTATTCCTTAGGTCTATTCACATTGAAAGCAATAATTCTTCAGTGGCCTTCACACATCTTATTCAAGTCTCTCAAAAATTTACCACATGTTATATCATTTAATGATGAGGACATATCACCATCTGTTATTGATAATCCATGTGCACCTCTACTTATCACTACATTATCATTGGCACCACTTGTATCAGCGCTACTCATTGACAATGGATCCATCATTAATCTATGTGCTCACTCTCTTTTAAAGCAACTCGGCATTACATTGATAATCTCATCGCTAAAAATTCCACTCTCATTCATGGTTATGATTCCACTACTGCTCATTCCTAGGCACTATCAATACAAGTTGGCCTAAGGTTGTTCCTATGGTATTCTTCATTATTGATGCTTCATTTCAGTTTAATCTCTTGTTGGGTAGACCTTGGATTCATGCAATGCATGATGTCCCATCTACTATCCACTGATGCGTCAAATTCTTACATGATGGCTATGAACACACCATTGCCATTAACCCCGATTCTTTCAAGTTCTGCAACATAGACCCAATCACTACTATGTTTATCCCTCCATCATAGCCTATTCCATATAGTCACATTGATACATATGATATTGGTCAATATAGTGCTTCACATCCTCCTTCCACTACCGCAAGCATTCTCGCCTATCTCCACTCATACTATTGTTATCATTTCACCCATCATGTCGCTCCAATTACCACCACCATTCCACCTACCGAGACTTCTCTTGTTCCTATGTTTAGCACCATTCCTACTAATAACCATGATGATACTATCTTAATCGAAGATGTCAACACTGATGATTCCGATGATGAGGTTGATGTCATAGAGCTTAATGATGACACATTACGCAATCTTAACTTCACTCCTATTGAGATCGATGAGTCATATTTCAATGATAATTTTGTTGTTGTTGTTGTCTTATTGAATATCAATTCAAAAAAACCCCTCATTCTACTAATGTTATGGTACTTTATCGGGGTATGTCCATATATTGGAAATCATACCACCTTCCTCATCTTCTCATGAGTGACTCGTATCGGTGCACCCTCCTTTCACATGCACACTTTTCATGAATAACTCTTATTGGCATCACATCCCATTCGATCATGTTTGCTCTGAAATTGTTTGCACATATGATGGCTTGGCTCGACTTGGATTCACACTAGAGGATCTCATCCCTCCATCTTGGTTTCCTCATTTATATCATGGCTATGTTCACATTACAACTGCTTATGGCCTTCGTGTTTTCCATTTATCAGTCTTTGTTGCACACACTTCTCGCACCATTCCACTCACTCTTGGACATTTTTGGCTTGATTACATTGGTGGCACTTTGGATCTTAATCATGTCAACATCTCATTCCCTATGCCCTTGTGTCGTGTTTTCATTTGCAATGATTCATTTCTTGGCTATTTGAAAAATCTCACTCATTGGTATACACATGGATGTCTACCAACACCCTTCAATGATGAAGAATACACAATGGACATGTATAATCTGCACCGCAATGGCTCCTTACTTGATCAACCACATACTATTGTTTACCAAGTCTCGGATGCATCTCCATATGGTTTTGACCATGACAATGACGATCTCTTAGATGATGTTACTTGATCATTCTTCTCTTCATACACTTAGGGCATCATTCTTATTCTCCCCCTCATAGTATCATAATTTTTTATAATTCTACTATTTCACTTCTTTCTTCACATATAATCTTTTACACGCATCTTGCACATCTTGATACATTTGTATCATCATTACCCTATGGTGCAATCTCATGCTAAGGTTCACACTTGAATGTTGAGTGCATATTACATTCATGAACCTCATATTTCACACTCAACACATTCATGACACATCTTTCTAGCACACATTCATCATAACACATTTTCCCGATGAAACACTCTTGTTTTATGCTTCATTCTTTGTCATCGAGGGGTCTTTTATAAATGAACCTCATCTCATACATGCTCATCCACATTCACTCGGGGGGCACATTACTCTCTATCAAATTCACTTTATATTTCATTCTATCTCACTCATTCACAACATACTACATATCTTGCTTGCATTTACTCTTGCTTGTTTATTCCAGTTACATGTACACTTTGTTTTCATGTTATACAAATACTTTATATGTCATTATATTTATCATATACATACGTGTTCACTTGGTATTTAGTTGTGAATTAATACTTCCTACAAGTCTCTACACGCAACACATAGATGCTTTACATTGTACCTCTTCTAGGTCCCACTGAGGCTCCAAAGGGCATCTACTTTCGTACACACTACATGTGTTATTGTTTCATTTTATACTACTTCATATTCTTACTAGAACACTATTATATCGATATACACACATCTTGACATACTTTTTATCTTTCTAACATGTTAATGAGTGCTTCATGTACAACATTTGCTTTGCAGGAATTTTACCACCATAGTTTCTGATATACTTTGTTTTCAATTGCCAATTATTGTATGCCATTATTTATGGGCTTTGCCCTATGTCTTGCTTGTTCACTATTTGCTTGAGTGATTTTGGCCACTTCAGCCCTACTTTTCTTGTGACATTGTGAGTGATATCCCATGTTTGAAACCCACTTTTCGTTGTCTACTTTGTCTTCTTGTGTGCTAACTTACCCACTATTTTTGTATGCGTGTTTATCTTACTCATAGTAACACAAGTTTCCAACCACTTTACTTGTGTGTGCCTTGGTTTCTACCAAACACATTCCCTCCCCTATATGGTATCAATCATAGTTCAGCAGATCAGTCCTCCTTTGGGCCGCATTCTCTTCACGACGTTGCATGCATCCCAAATGAGAGAGGACATCATTAGGTGAATTAGTCATGCCATATAATAGCTCACAATCATAGTACAACACAATTCATTATCAGTACAACATAGTCTTCAATCTCAAAAATGGCCTAGGATCTAACTTGGGTCTTTAGCACAACATGGACGCCAACACCGATCCACAAACATGAGTGCCTAGGTGCCACCGTTCCTTCTGCATGCCTATGACCGGGGGTAGTTATAACATTTTTCTCATATCAACACGGTTCAAAAGTCTACACAATATTTTCTTAGTATAGGCATAGTCCTCAACAATCAATATACATACTTTATCCTTTTTCTATTTTCATGTTGGATCAAACTAGATCAAAATGGATCAAATTTGAACACACCATTTGCTGATGGTGTATAAGTTGTCGGGATGCGGTCAAAGGTTAGATAAAACAATAGACATTTCTCCATATACTTCTTCTATCATTGTGGCATGAGATCACCAAAAAAACTCGCACTTGGTGTGATATCACACAAAAAAACTCATTCTTGGCACGAGATCTCCCGAAAAAACTCATTCTTCTACAAAATTTTCATGATCCTTTATACACTCTTCACTCATCATGGATCGGTACACACATTCCTTTTCGCATGTTTACATACTTTAACACATTTGGATCGAATTCATCACATACACAACTTTAACTAGTCTTTTTCTCTTCTCTTTTGCAAGTTCATCCTTATGGAAAGTAGTAGTCACATCATTAGAATCAATCGACATCAACAACAGGTACAACACAAAATATACACATACGTTTTCACCCCTAGGGTTGCTTCTCTCTTCTCTAGATTCCATGCTTCATTTCTTTTATCACTCCACGCTTTTTTCCTATCTCTTCGACACACTTTTTCCATCGGTTTACATGGTTATCAAGGATGCATATCTTATATACTTTATGTTATCGAGTATTCACTAAAAAGATAAAGTGGGGGCAAATGTAGACACTAAATCACACACTTTGGGTACATTTCTAGGTCCTAATCACATACCACTATTCATATGATTCATATGCAAGAAAAGTACTAATTGACCACTTTGTCTTTGACTTCTTCTTTTTCTTTATGGTTTCCTTCTTGGTCTTACACACCCTATTGTCAGGTTTGAATTTTGATACTCTTACTTTTATGAGTTTGGACAGTAGCACCTCACCAGACGCCAGGTGCCCAAGTGCCCCCGTCCTCCCGGGTGTCCCTAACCTCTTTATATCTTGCTCACATATTTTGGGTCTTTTCTTGTTGTTGGGAATCTTGTTATATCATGGGTTGGCCTTTTGGTGGTTAATTATGAAATTTAGACAAGGGAATCATATAAATATAAAGCTATGTGGCCATAATAAAGGACCAAGAACTAAGCATTTACTATCATCACTTAAGGTTGCATCCAAGAGTATTCTAAGAGCATCAAAACATCCATCTAGCTTCACACAAGGGACAAGGGACTGTTATTTCTACATACATTTCATAGAAGGGGAAGTTCATTTTTCTATGCACACATTTATTTACATCTTATACATCCAGCTATTGCTCACTATTCAAGTGTGTCTGGCAAAAGAACCACCTAGGGCACAATTCTACACACACACACATAAAACTACATGGAGTTTGAAATGTAGTGCAACACTTGGATCACAAGTTCACTCAAGTCAGAGTCGAGTTTGAATCCCCATTTACATCATTTATTTTTAGGATTTGATGTGTTTTAGGGTTTTATGTTAGAAATAAACTTAGGTTAATTCATCATTTACTAAGTTGTAATGTTAAAGTAATTAAATTTTATTACTTTAACTTAGTTAGTTGTTAGTTAGTTATTATCTAGTTGTCACATCCCTAGATTAGTGGGGCTATACTATTGTTAGTTTACTACTTTGGAATGTTCCCGGATGTTCTCGGATGTGATTAGTTAGGGGCAATATGCTATTTATGCATATTTTTCATACTTAGTAGATTGGATCCACTTCCCATGGATGTTGTTATAGTTGTTCAATGTCTATAAACATTATAACTTCTTCATTTGATATGTATGAAGGGTTTCCAGAATATTGCATTCTTAAGATTTTACAAGTGCTCTTTCTCTTTACGGGTTTCAGGAAAATTTGATGATCATCCAACGAAACATAGGAGACTAATGATGACATTTAGCGGACATCTTATGACACTGTTAAATTTAGATTTTGGCCAATTTCGTAGTCACAGATGCCTAGAGGAGGTCTATAACATCTAGGTGCCCCTAACCCAATCTAGGATCTCTAGTCTAGCTTTGTTGATTAAGCTAAGTGTGAATTTATATGCTTGATAACGAATACTATAGTAGTAATAAATAAATACAACAATTAAATACATAGATTACACCCCAACAACTAAGCAATAAATTATGAAACCCTAATTACAAGGAGTAAAAGGTACTTAGCTAATTTGAAAAGATCTAGAAGAGGCACAGAGCTAGAAAACTAGAGAATATGAAGCACGAACCGTTGCACAAAGACACAGAAAAATGTAGATCTAGAGAAATAAGCTATACTTGGGCACCTGAGAGAGGGATAGGGCGCATGTGGGTATCCTGAGACCTATTTACAGGAACTTGGGTCTCATGGAATTACTTAAGAAACCTCCTTTAAGGGCCCTAGTTGTTCACATTTGTTCACCTTTGGTCACTAGGTGGTTGCACTATGATCTTAGAGGTCGCTGAAAACCTGTAATGAAGTATGAACTGCAAAACCCTCAAATAGACATCAAATCCTAAAAAGAAAGATGTAAAATGAGGGGTCAAATTGTCCTCAACTATCACAATGGTGAACTTACAACTGAGCATTGCACTACATCTCAGACCCAATGTATTTTTTTATGTGTGTGTGTGTGTGCGTAGAATCATGCCCTAGGTGGCTCTTGTGCGTGTCACACTTGATAGTGAGCAAATAAGCTAGATGTAAAGAAATGTAGTAGATGTGTGCATGAAATAGAATGAACTTCCCTCTTATGAAGTGTGTATGTAGAATAACTAGCCTTTGTGTCCCTTGGATGGTGCTCGATGGATGAAATTGAGATCTAGATGCTTAATGGATGCAACCTTAGGTGGTGATAGCTAATGTTTAATATTTAGTCTTTTATTATGATCACATAACTTTATATTTATATAATTCCTTTGCTTGAATTTCGTAATTAACCCCGAAAAGGCTGACTACCAAAAATATAAGATGCTCAAACAACTAGAAATGACCAAAAAGTGTGAGTAAATTACTAAGGGGATAGGGGCCCTAGAGGGGACAAGGGATAAGGGCGCATGGCGTTAGGCTTTGGCATCCAGACCGATAAATGTAAAAGTATAAAAAGGAAGATCTGAGTAAGTAAGGGTGAAAAACCAAAAGTGATAATAGAAAGCAAATAAGGGTGGCAAAGACATGGGTTAATTAGTATTTTCTTACTTAGGAATCATCTGAATAGTAGTATGTAATCAAAACTAGATAATTACCCAAGGTGTGTGATTTAGTGTCTACATTTGCCCCCAATTTATGTTGGTGAACAAAAATCTTGGTAACATAAAGTATATAGAGACGCGTACTTGATAACCGTGTAGATTGATGTAGGAAGAGCATGCTGAGGGACAAGACAAAGTGTGGAGTGATAAAAGTGTGAAGCGTGGATACTAAGGATGAGGAAGTGTAAAAAGTGATGAGATGATGAAGCTAGGGTGAAAACACATGTTGTAGATTTCGAAAATATGCTTGTTGTCGAAGTCAATACTTGACATATGTGATGTTGAATGATGTTGACTACCGCTTCCCATATGGACGGACCTGCAAAAGAGAAGAATGAAAAAATAGTCAAATACACATGTATATGTTTAAAAATATGTAAAAATGCTGAAAATGTGAAAAAGAAACATGTGCACCTGATCCGTGATGAGGAAAGAGTGTAGAAAGGATCCTGAAGATGTCGATGAAGGGCAAGTTTTTGGGGTGATCTCACGCCGCGACAGAAATATTATAGGGAGAAAGGTCTACTGTCATTCTCCAACCTTTGACTTCTTCCTGGAATTGTTGAGTGCACTGAATATTGGTTTTTTGGATGATCCTACGCCGCAACAGAAGTAGTGTAGGGAGAAAGGTCTAGTGTTATTCTCCAACCTTTAACTACTTCCTGAAATATGGAACACAACTACAAATGGTGTGTACAAATGAAAGTGCTAAGGACTATATACCCTATAAAAGCCAATGTGTGGAGTTCTATAGACTGTGTGCTAAACTACCAATCATTGTGTAACTACCCCTTGGTTACAGGCATCCAGAAGGAAATCACTATGCTAAGGACCCAAGTTTGATTCTGAGCCCTGTCTGAAACTGACAATTGTGTTGTACCGGTATTATGTTGTGTTTTTATAATGTTTTATGGGGTGAATGATTCCCCCAAATGATGACCTCATCATTTTGGGTGCATATAACATCGTTGAAGGAGTATGTGGCCCAAAAGAGGACCGATCACTATGTTGAAACTATGCCCTAGGGGGAAGGGAATGTGTTTGGTAGAAACCAATTCACATCCAAACAAAGTGGCTAGGAGACAAGTATTAGTACAAGCAAACATGCATGTAAAAGATAAGTTCATACAATGTGTAAGCTAAGATGCAAGAATATAATGTAAACACATAAAAGACAATATAGACCTGTGAAAAGTGGGTTTACAAACATGGGATACTACTCATGATGTCGCAAGACAATCAAGGCCAAAGTGGCCTCAAACAAAAAGTGTGCACACAAGACAAAGGGAAAAGCCTGCAAACAATGACAAGCAAGAAGAAACAATGTTACAAACAACTATGGAAGCAAATAGCCCCACATAACAAATGTTGCACATGTAACACCCATTAGCATATTAGAAAGATAAAAATATGTCAAAACATGTATAATCCAATAATGTAATGTGCTATGGAACAAAATGAAACAATAACACTTGTAATTTTTGAAAGTGGATGCCCCCAAGAGCCTCTGTGGAGCTGGTAGTAGATATCGCGCCAAACACTCCTGTGTTATGTGTATAGATCTGTAGAATATGTGATCATAACTAGAAATGAAAGTGAACACACATGTGTGTATGATAAAGATAATAACATACAAGATATCTATCTAGCATGTAGTAAAGTGAGCATGTAAAAACATAAGTAAGCAAGAGTAAATGCAACCAAGATATGTAGTATGTTGTGGATGAGATGGAATGGAATGTAGTGTGAATGATAGAAGCATCATGCCCCCGAGTGAGCAAATGTATGTGTATGCAATGAGGTTCATTTGTTTATGCCCCCTCAACAGTCAAGAATGAACTGTAAATGAGAGTGCATCATTGGGAAATGGTTTGAATGTGTGTATGAAAGAGATGTGATCATCAAAGTGCAAAGTGTAGAGTATAAACATGTGAGTGAGTGATTTATTTTATTAAATGTGTGAGTATGATGAGGTCTATTTGATATGTATACCCTCAGCAATCAAGTATGGACAGTGGAACTAGAGTGTTTTATAGGGTAGTGTATCGCATTGATTGTATTTGAGAGGTGTGTTGATTGTATGCAAAATGCTTGATTGTGTGATTTGTATTGTTGAGCATGTAATGTGTATGTCGATTGTGTGGTGTGTTTTATAGGAGGGAGTTATAAGTGTTGAATGTGTAATTTGTGTTGATTGCGCGTAAGAGAGAAAGATGTTATTAATGTGTCACTTGTATAAGTGATTGATTATGAGCTGTCTTATTGTGTTGTGTATTGCGAAGGTGTCGATTCTGTAGTATATTGTGTGGATTGTGCATTTGAGAGAGATATATCGTATGATGTGAAAGATGTATGGTGTAAAAGTGCTATGTTGTAGATATGTTGAGTGTGTTTGGATGTATGTAGTAGGAAGAATTTGTCGCAAGTGTGTTGTTTGTGAGGGTCATGTATATAAGATTCCCTCAACAGTCAAGTGTGAACCATAACATGAGAGTGTGTCATTAGGTAATGACTTACAAGTGTACAAGTGGTTAGAGAGTGCTTGGAAAAATGAATCATGAAATGCAAATCATTAAGTGTTTTATGACATGCTAGAAATAGTTGATAGTGATAGAAGGGGAGAATAAGTGTGATGCCCCCAAGTGTGTTAATGATGGATATTTATGCAACGAAGTGAGAGATACCATGTCATTGTGGGAGAGCATTGTTTGTGTCATGATAAGAGTGAGGGACAACAAAATAGTAGGCCAAAGCAACATTAAGACCATGTGATGGTGGCGGAATTTGAAATGTGTCTTGGGCATCAGTAGGAGTATTTTCTTTGACAAAAGTGATTGGTGGGATTGATGACACTGCAGAAGACTTTATAGGAGAAGAAGGTGGACTGATTTTGAGAGGTGGTTGCATGGTTTGACTTGGTGATGTGGTAGAGAAATTGAGAGGAGGAGGTGTTGAACTGATTTTTAAAGGAGGTTGCTTAGGTTGACTTGATAATGCCATAGATGCCTTGAGAGGAGGGGAAGTGAGACTAATTTTGAGAGGTGGTTGCTTGACTTGAGTAGATTATATATGTGACACTTGAGTAATGGAAGAAAGAACATTGGAAGTGAGGTCATGATGTTCATTAGACATAGACAAATCAGATTTAGGAACCCATTAAGATGTAACAAGTGGAGAGGACCATGTAATAGAATGATGTGTCAGTAAATGAGATAAAACCTTGACGCTCAAGATGCTTTATTCTTCATTATAAATCATAACAATCATTGTCATTATGTCCATTGATTTGATGATAATTACAATATGAAAGACCTTAATATTGTGCAATCCGATAAGGAGGATAGCAATGAGTAGATGGTAAGTTGATTAATTAATGAGTTATGAGTTTAGGAAGAATATCTTGTTGCTTAACATTGATTGCAAACTTGAGAGGCGTGGGGAGTGACAAGTTTTGAGGTTCACTAATATGATCACATATAGAAGACATAAAATGAAGATGAGATGTAGAAGGAGAAAAAACATGAGCCTGGGAAACATCCCTAAGATGTTGGATTTTAGATTTTAGAGATGTAATCATGGATTCCATAGCTTTGAAATTTATATTGAAATAAAGAATGTAAAGCTTGAATAGACTTGCAAATTGATTGATTGGCATTAGAACTAATAGAGTCATCAGAGAGATGATCGAAGATAACACTAACTTATGAAGGCAACATGTTGATAGGGGGATACATAGTCGTTAGGGTTTTGTGAAGAGCATCTCTATAAGATGGGTGCATTTGAAGAAATTAAAGCAAAGAGACTTGAGAGACCTTATGAGCCATGATAGAAGAAAGATAAGGATCCAAGCGTATTCGAATGAGACGGGTTCACTAAAATGATTAAATTAAATGTGAATTTATATGCTTAATCTAAATGTTATAGTAGTAGTAAATAAATACAACAATTAAGTACAGAAATTACACCCAAGTAACTAAGCAATAAATTATGAAACCCTAATTGTAAGGAGGAGAAAAAGGTACTTAGCTAATTCGCAGAGATCTAGAAGATACACAAAGATGGAAAATTGGAAAATATGAAGCATTGACCTTCACAAATAGACCAAAAAAATGTAGATCTAGAGAAATAAGTTGGATTGGGGAGCACGGAGAGGGACAGGGGCACTGCGGTGCCTTAGACCTATTTTCGGGTGCACCGGGTCCTGGGAATTGCTCAAGAAACCTCCTTTGAGGGGTGGTTATTTGTTCACATTTGTTCACCTTTGGTCACTAGGTGGTCACACTATGATCTCTAAGGTCGTTGAAACCTATAATGAAGTATGAACTAGCAAAATCCTCAAATAGACATCAAATCCTAAAATAGAAAGATGTAAAATGAGGGGTCAGACTATCCTCAGCTATCACAATGGTGAAATTACAATGAGCATTGCACTACATCTCAGACCTAATGTAGTTTTATGTGTGTGCGTGTGAAATTATGCCCTGGGTGGATCATGTGTGTGTCGCGACTTGATAGCGAGAAAATAAGCTAGATGTAAAGAAATGTAATAGAATAAACTCCCTCCTATAAAGCGTGTATGCAAAATAACCAACCCTTGTGTCCCTTGGATGGTGTTAGAAGGATGAAATGGAGCTCCTAGATGCTTGATGGATGCAACCTTAGGTGGTGATAGCTAATGCTTAGTACTTGGTCTTTTATTATGATCACATAACTTTATATTTATATGTTTCCCTTGCTTGAATTTTGTAATTAACCCGAAAATGCCAACTACTAAAAATATAAGATGCTCAAATGACTAGAAATGACCCAAAAAGTGTGAGTAAAGTATAAAGGGGACATGGGCACCCAGAGGGGATGAGGGCACTTGACGTTGGCATCTAGCTAGGCGGTGATGTCCAGGATGATAAATGCTAAATTATAAAAGGTAGACTGAGAAAGTAAGGGCATAAGACCAAAAGTGGTAACAAAAACCAAAGAAAGGTGGCCAAAGACATGGGTTAATTAATACTTTTATTACTTAGGAATTATATGAATAATAATATGTAATCATGACTAGATAACTACCCAAAGTGCATGATTTAGTGTCTACATTTGCCCCTACTTTATGTAGGTGAGCAAAAAGATTGGTAACATAAATTAGATAGAGACGTGTACACGATAACAATGTAGATCGATGTAGGAAGAGCATGTCGAGGGAAAAGACAACGAGGATTGATAAAAGTGTGAAGCATGGATACTAAGGATGTTGTTATATACTATGTAAGCTTCATCGATGAATTGTAATCTGGAGACCAAAATGCCTTCAACCTAGACCTTATAAGCTTTACCAAATGTTGCATTCTTGTGAATTTTGGTTATGGCTTTGACATCTATTCCAAAGTAGGGTAGTAGTGGGTGAAAATGAAGAAATAAGATCGGGATCAAGAGGAGTCTTATCATATGAGAGAAAATATTTGATGAAGTTTGAGAGAATCTGCACATGTTCCTCAAGTTTCTCATGAGTTTAATTTCCTTTCTCTACCCTCTCAATAAATTTTGAAACTATTTCCTTGATATTTTGTACTTCTCCTTCTAGGGTAGACTCTCTAAGTGAGATCCTAGTAAGCTCCAAGTATGAAATAGATATATCTTTTCATTCTTGTCTCCTTTTGGCCTAGAAATTTCTAGAAATTGTAGTCCTTTAGCATCTGAGACCAAACGATAAGTTGCCTTAGCTTTTTAGGAGGAGGGGTTATGCCAAAAATGGAAGCCATTGCATCAAATCTTAGAGCAACTATCTGGGATGAAGTTTTCCTCTTATTGTTATCAATCATGGGCTAAACCTATAAAAATGAATAAGCTGGAAGGTAGAGTGGAGGAGGTGGAAAAAAGGACATTTGGAGGATCGACAAGTTGAGAAGTAAAGACTTCCAAAGCAAGAGTTTCAACAAAAGAAGATGATGTTCTTCTAATTTCTAGCCTAGGCCTTGAGGCAATAGCTTTCCATGTATCTGGTTCTACGATTTTTACTTCATCTTCACCTTCTTTATTACCTTCGTCATCCTCTTCTTCTTCTTCCTCATCTTTTTATTTTTCAATTTCTTGCTCCTCAACTTTTTTTACTTCTTCTTGAGGGTTATGACACTTGATCAAGATTATCTAATTCTCGAATCTTCACTTGTTCTACTATTTTCTCTTGTGTTTTCTCATTCTTCTCTACCTCTTTTGATTTATCTTTCTTCACATATACCTTGGTTCTGAATCCAAGGGTGAGGAAGAAGGATTCAATTGGGTTGGAACATCTTTATGAGAAGTGGAGGCTTCATGAGAGGAAGATGTCTTCATCATTTCTTTGTATTCCTTCATTTTCCTATTGAACCAATGTCTTGTCTTTATTAGCATATGATTATTTAGTTTGGTGGGATCATCTGTTTATTTTTGAGACCAATCAATGGTTGGGATAGGTGTGTATTAGATGGATTTGATGTATTCCATAAAATACAAATCAAAATCATCATCTTCTAGATCTTTAAGGATAGTGTACATGTTAATATATTTGATTTGCTTCAATGGCAATCTATCGGAGTATCTCTTCCTCACTTCATATTCATCTGCACAGTCTTCCTAGTAGTCCTTGAATGTGGGAATATGATAGTAGGTCATTCTGAGATGCTTGGAGATAAAACCCTTGCTATCAAATGAGGAGCTCTTTAAGTAAGTATGAAACTTGAACTCGAAATAATTCTCTCGACATTTTGTGCATCCTAGGAAGACCTACATGTAGTTTCCCATGAAGACCGTTAATATATTTGATTTGCTTCAATGGCGATCTCTTGGAGTATCTCTTCCTCACTTCATATTCATGAGAGTAGTCCTTGAATGTGGGAATATGAATAGGTCATTTTGAGAGTGCTTGGAGATATTCTATCAAATGAGGAGCTCTTTAAGTAAGTATGAAACTTGAACTAGTCTCTCGACATTTTGTGCACATGAAGACCTCATGTGTAGTTTCCCAATGAGATAAAAACGAATCCGAGTTATATTCTTGTCTGCAAGTCTTGTGTGACATATTTAATTGTCCAAAACTCATAGAGCTAGTTTATCATAACAAGTACATTGAAACTTATTAGACACACCTTCAAACCCAACTATCACGATATATGAAAATTTATAAATTGGATAAAAAAGGTTTTCATATGTAGATATTAGTTATCTTGCTTTCGAAGAAACTCTCTCGGCTATATTTCCTTCCAACAACCTAAGTAAGAACATAGTGAAGGCATTATTGACTCTCATGTGGTGAGTCTTACTATTCTCATAAGTGAGTTAGGGATAAAATTCATACATTGGTGCATTTTTCATATCCTCTTGCCCTAACAAACTTATCCATATCCTAAAAGTTAATGGTGTACATTAGGAAGGATGTCATGTGGAAAGTTTTTCTCTATTTTACATTGACCCTACCATTAAGTTAGATTATCACAAATGATTTCCCCCAAATTTGACCTCTTTTGTCTTCACAAATGATATTAATGTACACACACATCGAACATTGAAATTCATTAGTGGTAGGCATGCCCATCATCTTTGCAAGCAATGTGATCATATCTGATAGCTCTTCTTTGAAATTAAACTTGTAGAGAATTTTGGGCATCTTGGAGCCTCTTTTCTTTTAGGTCTGGTGAGAAAATTTGTCGTGGGAAAATTAGGTATCTCCAACAACGTTTATGGGGCTGCGCCCCTCTCGCATTGAATGATACAACTCCCATTATTGAATGTTACTAATCTAATCCTAATATAAATGTCACAAGTTATCCAAATAGGTTGGGGATCACTTAGGGACACTCCACCGAACCGTGGCAAAGTGATTATACGGGGGTACAAGGGAGGAAGTTATAACGATGTACGAATAAGGAGGGAAATTAGGAAAGGAAAGTTCTTACCACGAGTAGAATTGCGCAGAGTTCACACACTGATAACCGTAGTAGTTCAACATTCAATATAGAAGAATAACAACCTGTTATAGATATCAAGACTAGATGAGGTGTGGACACAACATTTCAGAAATCTCCTTATCAAGAAAAGAAACATACTCTTTTATCATTTATTGACATTCACAAAGTTATATGATAAGAGAGAAATAGAGGAAATACAAGGAAATGGAAAAAGAAGTGTTAGGCTATGGAGATAAATATCTTCAATGGAGCATGTGTTACAAAGTTGTTGGAATATACAACAATAGTCATCCGAGCGAGGGGGAAAACCGCATTGGTTACCAGGTGACCAGCGGGACCGACATCGGTCAGAGCAAGTAGGAACCGGCCACAGTTAAGGCTAACTAGCGTCGGTTACCTGTGTGATGATGTTTTAATTAACTCTCGGGAATTAAATCTATCTTTAGCATTAAAGTAGATTTATTGGATGTAATCACATGGCAAAGTGCCCTAAGTTTATATATGCCTATATAAGCATGAAAGTTAGGGTTTAGAAGGAGAGTTAAGAGAAGGATTGAATTAGATCCTTGATTCTCCTAGATTGTGAGGATGAAGAAGAAGAAGAGAAAGAAAGAACAGGTTACATGAAGACAAGTCTCCATGGGGAGAAGTTGAAGGAAAGTGTAGGTACATTGTTGGTGAGAAGATGGCATTGTATTTCCTTTGTATTGTTTAGTCTCATGTAATGGCTTGCATAGTATGCAAAGCACTTAGGGTTTCTTCTTGTTAGATCCACAGGTTGTTGTGAGATCTTGTTATTTCTCATTCTTGTAGATCCACATGTAGTGAGATCTTGTATTGCAGATCCATGTGATCAAGCTTAGTTGCATAGTGGCAGATGTAGGGTAGCTTCAGGTATGTGAGATCTGGTGGTGTTTCAGAGGCACGGTTGTAGTGCACTCAGGTAGATCTAGTTAGAGATCTGGAGGAGACACAGGTGGTGGTATGGAGGCATGGTTAGTGTACTCAAGCGGATCCGGTGGAGGTGCGGGAAGAGGAGATACTCTTGTAGAGATACATGTATTATTGTGTAGAAGAGTTGGTTTGTAATCTCTTGTTATGTTATATATATGAGATCTCTATCTTTGGTGGATGTAGCCCACATTGGGTGAACCATAGTACATGCTTGTTATGTGTGTGTACTTTTGTGTGATTTGGATTATTCTAGTTTATATTTCCATTCTTTGTAGATTTTTTGGGGATTTTTAGATCATGTGTGCATGATTTTGTTTGTTATTAAATCATAGCACTATTCCGCTGCCCCCAAAATCCCAACAAGAAGAAATGTAGCCTTTATTCCAAGTGTAGTGATGAATACAAAGCTTCAGTCAAACTACAACAATTCATAATGCTATTGAGTAGAAATTATCAAAATCTAGGATCCTTTAGAATGGAGAGGCCATCCCAATTTATAGCATTGTGGATTGATCTTTCATCTCCCTCACATGAATCTTCACATTCATATTCTACTTGTGACCTTTCACTTGCCATTAAATTAAGTATTTCTCTTATAATTTTGAGAAAATACTTTTACAATTTTAAAATAGGTCACTTAAGTGAATAAGACAAAATACAATGATGAATCCCAATGAAGAATTAGAAAGGAGAGAGAAAGAAGAGGGAGAAAGAGAGGAGGGAGAGGATGCTCTGATGCTTGGATGAAGAACAAGCATGGATGAAGAACACTCTGTATCTAATGAAGATTATCTCCATTCCAATAATAAATCGATGAAATGATCGATGCAATGATGAATTATGGAATTTGAATGCTTCACACCATAAGAAAAATTATTTGTATGAGGCATGGAAACCCGAACTAAGTGTTTAGAAACATTGTTGAATGATTCCTTTAGTGACCACGAGCATCACTCATGATAATCCCCTTTGAAGAGATTGAAACTTGAAACCAATCCTACCAAGACCCTAGAAACATGGCCACACTGTTATGCCAAATTGATCATTCTGATGGAACACACCATGGACAATCTAATGACGATGATTACAAACTCCTCCTCCCTCCCGATTCACACGCAACCTAGACCGTAGTATGATAATTGAAATACACTGTTGAGATCTCTGTATATACCAAGAAAGCAAGCCATGAACACGATGAGTACACCATTGTTGATAGTGAAGAAAACCCCTTCTATGAACTTGAATTTCATGGCTTCTGAAACACTTCTCTGCACCCGAAAAGGGGGATTTACTATTTTTAGTAAATGGAAAATTTGCCCTCTTTTTGGTCCCGCTAGTGAGATTGTTTTTCCAACTTACCCTTGTGTATATCGTTCCCGCCGAGATTGATTTTCTATGATGACTTACTATTTATAGCTAGTGCCCATATAGGGAAATTACTATTTTTAGTAATTGGACGTTTTCACCATTTCCGTCAGCGATCAATCATTTATGCTCTCATGGATGTCAAAGTGGTGCACACTGCTTTGTCTTTTTGCAATTTTGGAGATGGTTTACCAAAAATAACAAGTACCCATGTAGAAGGGTTACTATTTTTAGAAAGTGGGTTTTTGGGCCTTGGTTTATGATGAAACGAACTTTCCCAATATCAATTTTTACTCTCTACAATGCTCTTAGGATTTTCACTCAAACCGGTTGTTGGATTGTGAGATTTTAAAATTGTAAATTTTGCCACGGGAAACTTGGGGTTTCTTCATTATAAAAATCCATCCCATGCATGCAATAAGTTCATTTTGGATATTCAAGGTTCCTAGGAAACTAGATGTTTGCAAAAAATGGCATCTTAATCCATTTAATAGTTTGTGAAATACGATCGGATCACCTTTGCGGACTTTGGGGTTTTCTAACGAGATTTCTTCATTTTTTCCCTTTGTAAATCCATTATTTCTATGATTTTATTTGATTTTTAAGATCATGGATGCTTTCATGAGATCATTTAAGAACAAAAATGGTGGAGAGATCTCTAGAAAAAATTCAAAGACATTTCGACAAAGACATGTGGAGGATGTGGGGGGTGAGAATGAGAAAAATGGCTATCTCCTTCGGTATTTATAGCTTTGGCAATGGAAGGAGAGAGGTGGGGCACATTTTTAGCACCTCATGTCCCTTTGAAAAGGTGCAATAGGGACATAAAAATATCCTTTCCCTCATGAGGACAAGTGGCGAATGATAATTCGTTGTGCAAGTGGAGGAGGGGCTAAATTGGAGCACCTGGGGGCCGGGAGATGGTCACATGTGAGTCCAAGAGGAAAAATGAGGGTGGGGCACATTTTTATGTCCCTCATGTCCCTTTTAAAATGGGACAATAGGTGCAAGAAAATTTACCTTTCCTTGGGAATGACAAGTGTCGCACATGTAGGGGTAGGTAGGTGAGCAAGTCAAACCAGTCAACGGGGGCTAGAAGGTGAGCACCGGGTCATATGGGTGGTCAAAAGGCTAAATGGGTGGAGAGTGCAATTTTTTACACCTCATGTACATTTTTAAAGGTGTAATGGGGACATGAAATTGTGCCTTAACCTCAGCTTGACACGTGTCTAGGTGTGAAAATGATCAAGTATCAAAGAGCATACCTTGAGAGTCAACTTGTGAAGGTCATAACTTGTGCTCCTAGATGACTTTTTGGGTGCTTCATTTTATGATTTTACATTAAAATTAAATTTTAGAAGAAATTTGAGGGTACAAAGACTTTACTATGACTAAAACACTCCTAAAAATTCCTTTTTCTCGGGATCACTGTTGTGCATAAGAAGAATCGGTTGTCTAAGAAATGCATGGTGCTTGAGGATGATCTATTTTTTCAACCATATGTGGGACTAAAATATTTTATAATGATATCTTATTTGGTCCATAACTCATTCTAGAGCTCTCGGAATCATCCCTTGAAGATCAAGTAATTTTTTTGGTGCAAGCTCCTTTAGGCCCAAAACTTGCTTTTGGTGAATTAGCTTATAAACGCCCAAAACTTCATAGGATTTTCCTAATTAAGTTCCTTGGTGTTCTTGGATCCTAGATACACCTCCATGATAAATATCGGTCTTTTGTTATGCTCCAATGATAGTTCACCCATCTTAGAGAGGATGATGAAATCCCCTTCTAAGTATGCCTATAAACTTACTTTGAAAACCATTACCCCAACTTGCTTAAATGATCCAATTTGTTCCTAAATCACCTAGGGGAGGATTGATGACACCATAGATGGAATATTTAAGGATAATATTGGACTTGATACTTGAGGGGTAGATGATCTCGGGGGTATATGAGAAGGGAATGACATGAAGATCTTGACACTAGGGTATGGTTATTTTGTTTTTAGGTGAATTTTGCCCATGTAAAAACAAAGACAACAGGTTTTGAGCTATCATCATTTTATATTTATCTGATCTTGATAAAAAGGTTATGGGCTTTAACCTTAGTCAAAATTTTGAACTCCTCAAAAGTAGGTATTCCTAAGGCAACATTAGTATAATGGGCATCAATTTAGCAATAATATATCCTTTGGGGTCCTTTAATTCTTTTGTTTGAGGATCAAGATTCGAGGCATAGGCTAGGATGGTTTCGGTACATTACACAAAGGTAGGGAACCTAGCAATGTAAGCAATTCCACTTTTTTTTAATGCATTAGGCAATTATGGTGGGAGAATTTTCTGAAATACGGGCCCAAAATCATCCAGTTCATATGCCCGACATCACTATCTCCTATATTAGCCATGAAGGCTTCAAGAGAAGAAATGTGCTCATATCCGCGTCTTTGGAACTTCATTATGGAGGAACTAGGGAAAAATCAGAGAAAATGGAGTCTTAGCAATGAGTTTCCAGAGGTATTTAAAGGGAAGGGTTGAAAACACCAATAAATACCAAACTAAAGTGAGAAAGGATGAAATCAATCACCTTTAGTATAGAAAGGATGACATCTCTACATGATTCCAATGAAACTTGAATTTTGAATTTGCATAAAAATTAACTAAGTTATGAGCAAAAAGCTCTTTCTAGGGTGTGAGAGAAAAATAGACAAAGCATGGTAAAAACTTGACTTACAATGGGTAAAAATGACCGTGAGTGTTGGGATTTTATAGTGATTGGGTTTGAAATGGATGTAATTTAGTGCATGAATAGTGCAATGTGGATATCAATTGGCTCTCAAGAACTATTTAATTATTTCTTCGTTTATCGGTTATAACCAGCGCTTGAGGAACTCGAAGAACATAGTGAGGTGTGGGAGTTATGGAGTTGTGGGGAACACGGGGTATGGGGAATGAATGGCCCAAGAGAACGATTCCATCCAAATGGACAATCTCCACATAGGCTGTGAAAATCAAAGCTTGTGGGTTTGAAAGCAGTGTGGGGAACCAATACTCAACCGGAACACTTCCTTGGTTTTAAAATTTTCCCAAAACTTGCACAAAGGGAAAAGTAGTGCAATGTGGAAAATAGGGCTGGGAATGCATGAAAAAATGGAACTGTCCATGAGTTCTAAATATTTACACAAAATCTATAACATAAGGGAACCTAATGAGCTATAGATAAATAATGTTGCATGGATATCAAAGCCTCATGGAGAACTAAGATCTGCGGGGAACAAAGGGCTTCATGGAACAAGTTCCACCAGGGAATAATAAATTTGACCAACACTTCCAAGAAGGGTATTGTGGGTAAACTGTGGAATTAGGGAACATGAGGAATGAAGGAACTATTCTTCTTGTTCCTCTAAAGTCAGAAAAAGTTGCTATAAGCCCAAAATGACCCAAAATTAGCTAAATGTTGGGATTTTTTACTTCTTTGAACTTAACAAAGGTAAGCACATCCAAGATAAAGGGTGCTTAGCAAAAAAAAATTAAAAAAATGAAAATTCCCCATTTTTGGATAGGTGACAATAGTTGGTTCTTTCGGGGCTTGAATTCACTTGACACGAGTGAAAGCAACAAAAATAAAAGAACCTCGAATCTCTTGGTTACCAAGACCAATGCATACATCCATTGGGAGAATACATAAAGTGGGACCAAACAAAAGAAAGATAAGACATAAGATATAAACACACAAACCAAAAACAAAGACTATACAAGACTATGCACAAGACTATGTACAAATTGTCATCCATCTAAGACTTAGCTTGTTAAAGATTACAAAGTAGTGAGAGGGGGCGAATCAATGTAGATTAAAAATTTTATTCTTTCCAATACACAAAACCTTTGATTTAGAGCAACAATGTATCATTAGCATTCAATCAAGTACATGCAATAAGATAACAACTCATAACACAAAATTTATGTTGGAACCCTCAATGGGAGAAAACCCACTATGAAACCAATGCTTTTATTAGGAACACCAATTCAGAGCATATAATATTTGGTTTAGTTGAGCATCCAATCAACCTATGAAACACCTACTTCAAAATCTTTAAGAACCCACTAGAAGAAATGCTAATCACCCACTCATCTATTTAGTAAGTTGCAACTTAAGGAGTACCCACCCCATTAAATCTAAGCACCCACTTAGAGAATAATATTACAAACAAATTGATCATTTATTTTCTAGATTGCTTATACAATAAATTGTGATCACCTTTCTATAGCATGTTCTTCACTCTTTGATATTCAACATTATGTGTATCTCTGTTATGCTTTTTTAAACATCACTTGACTTGATTTTCGACTTTAAGGCTCTGGTATATTCAACAACTCGCATGTGCTCTCTCCGGCTCCCTTTCCTTATTCGGTTAAAGGATATTCATGGATAAAAGACTCTTCCATTTTCTTCACAAGTTATCTAGCATAAGCACATTCCTTCAAAGCAACTCTTAAATAATGTAATGCACATATCTCTCTAGTTATAGCTAAGGATATTCAAGATAGAACATTATATTCATTCTCTCTTTGTTTATGGTGCAATCCTTGGCTCAATGGCTCTCTTTCTCTCCTTCTACACTGAACTAGTTCTCTCCTCCTTCAACAACATCTATCTTGCATTGAATTGGCTTTTATAAAATAATTAAACTCACCTAGTCTCTCCTTAGAGTACTTTTCACCCTAAACTTCATATAAATAATACTGAAATGTTACAAATTAACCATAAAGGAGAATTCCACTTGTCATTTGATTATTCTCTCTATTTTGAGTTTAACCAAGGTATAGATATATTGACCACCTTTCGAATGAGCTCAAGATCATTAAATTTAGAATCCTAGATCAAGATAAAACACCATGTGGAGTTCGAGGTGGTCGGGAGAACCCGGGTTCTAAAATGCCGATTCACAATCCGCACTATAAAGCCACTTAACTCTTTAAAATTTCATTGGCATGTTTCCTTTGTAAGTTGGGGATGTTGGGTAGTTGGAGTTCATTAGGAACAATAGAACTTGTGCCAAATTACCTTTGTTCCTCTACACACAATACAACTCCAACATTATACTTCATTGCCTCTTCTCCTTAGTATTTTGGTTATGATGGCTATTCAGGGCTCAATGGGAATTGTGGAAACTGTGCCGAGTTAGTCAAGTTCCTTCGACATCTATTTCATCCACACCACACTTCATTTGCCGAATCCCTTTATATTTCGGGTTATCTCGGGTCTTTGAAGCATTTGATCCCACTTGGAACAATGTCAATAATGTCCTTTATGCCCACGAACCCCATTTGATCCGCACAACACTCATACCCTTTACTTCCTTTATAATTTGGTCATGACGACTTTTGAGGATCTAAAGGAACAAAAGAACTTGTTACATTGGGGCTTGGTGCCTAAAGACTTCTTTTCCCACAACACACATTTCTTTGTATTTCGGATCATTCTTGGTGTCGGGGAACACTTGATCTCTTTGCACAAGTTCATTTTAAACACATTGTGCCCAAATATTTTAAATTACCCGAAATACTCTTGTTTCTTAACCTTGCGGTTCAATTTATAGTACAGGGAACCCTTGTCGATGTGGAACTTGTTTTTATGAAGCTCGATGTGCCCGATTTAAGTAATGAAACCGCAATACACACTCCTCTTCACTATGTAGACAAAACAATGATGCGGGAACTCATAAAGACATGGAACTTATTCTTATTAAAGTATTTATGCCCATAGACTATCCCTTCTCTATAAAACACTAAACTCTTCACCCCGTGAGCAATACCATGATGCGAGGAACTTGTATCACTTAGAACTAGTTCTTTTAAGGCTCAAAGTGCCCAAATCAAACAATGAATCCACACAACACTAGGATCTTTGAACTGCGACCTTGCTAACCATGTGGAGAACTTCGGTTCTCGTATATCTGGTTTCATTTACCGCCCATGAACCCGCAACACTTCAAATTTCTCAACAACACAAAAATTTTAAAACATTTCTAAGGACAAAATATCTCTCTTTTCTCCATGCTAATTTTTTGAGTACTTAGGATAAGCGAAAAGGATTTCTAGCCCACTAAAACACAAGAATTAAATGTACTAACCATTTAAAGATTTCTTATGTGTTTCAATCTCCTTGTCCAAGCTTGCAGAGACCCTGAATCAACCTGAAACATCCTAAACCATTTTGAGAGCCCAATAAATTTTTCTCGAGACTATTGTACTCCACTAAAAACCTAATATCCTTCAATGCCATCAACATGTAATTACCTAAAACCACTCTGAGAACTAGCACTACTAATCAACCTTCACATCTCTCATGCAAAGTCTTTTATGAATTTATTCTTGAAGCTTGTTATAGACTTGTTAACACCTTTCTCACACATGGTTTCCCTTGAGAAGCCTGCATAACTCTCGCACAACATCTTTTGTCATCAATATAACTTGACATCAATGAAATGACTAGTGACAACGACAAAGATCCAACAAACTCCCCTTTTTCATTGATGGAAACTTTCTCGAACATTGAACCCTATATGGAAAAATCATTTTCGAGCTAGTTTCTAATTACACACTCTCTCCCTTTGACATCCATGACAAAGGGCCATCTCCAAAAGCTCCCCTGGGACAATCATCCATCTCGAACTAGCTTTTCCTTCATGCATTTCACCTCTTCCCAAAATCATACTTACAATGTTTCCCTTATTTGCTTACCAACATACTAAATGAAGATAATTAGTTACAACTTGAGCGACTGGTCTTAAAAGTGTCAACACTTCTACCTTACAAATAGCTTTAGAATCACAAAAATATGATCAATAAGTATTTGAAGCACTCAAACACACCAATATCAATACAAGAGACATAAATTCTAGCTTCGAGATAACTTCTAGTTACGAAAACATCATACCATATGGATAATATGGAAATAAGGACAAAGACCCATGCTTTGATCACTGCTACTATAAGGGGTGTGTCTTGACATCATGCCCTTCTTCTAATCATTGTACTACATAACCTAGATATATCTTTCATATACATAGTGCATTCTTAGAAACAACTCACCGATATATAGAAATAGGCCACACATTGAGCATCACGGTGCACCTTAGACACAACCCACAACATGTGCACACTTTTATCACATTTTGAGGCTTCAAAAATCAATTTCATCTTATGACATATGTTGTACTTATCTTCTAGACTGTAGAATAGTTTTCACTTCATAGTAGCTCATGGCTTTGCACATGATTATCATTATGAACCCCACCTTGTATTAAATCACAATATCAATCTTCTATGCATTTAGGTCTTTATGGAACCGAATGTGCACATTTAAGTCTTGCATTCTTTACACATGTACAACTACTAATTAATACACAAAGTCTTCTATTTATAAGCTGATATATCTGGTTATAAGCATACAAACCCATGTAACTTGTATTTGTACTACCTTAAGCTGCCTCCTTCCAACTTATCAATCTTTGAGGAGAGTACACAGGCCTTCAATTTACCTAATGACACATGTAACCTTGTATTTTCATTCTTCGAACCAGGCTTGACATCAAAGGCACATGTAGAAAGAAGTTGAGTTCCTTTTCACGATCTTGGATCGTTAGGTATTCCTACTTGCCTATTCCAAGTCTCCCCTTGAGATGATGCATTCCATTTATGTGCCAAGATAGTATCAACACTTTCTTGTTAGGTAATTTACTTAGAAAAGAAGAAATAAAGTTAGGTTTCTAAGCTAGGATTGTCAAACTAAGCTAGCAGACTAATTCCCCTCACACGAGGACTTCATTGCACTGATTTAGGAGCTGATTTTGCACAAGAATGCTCCCTTACCTTATCTAAACACTTTCTAGTTGTTTGTGGGATTTGGAATGCCCCCAATTCATTCCTTAGATGTTCAAATGTTGCTTTTGGTAGTGGTTTTGTCATGATATCAACAATTTCTTCTTTTGTGCTCACATACTCAAGACTGATTTTCTTGTCATTCACTTGTTCCCTCAAGAAATGATATCTGATTGGAATATGTTTGGTCTTTGAGTGGAACATAGGGTTCTTAGAGACACTTATAACACTAGTACTATCACAAAGTAAAGGAATTGGGCTATCATATTTTACCTTGTAATCCTCCAATGTCTGTTTCATCCAAAGAACTTGAGTACAACACATTACAACAGCTATATACTCTACCTCACATGTTGAGAGTGCCACTGATGATTACTTCTTGCTTAACCAAGATACCAAGAAATTTCCAACAAAGAATGCACCTCCACTTGTACTCTTTCTATCATCAATGCTTCATGCCCAATCAACATCAATATATGCTTTTATGTTGAAGTCATTACTTTTGGGGTACCAGAGTCCATATTCAATTGTTCCCATGAGGTATCTCAAAATTATTTTGACTTCCTTGAAGTGTGTTTCCCTTGGATATTCTTGAAATCTTCCACTAGACCCACAACCTACATGATATTAGGTCTTGATGTAGTGGAGTAGAGTAGACTACCTATCATGGATCTGTACAAGGTTTTGTCTACTTTTGGTGAGTTTTCCTCTTTTTTAGCTTGCATCCCACTTCCATTGGTGTTCCTATAGGTCTGCATTCTTCCATCCTAAATCTTTTCAGCATTTCTTTGATATATTTGGTTTGGGATATGAAGATACCTTGGTCTGATTGACTGATTTGTAATCCCAAGAAGAATGAGAGATCCCCAAGCATAGACATTTCAAACTCTTCTCTCATCACATTAAAAATTCATGAGTCATCTTATCATGATCTCCTCCAAATATGATATCATCTACATACACAATGACAATGAGAAAATGATCTCCTTCTTCTTTGATATAGAGATTACTTTTGTCAACAACCCTTTTCTAAATCCTTGGTCAATGAGGTATGAGTCCAACCTAATGTACTAAGCTTTAGGGATTTTTTTGAGTCCACACAAAGCCTTTTTGATCCATAAACTAGGTGGCTAATACACACTAACTTTCATCAACATGGATATTTTGCATTCCTTATAATTCTCATCTTTATAAATGAACTACTTGCTTTTAATTTGCATAAATGGTCATTAAATGTGCTTTATAAATAAACTAAGAGTGTTAGATCATAAAATAAATACTGAGAAAGGAAAGAGCAAAACAAAATAAAAGTGACGCAAGATTACCTTGGAGAAACTCAAATTGAGAAAACTCCAGCAAGAGTAAAGCAATGCTTCCTCAAATCACTATCATATATTTTTGTACAAACTTACTACCTTCTTAAGGCCTCCATAAACACTATGATATTCAAACACTCATACAAATTTGCAACTCTCTCACTCACACCTTCCTTTCACACTCAAATTCAAAAAAACCACATATGATCAAGAAGAAAAATTTCTTGGAATCTCTTCCCTTTCTCCTTTGATGCATTACAAAGACCTTCCTCACATATATATACAAGTTTGACACCAAGGAGAGCTCAAAAAAGAATCCCAAAAGACTCAGAAGTCGAAGAGGAAACGTCTATATCCATTTACCCTTCATAATTGGTCATGTGACATAATCGCGCCATTGACAACCTGATGGTTCCAAAACGCCATTGAAAGTTACAAAACCATCGGGCGGTTGCGTAACCACCACTCTACATTGAGGGGTGGTTCTGTCACCATACAAAGTTTGCTACCTTTCAGAGGTCATAACTTTTGCATACGAACTCAAAATCGAGTGCCATTTTTTTAACTTGCACGATTTTTCAAAAGGAATAAAAATATGCAATCAAGTTTTTATTTTGATGACATCTTCATAGTTTTTAAGACTTTGCATCGAAACCTATCTTCTTTGAGGTCTCATGGTTTCACAACTTCATCTTGAACCTTATTTTGTGGTTACATCCAACAAGAGCCATAGAAATAGTGTTAAGTGATAAAAAAGTTACATAATCACAATGGTGATTTTATTATCTTATGATGCTGAAAATATTGATCCAAAATTTAGATCATGCCTCCCTAATTAGAGGCTTTTGGTCCCCAAAAGCTTAGGAACTCATATGGTGAGGAATTTTCTTTCCCCACTTCTTGAACCTCTCTTTTACCTGGAGGTGTATATGCTAACATATATTCTTTGTCATGTGGACATCTTGGTCCACCTTTTCATGCCCTTGAGGTGGGTCATGTTGTCACATATATCACACACCCATTGACTCTCTAAGTGATCCCTTGTAACGTTGGAACATCCCCAAGGTGTGGGACCTTGTCGCCTTAGGATGAACCTCCAGGAGAAGGCCGAATTCCTTTGAGACTTGGAGCACTTGATTTAAGATCAATATGCAAGGCTAAAACATTTGAAAATAACTCTAATCTACTCAATTTATGGGGCTTAAAGTTAGAGATAAAAAAAAAAAATAAGGTGATGCACCAAGTATATTTAATAGATAGACCTACTTAAATGCACAATCAACTCCTCACAACAATATATGATATGCACATGTCTTGCAATCTTCCTCCATCCATGATTGTAAATAATAATGCAAATTTATAATATAAAGGAGACAACTTTTCCACAATTGATATTCAAAGTAACTATATCATTTTTACATAGATTGAAATAAGATAACTAAGATAAAGGTAGATTAACCAATCACATCAAGGAATTAAACATTCACAAGCTATGAATTGATCAATGATTAACACAATAAACCAGATATTTCATGGAAAAATATTGTTCTGAATATAACTGAAAGGCTCAAAGTATTTGAAGCACTCTTCCAAGCTTGAAGAGTAACTTCCCAAATGATCTAAAAGTCTCTTTAAAACTTAATGCATCTAACTATTTATAAGTTCAAGAGGTTGAGCCATTACAACTAAACCTTTAACTAACTAGTTACTAAAAATAGAGTGCAATTAAGTTCAAGGGAACAAGCTCCCATAAATATAGAAAAGTTGTTGCATGGGTTTGACCAAGTCAACCCTGCAACTTTGACTGACTCTAGAGCTTTAGAGCCATTCCAACAATGGCCGCTAGGCTTAGCTGGGACCTGCAACATCTGTTTCTTATTCAGTTTCTCCTGATCCTTTTCCCACATAGCCAAATGGTGCTTGTAATCAATGAAATGTTTGATAATTCCTTGTATCTCTTCTTCCTCTGGCCCACACACATAATGATTTATGACATCTGTATGTATCAACCTCTCTCATAACCTTGATTGGAATCCTTTTCAATTTGTTCACCACCTTCTTCAGTTGGCTTATGAAATTCGACATGAAACTAATCTGTGAATTGAATTAATATTGAAAGTTTTAGTTACCTCATCATCCTCCTTAACTAAACCTTTGAAAATTGCTTTAATCGATCAATCAAAAGAGCATCAATATTCTCATTGAAGAATTTACAGTTGATGTTATCAAATTCTTCTAAAATGTCACTTAGTCCATCCACTATTTCAACACGTTTATCCTCAATTTCTTGATTAAATCCTGTAACACCTGAGATCTAAATTCCATGGCCTTTTGATACTCAAAAAACTTAGAGACATTATCAATTACACCCTCATAGAGAAGTAGATTTGGATTCATATCTCTAATTTCCTCCCAAGTAGTCAAATTCAAGTTCAAATTATTAATATCCTCAGAGAGGATTTCATCTAGCTTTCGAATAGAAACTTTCTCCATCTGCAAATCATTGTATAATTCCACAACTATTTTGATTAAAGGGTTGGTCTCCTGGAGCATACACTCAATCCACCCATCAACTAATCGTCCCTTCTAACCTATCTTCTCAATTTCATGATATGAGATATCATCAAGATGGGAAGAGATAGTCAGAGCGATGTAGTTGAAGGATCCATGGTTGGAGTAGGTTGTGTGACTTTCTTCAAAAGAGCAGTGAGTTGTTCAACCTTTGCTTTCAATTCATCCTTAGAAGCCTTATCTTTGTCATAATTTTCTAAAAAATTCCCAAGGGCCATTTGAACATCCTGTTTTGCACCCTCATGTGTTGCCTTTCCTAATGAAAACCTAGAGATTTGATAATCTGCTGCAGTAATGGTTTCTTTGGTTTTTCCTTCAGTGGGGGTGGCTATCTCTATGAACCTTTCTCCTGACTAGCTTATTGATAGGTTAGAAAAAATCCTTGGCCATTTGGCCTACCTTTTTGGAGTGGGTTCTAGCATGCTCAGATCAATCACATCTACGAGGGGCACCTTCTTCTTTTTCTTGGGGGTTTGGCGATATAGCCATTCAGGTATAGCAGACACTGGAACACGAGTGGCATGGTCATAATTGAACTTGGAGCACTGGGTAAAATAATAGCACTAGGTACAATAGTTGAAATGGAAGTGGTAATGATAGATGGTGCGGGAGTTAGAATAGCTTCGAGGAGCAGATGAAATGAGACTAGAAATGGAAATGGAAGGAAATGGAAGTTGCTGAGAAAATGGAGTGGAAAGTGGAGACCCAATCATCTCTCCAACTGAGAGAACAAGAAGGGATGAGAAAACTTGGGCCATAGATGGAGATGGAAAAGTAGAGATGAGCAGAGGAGTGGTAGACAATGATGGAGGTGGTGGAGTTGAGGATGGTGATAATGGTAGTGAAAGAGAAAGTGGAAAACCTTGTGATATAACTGGAGAAGCACTAACATCAATAACTTTAGATACTTACACTGTAGAAGACACAACCTTGGTAGTAGGGATTTTTGCAAGAGAAGAACTACCAACAACAAATGAGATCTTTCTTGGAGCTTGTAGTGGCCTTCTGAGTAGACCTCTTACCTTTTGTAGGTGTAGGAAAACTTAGGGTTGGCTGGGATTCTATTCTTATAGGTTGGTCTAACCCTTTGGGTGAGATTCCCAAAGTAGCTAACCAATCATATGTTCTTTGCAAGATGGGCCCCACCCTTTCCTTTGTATTAGAACATTCTTCTTGATACCAATCAATCCATGGTAATGGTTGATTAGCAATGTTATCACTCCTATAAACTGGGTCTAGCACATCATCATCATCTTTGATTCCATTAGGAACATCTGCAATACCATATTGTTTAACTTCATCAAGAGTTAACCTTTCAAACTCTCACTATCTAATGATGACCTCATCTTGATAGTGGATCCAAATATCTTCTAACTGAGGAACATGGGAACTGGCCAACCTTGTTTTTGCTAAATTTTCCCCAATAATCAAAGTTAGTTCTAGGGTGGAAAGTTTGCAAGGTAACTTCAAACATTTCTCCATCAACATTCTTTCCTTGTAAATGCTAGCACAAGTGTATCTTCTAATTGAAATGGGAAACTGGACTCCTACCTTATGTCGTTTATTTTGAATCTTATGATAATCCAACCCATTTGAACTAGTTCTAACAAGACCCATTTATCAGTCGAGAATCTTGGTAATTTATTAGGAGCACCTAGGAAACCTGGAACCTTGATGTATGTAAATGTTGGGAATTGGAGATATATGGCTCCCCATTCCCTTACCTCCTTGAAAGCTTCATCAGAAATTATGTGATTGTATAAATTCTTATCAAAATGATAAAGGAAGACAACAAAAAGGCATCATTAACTCTACGGAAATGTTTACTTCCTTCTTCCATTGTGAGTTGAGGATAAAAATCATAAATCTGTGAAATGCTCCTAACACCCTTTGTATTCAATCCATTAAATTCTCCCATGGCTACTGCCGCATAGATGAGGAAAGAAGTCATGAATTTTTTCAAAGTCAAGACATTGCCCAATTGAAAACAAATTGAACTACTAATATGTTCTCCCCATCTTATAAACTCCTTATGTTTCTTAATGGTAGCAATGTAAAGAAACATCCACTCTTGAAATTCTCTTGTTGAAGCGAGACCGAAACTCTACTCAAAATCACAATAAGGTCATTGACTTCCTAGATGAAGTCTGAGCGAGAACAATGTTTTGGGGAGCTTAGTAACATTCTTGGCCAAATAATTCTTCATCATGATCTTTGTACATAGTTCAGATTCCTTATCCTAGTATTCAATTGCAACCTCTGGGGAAATTGTTGCATATTCCTTGACATCCGAAAGTTTGAATAAGTCTTCAAAAAAATCGGTGTCCAGCCTAATCACAACTTTACCATCATCATCCTTTACTGATTTAGAGGCCTTATCGAAGTGAGCTACTGTAACCAAGACAAACTTAGGGCAATGCATGGATGAAGGAAAACCAATAGTGAGAGCAAGCCCATTGTCAAATATGGCTTGCATCTAAGATTTTTATTAGGGGCTCTTAGTCTTTCCCAAAATTCTAGCATATCCACCTATCCCAAGTCTGTGTCTCCAATGTTTCCCAAATCTGAGGACATGCATGTATGAGGGGAAACTCCTAAGAAGGTATACTTCATCTTTTCCTTTCCTTTTGAAGAAGAAGTTGACATCATTTTGGGGTTTAGAACTGATTGAAACTTGAAAATTTTATAGAAATAATTTTGAAAACTCCGAAACACTAAAGTCTGAAAGTTTGAAAACAAAACCTCCAAAACAATCTAATTCCAAAAAGATGAATCCCGAAACTCTGAAAATCCAAACTCTACTCAGTTTCAAAACCTAAAAAGCATACCTCGAAAGTATGAAAAGCAATAAGTCCTGAAGGTCTCGAAAAGTAACAAGTTCCGAAGGTTTGAAATGATGCTAACTCCAAAATCGAACTCCTCGGAGTTCCAAAATGTCGAAAGGCAGACTTTGAAAAAATAGAAACATGAAAAGGCACACCAATGAAAGCACACCAACTCCAAAAGCTAAAGTTTCAAGATCTGAAATGAGGTTTTTCAAAATCCTTGGGTTCGATGAGACTTGATTCTGCATGATTCGAAGCTCACAAGATTGAATGAAAGACCAAATGACATGTTTGAAATGAATAAAAACGAACAACGAATTGATAGTGGCTTCCATGTTTAAGAAAGAAGAAGAATGGAAAGAAACAACAAACAAAACCATGGCAATCTAAACCAAAAATATTAAAGAAAACCCAAAAATTACCTTGAAATCGATGCCTAAAAGTACAATATGGTGCGGTAAAAATCAAGGTGTCGAGTGAAAATGATGGGTGAAAATCCAAGTTTATATAGGTAAACCTGAAATTAATGCCCAAAGTTGACATGTGTGGGGTGGTTGGGAATTAAATGTTATGCAGAGAGTCCAAAATCTGAAATGCAAGCATGACCATTCTAATGTGAAACCCGAAGTCCAAAACCTAAAAGACCGAAGTTCCAAAATTTTAGAACTTCGGGATTTTAGACTTTGGAACTGGGAACAAAAATAGCCCTAGGTGTAAAGTGAGACTCTAAAACCCGAAAACCTAAAGTTCTAAAATTTCAAAACTTTAGACTTTTAGAGTTCGGAACTAGAACACTAAAACGATTGAAAATGTCAATGAGAACTTTGAAACCGAAAGCCCGAAGTTTGAAATTTTGGAACTTCAGGATTTCAGACTTTGGAAATTTAAGCAAAATTTTTACTTGCAAATGACACAAAACCCAAAGTAAGAGAACCTCCACATTTTGAAGTCGAAATTTTAGACTTTGGAAAACTCTTGATTCCCCAAAAAACTTAGGCAATAAATTTCACAGAATGGTAGAAAATTTTAAAACTACCCTCCCATTAAAGGTAACTTAAAAGGTTAACGGGTCCTTCCCTTCCTTCTTTGTGTGGAGAAAACCCAGTGGCAACTATATCTCATGCTCCTTGTTAAAAGAACAACTATGGAGATCCTTACGTTCTAGCTTATCTTTAAAAATGAGAAAAGAAACCTTCCCACTAACATTAAACAACTGGTTACCTTGAGTGGAAATTGCCAAGGAGAGCTCAAATTTTCATTCATAGTAGCTTATCTTGTAAATTTTCCCATATTTAACTAATTGGTATGGATTCAATCTCCTCTTGAAAATAACATCTCTGACATACATATAGGGGATTCAAAAACTATACCACAAATGTCAATAGGTACAACATCCACAATAACTTCATCAATGAAATGTTCATTTATTGAAAACTTGACTTTACATTGTTTAGAAACCCTTATCTCTACTCCTTTTTCACCCATCCTAGAGTATATGGATTAGGATGATCATACATTTCTAGCCCAAGTCTATCAACCAAATATTTTCCAATCAAATTTACTTGTGAGCAAGAATAAAAAAGAGCATCAAATTTTACCATCTTAATTTGTACCTTGATATGAAAAAGCTTAGAAGGTTCACCTTTGTTTTGAGCATCATCATTACCCAAACATACCTTTTTGAAGGTCGGTATAACACAATGTCTCATCCACTTCTTCGTTGCTCTCAATATGTTCTCCTTGAAGTAATGGCATGGGCTTCTTTTCTTTTTCTTGTTCTTAAATAGATGTAATTCTGGATGTAACTTCCAACAAGTCTCATTGTGTGACTATCAACATCACAATGCCCACAATGCTTGGTCAAATCTTTCTTGGTAACCGTAGAAGTGGCATTAACCCCACCTTTCTTCTTCTAACCATTGGAATAATTTGAAGAGGGAGACGGACCCTTTTTCTCATCCATCTCAAGATAATGGGATTGAGAACAAACCTCATCTATGTCATTTGGCTTTGCAAGAAGCACTGGCCTCCTTAAGTGACTACAGCCCTCCAACATACTTCATGAGGATCTCACGATCAAATGTATATTTTCCCATTTGGACCGCCTTTTTCCAAAACTCACTTGTATAGACCTACACACTTTGACCTTCTTTTTGCCTCAAATATTGCCAATCAATAGACCTTTCCTCTTCATAACAAATAGGATAAAATTTCCTCTTAATCAAAGTTTTAAATTCATCCCATTTAGTAATTGGGGGTAACCTTTTAACAACCAAAAATTAAGATAACTCTCAAACCAAGTTAGAGCATGACTTGCTAGCTTCAACCTTGCAAAATAAATTTGTTTCTCTTCACTAATTTTATGCAAATGAAAGTATACCTCTAATTGAGCTAACCAATGATCAAGCTTATCCGCATTCACCTCACCTTCATATGGTTGAATATCAATTTTTGCCTCTACTTTGAATGGAGGTGGAGCTTGGTTGGAATGGGGCTGCTCTTTCTCATGGTGGGAAGACTCAAACTCCTCACTTGCTTCAGAAGTATCCATAGAAACTCCCAACTTTTCCATGACAACCTTCATAATCTTCCCAAGCTCATCCATGGAGTGAGATATGTGGGCAACATCCTCCTCAATCTGCGAAATATTTCTTCACCATCATCGATCTTCGCTCATCTTCATGGGCCATACTTCTCACTTCTCTCTTCCACTTCCTTGTGGAGATGTCTTGTTGTAAAGAGACCAAATCACCTTTTCCACTAGCACTTGTCACTCTTGTAATGAGAATATATCTGCAAAATGATCACTAAACAAACCACACACTATGGAACATGAACCAACTCTGATACCAATCTAATCCAGTAAACTAGGTGGTTAGCACACACTAATTTTCACCAACATGGATCCTGTGCATTCCTTACAATTCTCATCTTCATAAATGAACTACTTGTTTTTAATTTGCATTAATAGTCATTAAATGTGCTTTGTAAATGAACTAAGAGTGCTACATAATCAAAGAAATACTAAGCAATGAAAGAGCAAAATAAAATGAAAGTGACACAAGATTACCCTGGAGAAACTCAAATTGAGAAAACTCCAGCAAGAGTGAAGAAATGCTTCCTCATATCACTATCATATATTTTTGTACAAGCTTACTGCCTTCCCAAGGCTTCCATGAACACTATGATGTTCAAACACTCATACAAATTTTCAACTCACTCACTCACACCTTCCTTTCACACTCAAATCAGAAAAACCACATATGATCAAGAAGAAAAATTGCTTGAAATATCTTCCCTTTATCCTTAGATGCATTACAAAGGCCTTCCTCACATATAAATACAAGTTTAACACCAAGGAGAGCTCAAAAAGAATCCTAAAAGAATCATAAGTTAAAGAGGAGGCGTCTACACCGTTTACTCTTCTAGACTTGCCTGCGCATGACATAATTGCTACTTTACACAAACCGGCGGTTATGTAGCCACCACCGACAATTATGTAACCACCGGGGTGGTTACAAAACTACCACCAAAAGTTACAAAACCATGGGGTAGTTGTGTAACCACCACTTTGCATTGAGGGGGTTATTTCACCATACAAAGTTTGATACCTTCTAGAGGTCATCACTTTTGCATATGAACTCGAAATCGAGTGCAATGTTTTTGAACTTGCATAATTTTTCAAGAGGAACACAAATATGCAATCAAGTTTTGATTTTGATGATATATTCATAGTGTTTAAGCCTTTGCACTGAAACCTATCTTCTTTGAGGTCTCACATTTTCACAACTTCATCTTGAACCCTATTCTATGGTTACATCCAATAAGAGCCATAGAAATAGTGTTAAGTGATAAAAAAGTTACATAATCACAATTGTGATTTTATTATATTTTAATGCTAAAAATATTGATCCAAAGTTCAGATCACTTTTTCAACCTACACACATAATATTTGTCATCAGTTAGAGAGAATCCATCAAGTTGCTCAATATATACCTCTTCATTTAGGTGGCCATTGAGGAAATCAAACTTGACATCCATTTGGAAAACTCCAATTTTCTTATAAGCTATATATCTTGAAATAATATGATTACTTCCATCCTTTCCACTAGTGCAAACGTTTCATCAAAGTCAATTCCTTTCATTTGTGCATAGCCTTTGCATACAATTCTTGCCTTGTTTCTTGTCACTTCTCCTTTCTCATTTAGTTTATTTTTGAATACCCATTTATTTCCAATCACATTCTTGTCCTTAGGTCTTGGCACAAGCTCCCAGGTTTCATTATTTTCAATTTGATCAAGTTCTTCATTCATGACATCCACCCAATGTTGATCCTTCTTTGGCATCTACAACATTTTTAGATTCAATAATGGATAGTAGTGATATGTCTTCATGGTTTTGCTACTATTTTAGCTTCCTTCTTGTGAGAACTCCACCTTCTTTGTTTCCAATGATTTGGTTTTTGGATGATCCCTCTTGACTTGTCTTGAGGGTGCCTTGGTATCTTGTCTTTCTTCCACTTCTTCCTCTTCTTCATGTGTACTTTCCATTTCTTCATCATCTTCTTGATGTTCATGGCTATTCTTGGATTGAGTGTTGGATTTAGAAGGATAAGACTCATCAAATCTTACATTTGTGCTCTCAATCACTTTCTATAGCCTCTTATTGTAGCATCTATAGGCTACACTAACAATGAGTAGCCAAGAAATATGCCCTCATCACACATAGAGTCAATTTTTCCTAGATTGTCTTCATCTCTTTTGATATAACACTTGATTTCGAAGACTCTTATGTGTTTCACATTGGCTGGCCTATTTTCCAAAGTTCATATGGAGTCTTATCATTGTTTACTCTCAATTGAGCTTTGTTTAGAATGTAGACAAATTTTGTAGACTGCCTCACTCTAATAGCCATAAGGAAGTTTAGACTCATAACGTGGTTCTTACCATTTCTTGTATAGTTTTTTCTTTCTCGAGGTGTATGTGTCTTCTAATCCCATGTTCTTCACAAAACTCATCAAAACATTTGACCATAATTATCCACCTTTATCCAATTTGAGTCCAAGGATTTGAATTTGTCCAAAGCTTCTGATTTGTGCTTCAAACAAGATACCCATGTCATTTTGGTGTAGTCATCTATTAGTAGCATGAAATACACATCTCCTTGTATAATTTCAGTTCTTGTAGGCCCAAAAAGATATGTATGAATAAGTTCTAGAGGTCTAGTGGTAGAGTATTCCTTAGATTTGAATGATCTTTTTGTTTGTTTACCATGCAAACAAAGCTTTGTAAAGTCTATCTGCTGGTTTTAAAATCCTTGGCATGTGTTTTACACCACCCTTAACACTTAATTTCACAAGATTTTCAAAGCTCATATGTCCCAATCTCTTGTGCCATAACCAACTGTCATCAACTTTACTTGTGAAGCATTTTTCTTTATTTATTTCCTTGAGAACATACATGTTATTCTTGGTCCTTTTGGATTTAGCTACTTTCTTTCCTATTTTGACATTAATTATATCACAACCTTTGTCATGAAATATCAGATTGTAACCTTTCTTACACATTTGACTCACACTTAATAGGTTGTGCTTGAGACCTTCAACATATAGAACATTCTCAGTAATAATTTTTCCATTATCTAGACTCAAAGTTCCTTTTCCCACAATGTTTGTTGAATTATTGTCACCAAACCTAACAGCTCCTGATGCATTATTTGAAAGAGAGATGAATTTACTTTTGTCACTTACCATATATGACTGGAGTAACCACTAGATACTAGATCTTGTCTTCATCTTGTACATGAAATGTAGTTTGTACTATTGAGCAAGACTCTTTTCTTTTGTTGGATTCTTCCTTTACAACATACACCCATTTATTCTGTTTAGGGGTTCTTGATTACACATTATGGCTACATGACCATCCTTGTGATATTTATAGCAAACAACACTATAATTCATTCTAGTGTATGATGAACTATAGTTTCTTCCATAGCCTCTAGCATATCTTCTACATTTAGCAGACTTTGTGTCCAAAATGGTTACATGAAAAGCAATAACCATAGAAAGAATGTGTGTACCTCATAGCATAGGTGATTTTGGGAGCATTTTTCTTCCTCTTGATGGTTTTGGTGACTTCTTTATTTACAGCATAAGAAGTGCTTGGTGTTTCCATGGTCTTGTTCTCCTTCTTTTTTGGTTCAACTTCTTTATCTTTTTCAATGAATCTTCCCTAATTTTTCTTTTGTATCTTATTGACTACTTATCATATTAGTTAAGATATTTGAGATCTTCTCTAACTTCTCATACACCTTGAGATTTCGGTCATTTGTTCTAGTTCAATTTTCACATTCTTTAAATCAGATTTCAAGTTCAAGCATTCTTCCTCCTTTTCCTTGTAGGAAAGAGATATCTTTTCAAGCTGAGATTCAAGTTCTTTGAGTTTATTAGTTTCTTCCTCTTCCTTTAGATTTTCTCTTTTACAAAAATCTAATTTTTTTTTCTTCATAGTCTTTCAATGTGCATCTCAACTTTTGATTCTTTCTCCTGCACAATTTTAGTTCTTCAAGTGCACATACAAGTTTAGCTTCTAAATTCACATTTTCTTCTTCTTCATTAGAATCTTCATAATCAACTGCATTATTTCCTTTGGAGTTGCATTCTTTAGAGACATCCATGGCCATAAACAAGCATTTAGAATGAGTTTCATCATCCTCATTTTTAGAGCTTCTTGAGTTGCTTGAATCAGATTCACTTGACTTCTCTTTTGAGTAGAAGTTTATTTTGTTCTTAAAGAATTTCTTCTTGTTATCTTTCTTCTTTAAGTTTATCTTTTTCTTGTTGTGTTTGTGAATTTCTTCAGACTGGGTTTCCTTGTTCTTGTTTGGAAATTTTGCAAGCAAAGTGACCTACTTGTCCACAATCAAAGCATTTAAATGGGAGCTTACCTTTGTATTTTCCTGATCCTCTACCTAGCTTCTCACAAACATTGCTTCAATATTCTCATCATATTCTCCATCCTCCAAGTTTTATTATTATTTCTCTTTCTTTGATTGAGTTTATTTCTCGGCTTTGAATGTCACTTCCTTCTTGGTAGATTTAGATCCAATTGTCCTCATCTCATATGTTGATAAGATACTTTGTAGTTCATCTACTGTTAATGTTTTCATGTCTTTGGCTTCTTCCACTAGCTAAAACCTTTGCATCATACTTAGAAGTTAGAGATCTAAGGATATTTTGAACTACCACAGGTTCTTCTAGCTTCTCACATAGGCCTCTAATCATATTGATCACTTCATCTACTCTCTACATGTAAGATGCAATAATTTCATCCTCTTTCATTTTAAGACTCTCAAACTGGGCTCTGTAGGTATGTAATTTGGCTAACTTGACTTTTTCATCACCTTCATAGATACTTTGAAGTTTAGTCTAGATTTCCTTGGTAGTGGTACAATGCATTACCTTCACAAATTTAGTTTCAGTTAGCCCACATAGGAGGGCATTCATGGCTCTTGAGTTGCATTCATATTTTTCCTTGTCTATTGCATAAGTGATTGGAGTGGTTGGAGGATTATATCCTTTCTCAACACATGCCCATATATCAAAACCAAGTGACATAAGATATGTCTTCATCCTTATTATCTAGAATGCGTAGTTTGTTCTAGTGAAGAGAGGTGATCTTGATAGTGATAGTCCACCTTGTGCTTGATTTTCTACCATGCTTGTGAAGAGAGGATCTCCTTGAAGATGTTAATCTTCCACCAAGGACTCACTCTGATACCAATTTTTAGAGATCACAAGCACTAAGAGGGGGATGAATCAATGTAGATTAAAACTTTGATTCTTTCTAATACACAAAACCTTTGATTAAGATCAACAATGTATCATAAGCATTCAATCAAGTACATACAATAAGATAACAACTCATAACACATAATTTATGTGGGAAAACCTTAACAAGAGAAAAGCCCCTTTGTGAAACCAATGATTTTATTATGAACACCAATTCCAGATCATACAATGTTTGGTTTAGTTGAGCATCTAATCAACCTATGAAGCACCTACTTCAGATCTTCAAGCACCCACTAGAAGAAATGCTAAACACACACTCAACTATTTAGAAAGCTACAACTTGCAAGGAACACCCATCCCCTAAAATATAAGTAGCCACTTAGAGAATAATATTACAAAAAATTGATCATTTAGTTTCTAGATTGCTTGTACAATAGATTATGATCACCTTTCTATAACATGTTCTTCACTCTTTAATATTAAAAATTATGTGTATCTCTATTATAGTTCTTCAAAAATCACTTGACTTGATTTTCTGACTCTGAGGCTCTCGTACAATCAACACCTCTACATATTCTATCTCTCTGGCTCCCTTTCCTAATTCAATTAGTGGATATTCATGGAAAAAATACTCTTCCCTTTTCTACACAAGTTATCTAGCATAAGCACATTCCTTCAACAACTCTTGAACACTTCGAGAAGAATGGTAATGTACATATCTCTCCGAGTGTAGCTAAGGATATTCATGTTAGAACACTTTATTCATTCTCTCTTTGTACATGGTGCAATCCTTGGCTCAATGGTTCTCTTTCTCTCCTTCTACACTACAAAGTAGTTCTGTCCTCATTCAAAAACATCTATCTTACATGGAATTGGATTTTATAAAACAATTAAACTCACCTCTTTCTCTCCTTGGAGTAGTTTTCACCCTAAACCGCATAAAAAGAATACTAGAACATTGTTAATTAACCATAAAGGATAATGTCAACGTATCCAAGCAGGTGTTATACTAAACACAACAGCCACTTGTCATTTGATTATTCTCTCTATATTGAGTTTAACTCTTGATTTCTCTTGTTCTAAGGTATATAGAGATTCACCAACTTTCTAACTAGCTCAAGATCATTAAATTTGGACTCTTGGATTGAGAAAAAACACCATGCAAAGTTCAAGGTGGTCGAGAGAGTCTGGGTTCCAAAATGCTAGTTACTGATCCGCATTATAAAACAAATTAACCCTTTAAAATTTCATTTACATGTTTCTTTTGTAAGTCATGGATGTTGGGTATTCGGAATATATTTGGAATAATAGAGCTTGTGCGAAATTACCTTTGATCCTTCACATCATAAAACTCCCACACTATACTTCATTGCCTCTTATCCTTAGTATTTTGGTTATGAAGGCTATTCAGGACTCAATGGGAACTATGGAACATGTACCGAGTAAGTCAAGTTCCTTTAACCTCTATTTTATCTACACCATACTTCATTTAGCCACTCCCTTTATATTTCGGGGGTTATCTAAGTCTTCAAGAGAATTTGATCCCACTAGGAACAATGTCAATAATTTCCTTTGTGCCCGCAAATCCCATTTGATCCACACAACACTTAGACCCTTCACTTCCTTTATAATTCAATCATGATGGCTTTTTGGGGCTCTAAAGGAACATAATAACTTTTTTTTTTCTTAACCTTGTGACTGAATTTATAGTGTGGGGAACCCTTTTCAATGATGAACATGTTCTTATGAAGTTTGATGTGCTTGATTTGAGTAATGAAACCTGAAATACACACTCCTATTCATTTCATTTTTCTTTGCTGTTTGACAAAACAATGATGCGAAGAACTCATAAAGACATGAAACTCATTCTTATTAAATTATTTATGCCCTTCGACTATCCCATCTCTCGCAAAACACTAAAATATTCACCCCTGTGGGTAATACCATGACGTGGGGAACTATGTGTCACTTAGAACTAGTTCTTTCAAGGCTCAAAGTGCCCGAATCAAACAATGAACCCACATCTACTGCATGAAAACACTAAAATATTCACCCCGTTAATACTTACCATGACGTAGGGAACTATGTGTCACTTGGAACTAGTTCCTTTCAACAACACTAGGATCTTTGAGCGTGGCTCTTGCTAACCATGCAGAGAACTTCGAGAGATATAAATTTTAGTCTTCTTGATATGATCTATGATATCAAAAGACCCAAAGATGATGGGGCTTCTTGGTTAGAAAATTTAGGGGCTTTAGGTTTATCGGCTTTAGAAGTTGAAGTTGTTTTGGACAGAGGTGTTTGGGTTGTTACTAATTTAGGCATAGATGATGAGGAAGAAGGAACATCGAGAAGGTGTAAAGGAACTTAAATTTTTAGATCTTTGAAGGAATAGGTACAACACTCTTGGCAATGACCTGGAATAACAACCGTGACTTCTTTTGTCCTCTTTTTTCTCAGCACGCACGATGTCTTTATTTTTATTTAGTTGTTATCTAGTCATAACAACATAAGATTCACTATTCATCTCAACAATTATATCATCATAATAATTATAATTTGATTCATATATAAGGTAATTGATATGAGAATCATCAACTTATTCAAATTTCTCTTCAAATTATTCAATCTCTTCTACTGCAATCTCATATTTAACCTCTTGGACCTCACATGATGCATTCAATGGAACCTTTAGAGGGGGAGCTTCAATGGAAAGATTTGGTTGAAAAAAAGGAAGATGATTCCTTGGTTGAAAGTTCCTTCTAGGTATATCCTTGTATGTCACATTATGATCAAGTTGTTTCTTAATGGCAATCATATCATTAGCTAAATTTTGAACCAAATGATCAAAAATTGATGAACATGAAGTGGAAGCTTTAGCTTTAGGTGGCTCCTTTCTTAACTTACTCGACATGATCATGTCATCTTCCACACTTATGGGAAGATTTTAATATTACTCCAAATTTGGCAACTAGGCTCATCTCAAGATATAGCTTACTTCTGGTAATTGAGCATTGATAAAGAAGAATATCATATTTTGTAGATTAGGTTGGGAAATAGCTAGAATCTTATAGACTAGTCTATTGAACTTGGAAATAAAATCTCGTATTGGTTCATAAGGCTCCTTTATTTGAGAAAACTAGGCCAAAAGTGTGTGAGAATATTCCACTGGTTTAAACCATGCCTCAAATTAATTTCTCATGGTATTCTAGTTGGTGATAGTATCAGGTGGAAGATGATAAAACCATTCCATGACATTGTCTTGTAGAGTCTCTATGAACAATCTAACAGAAACGTCCTTATGCTCAACTCCGAGAACCACATGCATCACGATAAATAAAGCTACAAGATGCTCATCTGGATGAACTTTTCCATCACCTCGAACTTTGGAAAATTCTTCTAATTCCCCTTGGGTAGATCATGGAGTAGTTGTAAAAGAGATAGGGGCCATATTTACTAAACCCAAGGTACTCGGTACAACCATCTTGGGACAAAACAACCTATAGAGGGAGAGCAATGCCAACTAGAATTAGGGCTTGAGTAAGTAGCACTTGTGAAGATGAACCTTTCCTTCCTTTGGTAGGAGGTGTGCTTGTTGACCTTTTGTTTTTACCCTTTGAATGAGGATATTGGTGCATATAAATGATTCCATATTTTCAATACAAAAAATATAAACAAAGAAATGGGGTTTTGAGGAATTATATGAAAAAAACTTATATTTGGTAAGAGGAATGAGTTAGGAATACAAATTTCAAACTAACTAACTCATCAAATCGAGGATACAAGTACCCTCCTTGGTTTATGCAAGATCACCCAATGATCAGTAAGAGAGAAGGGAAGAAATAACACTTTCAAATAAGAGAGATGCATACTTTATTACTTACTTATGCATGCAATAAGAATTCAAGAACATGGGAATTGTGCATAAATGAAAACCCATGATACATAAAATGTAGATTGACAAAGTTCAATCATACATTTACTTCATGATTGAACACAAGTTTTAGATTTCACTATATCAAAATCAACACATTAACATATTATTGTAAGAAAAGAAATGGAAGAACTCAGATGAGAGAGGAAAATTCTTTTTGTATTGATCAAACTTTGTATATTACATTCCAGAACACCAATATCCAACCCCTTTACAAGTGAGAATGAAGCCTTATATATAGGATGAGGAATGGGAGGATGTAACTATTTTTCTAACTAATTATCTCTTAATTAAGTGCTAAACACTTAATTAGTTAATTACATAAGTTGGATTTATTTTACAATTTTATTTTCAAAATAATAAATCCAACCTCAAAATAGAACAATTAGATAGTACTATATACTTATGAACTGGAAGAAGAGGGAACATTGGGAACAACAACAGGGAACCTTTATCTTGAGCACTTGAACTCTAAATTTAGTCAAAAGCTGAGATTTCCATACACTTGGGGACTAAAGTGTTTTTTCCATACAAGCAACCAACTCCCAAAATAATATTCCATTTCTTTTGCAACACCCCATTATTATAAAAAGTCCCTTGGTGGCCTCAACAACTACATTGTGTAACTTCAAAGAGTTCTTCCATTCATATCTTCTTTGATAATTATTCTTCTTTGAAAATCCTCTTGATCAATGATTTGAATCTTGCTTTAACTTGATCAACTGGATTCCTTTTTGGAGAATTTTCCTTGTAGAACTAACAATGGAGAACTTTAAATCAACAAAAATATCTGCTTTCAATGATTCTCCTTTTTGTACCATGGTTCTCAGTTCAACTACAACTTCTTCTAGCACTTTGATTCTCCATTCCACACTATATGTCCAATTATTTGACAATTTACTCTTAGAATCATCAAAAAAATTGTGTGAAAAGAGGACCTTTTCATCAATGTGTCTCATGATACGGAGATATTGAATATAGTTTACCCAAATTTTGAGTTCTTTATCAATTATATCTATCCCTGAGTTAATTTTCTCTGAGAAAAAATGATGTTGTCATATACTCTATAAGATTCATCAATGAATTGTAATCTAGAGACCAAAATTCCTTCAACCCAGGCCTCAAAAGCTTTTCCAAATGTTACATGCTTGTGATTTCTGTTATGGCTTTGACATCAATTCTAATAGTGGTAGTAGTGGGTGGAAGTGAAGAAAGAGGAGTGGGATCCAGAGGAGTCTTATCAGATGAGAGAAAATATTTGATGAAGTTTGAGAGAACTTGCACCTATTCCTCAAGCTTGTTCTTGAGTTTTATTTCCTTTCTCTACCCTCTCAATAACTTTTGAAACTATTTCCTTGAGATTTTGTACTTCTCCTTCTGGGGTGGACTCTCCAAGTGGGATCCTAGTAAGCTCAAGTCTGAAATAATATATATTTTTCATTCTTGTCTCCTTTTGGCTTATAAATTTCTAAAATTGTTTTCCTTTAGCATCTGAGACCAAACGAGAAGTTTCCTTAGATTTTTTGGGAGGAGGAGGAGTTGTGCCAAAAAAGTACAAGCCATTGCATCAAATCTAGAGAAACTATTTGGGATGAAGCTTTCCTCTTCTTGTTATCAATCATGGGTTGAACCCATGTGAATGAATCACTGGAAGGTGGAGCTAGAGGAGGTGGTAAAGAAAGGAAATTTGGAGGACCGAGAGGTTGAGAAGTGGAGACTTCAAGAGTAGGAGTTTCATAAAGAAGATGATGGTCTTCTAACTTCTAGCTTAGGCCTTGAGGCACTAGCTTTCCTATATTTGTTCTATGATCTCTACCTCATCTTCTTCATCTTCACCTTCTTCATTACCTTCATCTTCCTCTTCTTCTTCTCATATTTTTTGATTTTCAAATTTCTTTCTCCTTAACTATTTTTACTTCTTGGTAGAGGGTATGAGCACTTGATCAAGAGTAGGAGCAACTTCATCAGTTGATTCTTGAATCTTTTCTTGTTCTACCCTTTTCTCTTGTGTTTCATCATTCTTCTCTACCTCTTTTGATTTATCTTTCTTCACATATACCTTGGTTCTTGAATCCAAGGGTGATGAGGAAGGAGTCAACTGGGTTGGAGCATCTTTATGAGAAGTGGAGGCTTCTGAGAGGAAGATTTCTTCATCATTTCTTTGTATTCCTTCATTTTCCTATTAAACCACTATCTTGTCCTTACTTAGCACATGATTATTTAGTTTAACAAGATCATCTCTCTCTTTTGAGACTAATCAATGGTTGGGATAGGTTTGTATTGGATGGATTTGATGTATTCCATAATACAAATCAAAATCATCATCTTAAGCCTTTTCAGGAACATGTACAAAAGTTGATATATTTGATTTGCTATAATGAAAATCTACCAAAGTACCTTTTCCTTACTTTCATATTCATCTACACCAGTCTTCCTAGTAGTCCTTGAATGTGGGAATATGATAGATAAGTCATTTGAGATGCTTGGAGATAAAACCCTTGCTATCAAAGGAGGACCTCTTCTGATAGGTATGAAATTTGAATTCTAAGATTGTTCTCTCGACATTTTGTGCATCTAGGGAAGACCTACATGTGTAGTTTCCAATGAGATAGGAAATGAATGCCAATGATCTTCTTATCCCTATAAGTCCTATGCAACATATCCAAGTTCCTACAAAGCTCCACTAGAACAATTTTATCATTACATACATTGGAAACTTGTTAGGAACACCTTCAAACCCACCTATCCTAATATATTTTTTTTGAATTGGATAAAAGGATGCCATATGTAGAGATCAATTTTCTTTCTTTTGAAGAAACTCTCTTAGCTACATTTCCTTCTAATAGCCTAACTAAGAACATAGTGAAGGCATCATTGACTCTCTGTGGTGAGTCTTACTATTCTCATAAGTGAGTTGGGGATAAAATTCATACACTAGTGCATTTTTCTTATCCTCTTTCCATGACAATCCTATCCATACCCTATGTAAGATGATATAGGTGTACAAAAGTGATGTCATGTGGAAAGTTTTGCTTTGATTGCACATTGACCAATTGTTGACTCAAGTTCTCACATATGATTTCCCCCAATTCAATCTTTTTTGTCTTCACAAATGACATTGATGTACACACACATCCAGTATTGAAATTCATTAGTGGTAGGCATGCCCATCATCCTTGCAAGAAATGTGATCATACATAAATTATTCCTTAAAATCAGACCTGTAGAATTTTGGGCAGCTTGGAGCCTCCTTTATTTTAGGTTTTGAGCTAGGACTTGGCTATCATTGTCTTATATTTATCTCGATCTTGATCAAAGAGATTTTGGGCTTCAACCTTGGTTAGGTTTTGAGTTCTCAAAGATGGGAATTCCTAAGGCTACATTGATGTAATGGGCATTAATTTTAGTAATTATTTATCCTTAAGGGATCCTTAATTTTTTTTTTGAGGATCAAAATTTGAGGCACATGCTAGGATGGTGTCAGTGCATTGTACAGAGGTAGGGAAACCAACAACGTAGGAAATTCCACTATTTTTAATGCATTGGGAAATTATGGTGGGAGTAAATTTCAGAAATACAAGCCCAAAAATCATCTAGGTTCATATGCCTAACATCACTATCTCCTATATTAGGCACAAAGATTTCATGAGAAGAAATGTGCTCATATCCCCGCATACTAGAACTTCATTGTGGAGGGTGTGGGAAAAATCAGAGGAAATGGAGTTTAACAATGGGTTTTAGAGGTATTTAAAGGGGAGGGTTAAAAACACAAATAACTATCAAACTAAAGCAAAAGGATGAAACCACTCACCTTTAGTATGGAAAAGAGTCTCCACAATGGTTCCAAGGAAACTTGAATTTTTGAATTTGGATAAAATTGAATAAGTTATGAGAAAAAACCTCTTTTAGGGCGTGAGAGCAAAATGGATAAGTGTGCATAGTAAAAATCGAATTAGAATGGGTAAAAATGACCAAGTTTTGACCTTTTATAATGATTAGGTTCAAAATGGGGTAATTTAGTGCATGGATAATACAAATGGCATGGGGGATCGGCTATTGGAGAACTATTTAATTCATTCCTTATTTATCGGTTATAATGGGTGCTCGAGGAACTCGAGGAACACAATGAGGTGTTGGATTTATGGAGTTGTAGGGAACACAGGCTGGGGGATGATGGGCCCAAGAGAACGAGTTCCAGTTCCATAATGGCCAATCTCCGCATAGGATTTGAAAAGAAAAGCTTGTAGGTTGATAAGCAGTGTGGGAACAAACTACTAAGTGGAACACTTCCTTGGTTGAATCATTTTCAAAAAAAACCCACAAAAAGGGAAAAGTAATGAAAATGGAAAAATAGGGCTATGTGGGGAACACATGAAAAAATAGGAAATGTTCCACAAGTTCCAAAATTTTTTTAAAATTAAAACACAAGGTAAAGGGAACCTAATGAGCTATGGGTAAACAATGTGTGTGTGGAGAATGAAGCCTTGTGAAGAACTAAGACCTCATGGAAAAAAAGGCTCATGGAATAAGTTCCACCGAGGATTAAAAAAATCCAATCAACAACATTGCAGTAAGTGTATTTGGGTAAAATGAGAGAATCAGGAACATGAGGAATGGAGGAATTATTCCTCATGTTCCTCCAAAGTCCACAACAAGCTACAAAAGCTCAAAATGACCAAAATTAGCTAATCTTGAATTTTTACTTTTTGAACTCAAAAAGGTAATACATCTAAGTAAAGGGTCACTTAGCTAAAAAAATTAATTTTTTTTCAAAAATTCCACATTTTTGGATAGGTGACAACAATTGGCTCTTTTTGGGGCTTGACTTGACTTGACACATAGAGTGAAAGCAAGAAAAGAAAAGAACCTCATAATCTCTTGGTTACTAGGACTAATGCATACATCCATTGGGAAATATATAAAACAAGTAAGACCAAAAACAAGAAACAAGACAAAATGAAAAAAAAACACAAACCAAAAACAAAGATATATATAAACTATATACAAAGGATTTCATCCATCTAGGACTTGAAAAATTTCAGATATAACCACTATATGGTAATGGAAGAGAAGTTCCATCCATATAGGCTCAAATAGTAAGAGTTTTCACTAGAAAAGTGCCAAATTTTAAAAGGACCAAGCTAGAGTGAGTCAAACTTACCGTGACTTCCATGAGGTTCTCACCTTTTTTTCCATAGTAGGATAATGTATCCAACTTGAAAGTCACATGACTTGGTCTTTTTGTCAAAAAAATTCTTGACTCTTTATTGATGTGTTGAGATTCGATCCAAAACTTGCAATCTTTCCTCATCCAAATTTTATAGGTACATGATTCTCTTTTCCATGGCATCCTTGAATTGCTCATCCTCAATAGCTTTGGCAAGTGCAAGGATGGTAACTCCAAGGTAACTAGAAATTGAGCTTCCATTCCATAAACTAAACTGAAATGGTGACATCCAATGGATCTTTTTGGTGTTATTCTGTCAGCCCAAAGAGCATCATACAACTTCTTGTGCCAGTTTCTTGTGATTCATCCACTAGCTTCCTGATAATGGTCACTAGGTTCTTATTAGTTGATTATCTTGTCCATTCCCTTGTGGATAATAGTTTGAAGAATGTGCAAGGGAAATCCCATATCCATAACAAAAATCAATAAGTTCATGGGAAGAGAAATTAGGGGCATTATTTGTTACAATCTTGTTTGGGACCCCAAATCTAACCAATATATTTCCTTGATGAAATCATAGACAACTTTGGAAGTGGTTCTTTTTGATGGAATGGATTCTACCCACTTCGTGAAGTAATATGTGGTAGTTAAGACATGAGTGTGCCTGCACTTGAGTTGGGATTGAGAGTTCTAATAAAATATAGCCCCCATTGTTGGAAAGGTTCTTCAATTACCATTAGTTTCAAAGGAAAAGTGGCCAACTTAGGTCTACCAACAAAGGTTTGACAGGATTCACACTTTGAGACCCACTTAGTTGCATCTTTGAACAAGGTTGGCTAGTAGTATCCTCCATAGAGAATCTTATGAGTTGTTATTGAGGAAGAAAAATGGCCTCCACAAGGCTTGATCATGAAAGGATCTTAGTAACCTCTTTTGTTGTTCTTGTTATCCACACATCTTAGAAAAGTCCATCAAATCCTTTCTTGAAAAGAGAATTGTCCCAAAGGACATATTGAGCAACTCTGAGTTTGATGGCTCTCTTTTATTTAGCATTGAGATGTGATGTACATTCCCCATATGTGAGAAAATGGGAAATGTTGGAGTACCACTCATCATAGTAGAACTTAGAAAGAGAAATGTAGGTATTTCATCCATTTCCACATCATTTGAATCACTTTTGAACTTTCAACAATCAATTGACACAAACCATGACCTTGAAAAATTAGTTGGATTGATGTCAAGATCATACTCCTGAACCTTAGCCACCCAATTTCCTCATTTCGAACCAAACTCTTGTTGAGTGAGAATGGACTTTATTGTTGTATTAGTACAAAACAAAGTAGAATGGGAATTGAGAATATAAAAAAACTATTTTACAACCTTTACTACAAAAAAGCATGTTTTTCCAGTTGGGATTACTTCAACTCATGAGATTTTAAAACATAAGCTCATAAAGGAAATGGGTACCTCACACCCTGAAAGTTATTTTGAACCAAAATAGTAGACAAGGTATGCTCAAAGGCATAGCAATAGATTATGAAATCCTTGTCAAAATCAGGACAAACCAAGAATAGGTGTTCCTTTAAATAGCTCTCTTTTATGTTCTCAAATATCCTTCTTCCTTTTACACTCTAGTGAAATGAATTATTTTCCTTCATCATTTGAGCTATGTTTCTAGTCAACTTGGAAAAATCTGGAATGAATCTCCTTAGGAAGTTGATTTTTCCAAAGAAGGAGTGAACACCCTTCTTACTTTAGGAAGAGAGATATTTTGAATGGCTTGAACTCATTTAGGATCTATTTTGATCCCATATTTTGACACAATGTTCGAGAAATTTTCCTTTGTTACACCAAAAATAGATTTTTTTGGATTGAGTGAAATACCATGATCTCTGCACATCATTGAAGAACTAACTTTAGGTGTTGAAAATGATCTTCTCTCTTCTTAGAGAAGACAATGAGATCATCTAAGTAGATCACAATACATTTTTCTTCAAATCTCCAAAGGCTAAGTCCATGGCCCTCTGAAAAATTACACCTTGCATTGATTAAGTTGAAAGGAATCCTCGATAAGAAAATGTGCCCCAAGGAGTTGTGAAGGTAGTCTTGTGTTGATCTTGCACATTCACTTCAATCTGATTATATCCTAAAACCCATCAAGCATAGATAACATCTCTGGAACTAGTCACAACTTGTAGAATATGATCCATCATGGGAAGTGGATAATTGTCTTTTAAGGAAGCCTGATTCAGATTTCTAAAGTCAACACAAATCCTTATCTCTCCATTTTTCTTCTTATACTGGGTACTATTTGTTGGCAATCCAAGCTGAATGGTGAATGGGAAATATTATCTTAGCATTCAACAACTTTTGAATTTCTTGATGATATCATACCTGCAATCTTTAGATTGTATTGTCTTTTTTTTTGGTGGAAAGGTTGAATACCTAGTTTCAAGGGAATATAGTGTTGCATCTCCCTTGGTTTGAAAGTCTTCAAATCATCATACAAGTAGGCAAGTACATCCATGTATTTTTCAATAACAATTCAACCATCTTTCTTCTTTCTTCACTAGAACAACACTTCCCTATGTTGAAAATTTAGGTTCTTCATCACTTCCCAAATTGATCTTTTCATACTCAAGATGATTGAATGGTATCTTGTGACACTTTTCCTTTTATATATCTATCATGTTTTGTCAAATAAATATTCTAAACTCACAAGACCTCTAGGTATTTTTTACCTTTGAGTTTGATGCATCCATCTTGATCTGATTCTTCTTCAACTCCTTTTGGGTACAAAGGAGGTAGTAGATTCATGGTAGCCAACATCACTTCCTTCAAAATATAGTTGATTGAAATTTTCATTCAATTCTAGAAAAAATCAAATGTTGATCATCATTAAACAACCACTTGTCTAGTTTATCTACATTATCCAAAACAATGGGTCTAAATATCATCTCCAATAGTAAATTTGTCTTGATTGAAATATGGATGAGGGATGAGTAAAGAACCAAAGAATGCTAGAGAATTTCTCTAGATTTGTTATCCCTTGTAACAACATCAATTGAAAAAAGCATCCAAAAATTTGATGAATCCCATACCTTGTTCGATAATGCTTTATCCTTTCATTCTTCACCTAGAATGCACCCCAAACTGTTTAACAATGATCTCAACATCACCATGTGCACAAAGGTTCTTTATTCCCATCTCCTTTTTTACTACTAGGAGAAAGAAGGGCCTCATACTCAATAGTGTTGTTAGTATTGGAAAATTAAAGTTTATATGAGAATGGGTGGAGTTTTCCAAGTAGGGTGACACAAGACTACCCTACTCTAGAACCCATTGTAGACAACTCCCATCAAACTCAAGAGTCCATATATCATTTGGGTCTTCTTGAATAACCTTAGGAGCATTGAATTTCAGATTTATACATCACCATATAGTTCCCATGACCCATGTCTTCATACAAGATCTGTGCCTTAGGGTCATCAATCTTTTAGACAATATATTCAACTTGCCTCTCTTAGAAATAATTTCTTCATCTCCCCTTAATCTGGAATCAACATGTGAGACCAGTCCATTTGAATTTCACCTCCAACTTCTTTAAAAAATTTTCTTCAAGAGCATACCATATGATGGAGGTATATCAACAACAAGAATAGTGGCTTTGACTCGTTTCTCAGGAAAGGAAACAAAAGCCACTTGAGCATCCTTAATCCTTCCAACTAAGGGAACCTCCTTGGTCTCCATTGAATAGAAAGAACCAAAGGTTTGGGTTAGGATAAGACCAAGTGCATGAGAAATTTTGTGTAGGCATTCATTATTCGATGCTCCAAAATAAATAACATAGTTTCTTAATTTGTGCCTGGATATTAGCAATGTTACATAAAAGGATCAATTTTTTTAGATGTGGAAGGTGTGGAGGCCATTAAATTTTTTGAGAGAGGAGACTTGGGAGTAGGAAAGAGACATTTTAGAAGATGTGGAAGCTTGACTAGGCTTGGACATTCACAAAAATTTTACTACTTGGGAAAAGGCCTCGGGATGAGTTGATAGAACTTAGCTTTAGAGATCTGAATTTTTTTTTTTTAATATGATCTATATAATATCAAAAGACCCTGAAGATGATGATGGGGCTTCTTGGCTAGAAAAATAGGGGCTTTAGGTTTATCATATTTAGGAGTTGAAGTTGTTTTGGACACAGGTGTTGGGGTTGTTACTTTTTAGGCATAGATGATGAGGAAGAAGGAACATTAGAAGGTGTAAAACACTTACCTTTTTTTAGAAGTAGAAGGAATAGGTGCTCCTCTCTTGGAAACAACTAGAATAATGAACTGGGACTTATTTAGTCTTTCTTTTTCTCAAGTTGCATGATGTCTTTTTTTCTTAGTTTTTCTCTAGTCATAACAACATAAGATTCACTATTCATCTCAACAACTATATCATCATAATCATCATCATTATGATTCATACACAAGATAATTGATTTGAGAATCATCTACTTCTTCATGGAATTCTTCAGATTCTTCTTCAAATTCTTCAATTTCTTCTACTTGTAACCTCATCTTCAGCTTCTTGACCTCACATGTTGCATTCACTGGAACCTTTAGAGGAGGAGCTTCAATGGAAATCTTTGGTTGAGAATGAAGGTAAATGATTCCTTGGTTGAAAGTTTCCTTCTAGGGATATCCTTGTATGGCACATTTTGAGAAAGTTGTTTCTTAATGGAAATCATATCATTAGCTAAATTTTGAACCAAATTGATCAAAATTTGATGAACCTGAAGTGGAAGCTTTAGCTTTAGGTGGATCCTTTCTTAATTTACCTGACATGATCAGGTCATCCTCTACACTTATGGCCAAATTTTGATCTTTCTCCAAGTTTGGAAATTGGGCTCATCTTAGTGTATAACTTACTTCCAGTAATTGAGCATTGATAAAGAAACATTTTAGATTTTATGGAGTATGGGTGAGTAGTAATAGCTAGAATCTTATAGAATAGTCTATTAAACTTGGAAACAAACTCCTCGCATTGGTTCATAGGGATCCTTCTTCATTTGAGAAAGTTGGGCCAAAAGTGCATGAGAATATTCTGTAGTTTAAATGGTGCCTCAAACTAAGTTCTCAGTATTCCAGTTGGTGATACTTACTACTAGGTGGGAGATGATAGAACCATTCCATGACATTTTTGTAGATTTCTACAAAAATATGTACGGACACATCCTCATGCTCAACTCGAGAACCCACATGCTTATAACAAAGAAAGCTACAAGATGCTCATCTGGATGAAATTTTCCATCACCTCTAAACTTTGGAAAATTCTTTTGATTCCCTTGGGAAGATCATGAAGAGGTTGTGCAAGAGCTAAGGGCCCAATTTACCGACCCCAAGGTACTGGTACAACCATCCTTATGGGAAAAAAAACCTATAGAGGGAGAGCAGTGTAAGCTAGAATTAAGGCTTGAGTAGTAGCACTTACTTGTGAAGATGAACAGTCCTTCCTTTGGTAGGAGGTGTGCTTGTTGATTTTTATTTTTACCCTTATTTTAGGAGATAATTGAAATCCTTATTTGCTGCAACTAGAAAGAAGGATCTTCAATACCTTGAGCCCTTTGTCCTCGTGTGTATCTTCACTCAACCAGTGTGTCAAAATTTCTAAATTGTTCTGAAAATATATCTGTGGGAATCACAATATTTGCCCCATGGTGGGTGCAAAAAAATTTTGGTTGGAAAATTGGTTGTTGAGAGACAATCAATAGTTCAGGGGACAACAATCCCTCCTCTTTAATGGGGAGGTTCCCTTATTTAACAAAAATTTGAATCTCTAAATATTTACAAATATATAGCATGCTAACTAATTTGAATGAGGATATTGGTGCATATGAATGATTCCATATTTTCAATACAAAAGATAAAAAAAAAGCAATGGGGTTTTGAGGAAAAAAAACTTATTTGGGTAAGAGGAATGAGTTAGGGATACAAAGTTTAGGCTAACTCATCAGTCAAGGATACAAGTACCCTCCTTGGTTATGCAAGATCACCCACTGACTGTAAAGAGAGAAGGGAAGAAGAAACACTTTCAAATAAAGAGATGTAAATTTTTACTCTACTTGTGCATGCAATAAGAATTTAAGAACATGTGCATTTGTATAAATGAAAACCCATGATACATAAAATGTAGATTGACACAAATTTCAATACATTTCATTTCATGAATTGAACACCAAGTTTCAGATTTCACATATGAAAAATCAACACATTAATCAGATTGCAAGAAAAGAAATGGAAGAACTCAGATGAGAGAGGGAAAGTATTCTTTTTTGTATTGATCAAAACTTTGTATATTACATTCAAGAAGCACCAATATCCAACCCCTTTACAAGTGAGAATGAAGCCTTATATAGGCTGAGGGGAGGATGTAACTACTTTTCTAACTAATTGTATCTTAATTAAGTGTTAAACACTTAATTAATTAATTACATAAGTTGGATTTATTTTACAATTTTATTTTAAAATAATAAATCCAACCTCAAAATAGAACAATTAGATAGTATTATACTATGAACTGGAAGAAGAGGGAACATTGGGAAAAAACACAACTGGAACCTTTATCTTGAGCACTTGAACTCTGAATTTAGTCACAACAAGTTGAGATTTCCATACATTTGGGGACTAAAGTGTTTTCCATAGATCCAACCAACTCCCAAAATAATATTCCATTTCTTTTGCAACACCTCCATTTTATAAAAGTCCCTTGGTGGCCTCAACAACTACATTGTGTAACTCAGAGAGTTCTTCCATCTTATCTTTTTGATTGATTATTCTTTGAAAATATCATCTTTGATCAATGATTTGAATCTTTCTTTGATTTGATCAATTGGATTCCTTTATGAGAATTATCCTTGTAGAACTAACAACAAAGATCTTTCAAAATGCAAAGATCTACTTTCAATGACTCTCCTTTTTGTACCATGGTTCTCAGTTCAACTGCAACTTCTTTTAACACTTTGATTCTCCATTCCACACTATATGTCCAATTATTTGACAAGTTTCTCTTAGAATCATAAAAAAATTTTTGTGTGACAAGAGGACCTTTTCATCAGTTGTGCTCATGATATGAGATCTTGAATATAATCTTCCCAAAAGTTTGAGTTCTTTATCAATTGTATCTATCCTTGAGTTAATTTGATCCTGAGAAAAATGATGTTGTCATATACTCTATAAGCTTCATCAATGAAACAAAATGAGACCAAAATTCCTTAACCCAAGCCTCAGAATTTTCCAAATTTACATGCTTGTGAATTTTTGTTATGGCTTTGACATCTATTCCAGCAGTGGAAACAAGTGGGTGGAAGTGAAGAAAGAGGAGTGGGATCTAGAGGAGTCTTATCAGAATGATAGAAAATATTTGATGAATTTTGAGAGAACTTGCACCTGTTCCTCAAGTTACTCCTGAGTTTTCTTTCCTTTATCTACCCTCTCAATAACTTTTGAAACTGTTTCCTTGAGATTTTTTACTTCTCCTTCTAGGGTAGACTCTCCAAGTGGGATCCTAGTAAGCTCCAAGTCTGAAATAAATATCTCTTTTTCATTCTTGTCTCCTTTTGGCTTAGAAATTTCTATAAATTTATGTCCTTTAGCATCTGAGACCAAACGAGAAGTTTCCTTGATTTTTTGGGAGGAGGAGTTGTGCCAAGAAGGGAAGCCACTACATAAAATCTTAGAGAAACTATCTGGGATGAATTTCCTCTTCTTGCTATCAATCATGGGTTGAACCCATGTGAATGAATCACTGGAAGGTGGAGCTGGAGGAGGTGAAAAAAAAGGACATTTGGAGGACCGAGAGGTTGAAAAGTAGAGACTTCTAGAGTAGGAGTTTTGTAGAAGAAGATGATGTGTCTTCTAACTTATAGCTTAGGCCTTGAGGTACTAGCTTTTCCTATATTTGGTTCTATGATTTTTAATTCATCTTCTTAATCTTCACCTTCTTCATTACCTTCATCCACCTCTTATTCTTCTTCCTCATTTTTTGTTTTAAATTTTTACTCCTCAAATGTTTTTACTTCTTATTCAGGAGGGTTGTGGATACTTGATAAGATAGGAGAAACTTCATTTGATTGAATCTTCTCTTATTCTACTCTTTTCTCTTGTGTTTCCTCATTATTCTTTGCCTCTTTTGTTTATTTTTCTTCATATATAACTTTGTTCCTGAATACAGGGGTGAGGAAGAAGGAGTCAATTGGGTTGGAGAATATTTATGAGAAGTGAAGGCTTCCTAAGAGGAAGATTTCTTCATTGTTTCTTTATATTCCTTCATTTTCCTATTGAACAACTGTATTCCTTATAGCAGAGGATTATTCAGTTTAGCAGGATCATATCTCTCTTTTTGAGACCATTCAATGGTTAGTATGGGTGTTTATTGGATGGATTTGATGTATTCCACAAAATACAAATAAAAAACATCATCTTCTAGACCTTCAAGGATAGTGTACAAGTTAATATATTTGATTTTTTGCAATGAAAATATACCAACGTATCTCTTCCTCACTTCATATTCATCTGCAAAGTCTTCCTAGCAGTCCTTGAATGTGGGAATATGAGAGTAGATCATGTTGAGATGCTTGGAGATAAAAACCTTGCTATCAAAGGAGGACCTCTTCATGTATGTATGAAACTTGAACTCTAAGATAGTTTTCTCAAAATTTTGTGCATCTAGGGTAGACCTACATGTTTAGTTTCCTAATTAGAGAGGAAACTCAATTCCAGTGATCTTCTTATCTCTGCAAGTCCTGTGTAACATATCTAAATGTATACAAACTCCACTAGAACCCTTTTTATAAAAATACATTGAAAACTTATTAGGCACACCTTCAAACCTAGTTATCTTGATATATGAAAATTTTTTTAATTGGATAAAAAGGATATCATATGTAGAGATCAATTGTCTTGCTTATGAAGAAACTCTCTCAGCTACATTTCCTTCCAATAGCCTAAGTAAGAACATAGTGAAGGCATCATTGACTCTTTTGTGCTGAGTCTTACTATTCTGATAAGTGAGTTGGGAATAGAATTCATACACTGGTGCATTTTTCTTATCCTCTTTTCCTAAAAAACCTATCCATATCCTAAAAGATGCAATGGTGTACATTAGGTATGATGTCATGTGGAAAGTTTTTCTCTATTGTACATTAACCAACTGTTGAGTTATATTGCTGAAAATGATTTCCCCCAATTTAACCTCAGTTTGTCTTCAAAATTGACATTAATCTACACACACATCGAGTATTGAAATTCATTAATGGTATGCATGCCCATCATCCTTGCAAGCAATGTGATCATATCTGATAGATCTTCTTTGAAATCAGACTCGTAGAGAATTTTGGGCAACTTGGAGCCTCCTTTCTTTTGGGTCTTGAGCCAATATTTGGCTATAATAAATTTATATTTATCTTGATCTTGATAAAAAGGTTCTCGGATTCAACCTTAGTCAAAATTTTGGACTCCTCAAAAGTAGGTATTCCTAAGGCAACATTAATATGGTGGGCATCCAATTTGGCAATAATTTGTCCTTGGGGTCCTTCAATTCTTTTTTTTGAGAATCAAAATTTGAGGCATAGGCTAGGATGGTGTTGGTACATTGCACTAAGGTAAGGAAGCCAAGTAGCATAAGTAATTCCATTATTTTTAATGCATTGGGCAATTATGGTGGGAGAATTTTGAGAAATACGGCCCAAAAATCATCTAGGTTTATATGCCTGACATCACTATCTCTTATATTAGGCACAAAAGTTTCAAGAGAACAAATGTGCTCATATGTCGCATATTGGAACTTCATTATGGAGGGACTAGGGAAACTTAGAGAAAATGGAGGCTTAACAATGGATTTTTAGAGGTATTTGAAGGGGAGGGTTGAAAACACCAATAACTACTAAAATAAAGTGAGAAAGTATGAAATCACTCACCTTTAGTATAGAAAAGATGACATCTCCACAACGGTTCTAACAAAACTTGAATTTGGTAAAAATTGACTAAGTTATGAGCAAAAACCTCTTTCTAGGGCACAAGAGAAGAATATATAGAGAGCAATAAAAATCAACCAATGGGTAAAAATGATCAAGTGTTGGGCTTTTATAGTGATTGGGTTCGAAATGGGTGTAATTTAGTGCATGGATGGTGTAATAAAAATATCATCCGGCTTGATAAGAATCTGTTTAATTATTCATTCATTTATCGGTTATAACGAGTGCATGAGGAACTCGAAGAACACAATGAGGTGTGGGATTTATGGAGTTACAGGAACACGAGGATGTGGGGAATGAAGAGCCCAAGAGAATGGTTCTATTTGGATGGACAATCTTCACATAGGCATGAAAAAAAGCTTGCGGGTGTAAAAGAAGTGCATGGAACCAAGTACTCAAGTGGAACACTTCCCTTGGTTCTAACATTTTCCCAAAACCCACACAAAGGGAAAAGTAGTGTAATGCGGTAAATATGCATATGTGGGGAACGCAATAAAAAAATAACCATTCCACGAGTTCTAAATATTTTTATAAAATCCACAACACAAGGGAACCTAATGACCTATGGGTAAACAATGTTGTGTGGAGATTAAAGCCTCATGGAGAACTAAGAACTGCAGGAACAAAGGGTTCCGTGTAATAAGTTCCACCTAGTAATAAGAAAGTTGACCAACATTTCCATGTAGGGTATTGTGGGTAAATTGGGGAATCGGGGAACATGAGGAATGGAGGAACTATTCCTCTTGTTCCTCCAAAGTCCGTAAAAGATGCAATAAGCCCAAAATGGCCCAAAATTAGCTAGTTGTTGGGAATTTTTTACTTCTTTGAACGTAAACAAAGGTAAGGACATATGAGATAAAAGGGTCACTTGGCCAAAAATTTAATTTTTTGGAAAATTCGACATTTTGGATGGTGAAAATACACACCACTACTTTAGCCTCCTCTTGAGTTTTCATTGCAATAGCTAAAGCATCTAGGCCCCAGGCCTCTCAAATCTAAGGAACATTTTTCACCTAGTTCTCCCATTCACACATGACCTACTCATTATCATCGGTCCACTAGTCCATCTTGTCGGTTTAAGTCCCCTACTCGGGAAACCTCTTCATACAGGTGCTCCTTACCTCCTAGGTCTACTTCACATAGGTGTTCATCACCTCCTAAGGCTATTTCATATAGGTCTTCACCACTTCCTTTAGCACATGTCTCATATACATATACATTGTCATTTTCATACATCTCCAATCTCGAGCATGGTCACATGCTTTATCTCCTCCGACATTGGGTGGAGGAACCTTTCCCTTCACTTTCATTGGATATATTACTCATCATCATACATTTGGGGGCATCATGATTACTTCCCCTTCCTAGCATCATCAAGCCTCTCTCATTTATACTATTATGCTATGTGATTCATACTTCTTATTTCTAATCTTCCATCTTACACAACGTGATACAATTTGTATCATCACTACCCTATGATGCACTTTTGTGTTAAGGTTCACACTTGACTGTTGAGGGCATACTACATCCATGAACCTCACACACTACACATTTCATGCTCTACACTTCACGATACATATTTCTAACATTCCATTCTCACACATCATACTACCCTATGATGAACTCTAGTTCCACGATTCATACTCGACTACTGAGGGTCTAAATCTAAAATGAACCTCACTCACACCCTTTATGCTCAATGATTCATTGATCATATATTTCAGTATAGCGCACACTAGAAAACAATTTCCCGATGATGCATTCTTGTTCTATGGTTCTTTCTTGATTATTGAGGGTCTTTTATAAATGAACCTCATTTCATACTCATACACATCCGTTGGGGGGAACATTGCTCCTATCACATTCACATTACATACCATTCCATCACACTCATTCACAACATATTGTATATCTTGGTTGTACATACTCTTGCTTTCCTATACTAGTTACATGTTGCACTTTTCTTACTATGTTAGACAAATATCCAGTATGTCATTATATTTTCTATATACACATATGCGTTCACTTGTTCTCTAGTTGTGAATGCAAAATTCCTACAGATCTTTACATGCAACAATGATGCTTGGCATTGTACCTCTTACCAGTCCCACCAAGGCTCCTGGGGGCATCTACATTTACTACTCTTACACATCACAGGTGTTATTGTTTTATTATTTATTACTTCTTCTTACTAGCACATTACTTTTCATTGATTTATTCACTCTTTTACATAATCTATATCTTTCTAACATTCTAACGGGTGCTTCATGTGCAAAATTTTATTTGCAGGACTATATGCCATGATGGTTTTTCTGTTACATTTTGTTTAACATTGATTTTTATTGTATGTTATTATTTGTGGGATATTCCCTTTGTCTTGTATGCACAATGTATGCTTTTGGCCACTTTGGCCTTGATTTTCTTATGACATTGTGAGCGATGTCCCATGTCTGAAACCCACTTTTCACGGTCTATCTTGTCTTCTTGATTGCTTGATTACACATTGTCTTCTACTTACATACTTGATTGCACTAACACATGTATTAAGCTACATTGTTTTCATGTGCATTAGTTTCTACCATGCACACCCACCCCCATATAGGGATACAATTTCATCTCAACATCAGGTCCTCTCTTTGGGCCACATTCTCATAATGAGCGACGCCGCATGCACCCCAAATGAGGGGGCATACATTGGGTGAATGAGTCACCCCATATAGTATCTTAGAGCTACATTATAGTATAATCCAACACATAATCAACATAGGATATAGTTTTAGTGACCCAAAATCTGACTTGGGTCCTCATTTAAACATAGACACTAGCTCCCAATACAAACACTAGCACGAGTGCTCCGAAAACTTCTAGGTTCCTATGTCCACGGGGCCGGATATAACTATTTTCTCATATCATCATAGTTCACATCAGTCCACAAAGTAATTTTCACATTACAAGGATAGTCCTCCAACAATAAAAATGCATTCTTTCTCCATTTTATACACAAAAAAATATGGAACTAATATGGTACAACTTGGAACTAAACATGGATCACACCATCTGTAGTGGTATATAATTAGGAAGTATTCATGGAAGAAGAGTAACACTAGACCTCTCTCCCCAACACACTTTTGTTGTGGAATGAGATCGCCAAAAAAATTGCACTTGGCGTGAGATCACCCAAAAAATCATTCTTGGCATGAGATCACCCAAAAATATTTCTCTTGGCATGATATGATCCAAGAAAGTCACTCTTCTACAACATTTTTAGGACATATTTCTATCATTTTACACTCGTGATCATTAGGTGAGAACTTTCCTTTTAGTAATTTTATACACATTAACAAACTTTAACATACTTTTACAAAGTTTTTATAATACATGAATTTGACTACTCTTTCACTCTTCTTTTACAGGTCCGTCCTTAATACGCAACAAAAAACAACCCTACATCAAGCAAAAAAATAGGTACAACATGATACAACACAATACGATTCACCCCTAGGGTCACTTCCTCTTTCTTAGCTTCCACACTTCATTTTTATCACTTCATGCTTTCACTTATCTCCTCGACATGTTATTACCATCAAATTCTACATGGTTATTAGGTACGCATCTCTTATCTACTTTATGTTATCGAGTATTCACTCAACAACATGAAGTGGGGAAATGTAGACATAAAATCACGATCTTGGGTAAAATTTTAGGTCCTAAAAGAATACTTGCATTCATATGATTCCTAAGTGATAAAACTAGTAATTGACAACTATCTTTGTCCTCTTTGTTTTATTTCTCATCTTCTTTCCAGTATTTTACATCCTATAACCTAGTCAATAATTTACTTGCTTATCTTTCATGACCTCAGACACTAGTGCCCAGCCAGGATGCCAACTCCCAGACGCCCTCATCCCTTCTCGGGCACCCCTGACCCTTTTCTTTCTTACTTGCTTCTTTTGGGCCTATTTTATCTTTTGGGAATCTTATTTTCTTATGGGTCAGCCCTTCTAGTTGTCAATTATGAAATTCAACTAAGGGAATCATATAAATACAAAGCTATGTGACCAAAATAAAGGACAAAACTTTAAGAATCTATTATCATCACCTAAGGTTTCATCCAAAGGCATCTAAGAGCATCAAAGGCATCCATCTAGCTTTCATTCAAGGGATAAGGGATTGCATTTTATGCATACACTTCATAGGAAGGGGAAGTTCATTTTTCCATCCACACACACACACACACACACACACACACACACACACACACACACACACACACACACACACACACACACATACATTGGTACATCTAGCTATCACCTGCTATCACATGCACTTGCACAAGGGATTCCTAGGGCATGATTTTTCACACACACACACAAGAACTACATGGAGTCTGAGATGTAGTACACTACTTGGTTATAAGCTCACTCAGTCAGGTGACCATCGGGTCATCTAGCTCCCCATGTTGCATCTTTCTTTTTCGGATTGATGTAGGTTGAGGGATTTTTGTAGGAAAACATATTTTTATAGGTTATAGGTGACTTTATGTGATCAAGGTGCAACATATAAGCAATTAATAATGACTATCGGTGAAAATATTATTACACCAAAAAATCGGTTTCGAGCTCTTGCACATTCATAAGCACCCATAGGAAGAATCTAGTGCCTAGGTGCCCTTGAACTAGTCAGACACGCTAGTCCAGGCTTATCCTACAGTTCTAGAATTTATTGTGCATGGTTGTGACAATCTTCCCTTCATGTTCATCATTTTTCCAGTCCAGATTAGTTCCATGAATAACGCAAAATCAGCTAAGTCATTCTTTCCCTCTCTTGCACGCAGGGTTTCATATTTCATTAGCTTATTGCTTGTGTCAAATATGTACTTTAGTATTTATTTATCATATGCGACTTTGTAATTAGGTTTCAATAATAATAAATCTATTTTAAATAAATCATTATGACCCCTCTTCATCCTCTTTTTGACATTAATTTCCTCTATATGTTCAAAATTAATGTACACAAGACTTTGGTTAAGTGTGTTCTTCATGACAACAGATCAAGCCTAAATTCTTTGCAACATCTATTTCCTTTGTGATTTTAGTTCCTTTATTGCAGATATTTTTCACTCTCTCCTATATTTCCATGGATTTGGAAATATCCTCATAAAACTTTGGGTTATATCACTTTTCCAATCAATATTGAATTGAGGAGCTTTGATGCTATTTTTCATGTACTCCCCGATGACCCTCTATTCAATATTCTCTTTGGACAATCTTGGTTATATGATAAACACCTAATATTACCACTCATTGATCCAAAAAGTTCTCATCGAGGCTCTAGTCATGTTTGAAATTAGGCTATTATACAAGATCTCCTTGATGCAAATCCTTTTGACTGGGATATCCCTTCTTCCTCTCCAACAAGTCTTTCAAATACTTGTGCATAAAATTTTGTTGCAAATGGTAGATGTGTTCTTTCCTTCCTCACCTAAATGATATTATATTTACGCATGCACAATATGTTCTTACAAATGATGCTAGTGTTCCTTCTCTCTCTCTCTCTTCGCAACATGATGTCTTAGTTGCTTGTGAATAAAATGTTATTACAAATGATGTATGGATTTCTATTATTACTTTTCAAAAGAATATTTTACAAAATGGTAAACATAACTATGCTTGCATATATTCTTCTTCCCATGTTAAGGAATTTTTCAATAAAGGTGTCCCAAATTTCATTCCTTTTAGATCTTCTCATAGTCCTCTTAGTGCTTATACAATTTCTCCACTAATTTGAACCGGTGATCCAATTCCAACCCAATAATATCCATATATATAATGGCCAAATACAAGTTTGTTAAACCATGGTGAATTGGGTGTTGTCATTGATGTCATATGGATTTGATGGAAAATGAGTGATTGATGAAGTGAATACTAGTTAGGGGTTTGGAGGTTGATTGGTAGTGCCTTTTAATGAGGTTTGGTATTCACAAAGTGGTATCTTGGTGTTTTCTTAAGCAGATCATGGTGGTTTTAGGATGTCAAGTGCTTTTTTAGTGAGGTTGGTGCCCACTAGAGGTATGGAGATGCTTGGTGTGCTTGGATCAAGTGTCCCATAGGTCTGAAATGGTGTTTCAAGGATGTGCAAGAGCTTCTAGGGTGATCATCAGGTCATGTGTTGCAAGTCACAGTTGGAACTAGCCCATTTAGGCCTAGTTCTAGAGCCTAATGAGGTGTATGAGCTCAAATAAGGCCATGAAAATCCTATGTAAGCATGGTAGGAGCCTAGGAACACTTCCTAGAGAATTTATGAGCATCTACAGGGAATAATTTATCTCTGGAGGAAAATTTGAAGTTTTCACTAAAACTACCTTTGAGAACTAGCAGTGGAGGCATGGACAAATGATATTGGTATTGACTATACAAGATAATTAATGAGAAATCAAGCCATGGAGCATGTATAGGAGGTGTTTTAGTGCTCTAGGTCAAGTTTCATGAAATTTTAAAGAAGATTGTTGAAGATATTCAATTTTTACTAAAACCGGGTAAAGAGAAAAAGCTAAAATAGTGACTTGTCTTCTTATCATTCAAAAAAATTGACAAGCCTTCTTTAGATAAATTATAAGAGGATTTTTTGAATATCACTCCAATACTTAAATTTTAAAAAAACCTAAGGTTAAAAGGTGGAAGAACAAGAAAGTTCTCTTCATTTTTCTATCACCGTTCATACCCTCACCAAACCTTCTTCTTAAAGCTATATGCATGAAATGAGCTTATTTCTCTCCAAATCAATTGTGTAAGTTGATTCAACCACTTAAGGTTGTAGAATAGTTCTTGTAGGTCAAAATTATGACATTTTTACTCTTCAAGAATGACTATACCGCAAGTCTAACTAGGTCTTGCAAGCCTTATGTATATAATCATGGTGTTGGAAAGGTGCTTTTGTGTATAAACCCAATGTTGAAGTGAAGAATGAAGTGAACACATTTTACAGGTCCAAGATGACTTTTTGAAGCTCAAAATTACTTTAGTGAAGTAGTGTGAAGTCATATCTCTTCATTTCTCTTCAATTACCACATAGGTCTAATCAATAAGACTAAAATCTAAGTTGCATTTGTGTTCTCCACCTCATAACCCATGATTTCAAATTTTGGAGATGATATAATTATCTCATTTGGGGATATTGATGTAGTTAAGTGATATTAGTTAGAGATGATGTAGTTCAAGATCTTTGGTCATGGTTTGAACAGATACCTTTGTGCGATAACATATTCTTAAGCAAATGTGGAAAGTTGATCTTTGGGAAGTTATTTGTTATTGGGATAAGTTTTAGGGACCTTCCTTAATCATTCAAAGCTGAATAAAGCCTCAAGAAAGATCCACAATCCTCCTATTTTGAAACAAAGCATCCTAAGGACATTGTACACTATTAAACATGAATTGTTGGAAGTTTAGAGCATCGTTTAAGGAAAGTTTGGGCATTAGAAAACTTCTATAAACAAGAAACAAACCTCTAGGAGATGGAAGCTTTGAAGGGCATTGAATCAAGTTTAAGAAATAAGATATTTTCCTCTTGGGATAGCTCAGGTGTGAAAACCCTCAAACTAGGGTTTTTTTGTTATGCGCAAATATGCAACAAGAAAATTCCCTATTTTCAAGCATAACAAAGATATCCTGTGTGCAATTTTTTTCAAATTGTACCTTTCAAGACACCCCAAGTCTACCCATCCTCAACACCAACCTTACCTAGTCAGTCCAATGAACCCCAGTGGATTTCAACTCAGTCCCCTAGGTGAATTAGGAAATTCAAGTCAATCCCCCTAGGTGATTTTAGGAGTTCTTAAAGAATGCCAATTTTGGGAAGGGCTACCACTGACCTTCTCGAGACTAGTGCAACCCTCCTAAAGTGGAACAAGAGAAAATTTTTTAAAAATGGAGATGAAATCAAGGTCTAATAACATCAAGGAAATGATTTTGGAATATTCAGGGAAGATTTGGAATTTTTGGGGTAGATTCATCAAAAACAAGGTTATCAAGCCTAGGTAATGCACATGACCAAAAAAGCTACCGAGCTTAGGGAAGAGATTCCAAGAGCTATAGAAGGAGTTAGGATCCAAACATGACATCTTTAGAAAGGAATTTAGATCTCTACAATATGGTGAAATAATATTTTTCACAAAACCTAGGCATAATAGGTAATTATCTAGTTTTCCCATGCTCAACTATGGAGCCATAACAAAAATCCCATTTTTAGGGATTATATGGAGGAATAAAGAGCTAAAACCCACACCATTGGATTCAAAAATCCTTTTTCATTCAATTTCATATAAAATTTCACCTTGAAACTCATCCGGAGCTCAAGATATTGTCGTTACAAGTTGTCCTCAAGGTAAGCTTTTGACAGTTAGTTAATTTTTGAAGTGGACACGTGTCGGATCCGGGGAGCCTAGCACATTTTGATGTCCCTTTCATCCCTTAAACAAAGGGACGGTAAAATTTTCCCATCCCTTTTAGCCCTTTGGTCACCATAGAACCCTCTACATCACTAGTTTAGCCCCCGGGAGCTCGCCACAACCTATCCTCATAGTGCATAGATGACCACCAAGTGTCAGTCCAAGAGAGATGTGTAAAATGATGTACCTTTCATCCCTTTAGCTTAGGGGACATAGGGGAAAATAAAATGTTCCTAGCCCCAGGTATTCCTTTTAGTCCTCCATGCATCCAAATTTCGGCCCCTAGGTGCTCCCCTTAAGCTCCCTAGCCACGATGCTCAGTCGTTCGGATCTTGGTGCGATGTGCGATAAAACTGATACCCCTTTCATCCCTTTAGCTAAAGGGACATCAGGGAAAAAAAAATGTGCCCATCCTCTGGTTTTTTCTTTGTGAATGCTTTAAAGCTAACACTTAGTCAATTTTTGCACTACTTCTCTAGAGCTTCGCACCTTGCTAGAACTTTTCCTATCTTCTCCGGACACTCAATCCACCATTACTGCACTAAACCAGCTCCATAAAATCCTCCACATCATGAAAATATAGAGATCTTAGAGGAAAATTTTATTGAAGGAATGAAGAATGAAAGAGAAAAATAAAGATATTCATTTGAAAACCCTCATTGTCGTGAGACAAAGAAATCAATGTATCTTGCAAACCAGGGCATGAATCGAAAAACCATTTATTGCTATGTTCATCATTCTCAAAGGCCATAAAAACCTCACCAAAAATATCTTTTTTGCATAAAGGATTGTTCATAGTGAAGAAATCTCCTTCTTGGCACAACAAAACAAAAATTAAATTTCCCGATCAACCGAAATCAGTTTAAGGAGAAAACTCACCAATGAAATAAGAAGAAAAACCCCCATCGAAAACGTAATTTTCATCTCAATCTAAGACAAAAAAGATACTGCAATTTTCGAGCTCCATTAATGGTTTCTTTGTGTTTCAGAGTACCGGGTGAAAAGTTTAAATTTTTAAATCTCATAAACTAATTATTGGGTAAGCTGAAATTTCACAAGGGTGATATTGGGAAAAAACCCATATTAGAAAACTTCATTCCACCATGATCCGACCACCAGAAGCACACTTACTAAAAATAGTAGGCCTTCTACATGGGAGACTGCTATTTTGGGTAAGCCATCATATGAAGAAGTTGCAAAGGAGGTAGTGAACATGGAGGAAATATCACAGTGTGAAATCATCGAGTGGTCACCTCGGTCAGAATTGACACTTACTAAAAATAGTAAGTGGTCCCATGAGCACCTGCTAAAAATAGAAAATTGATCCAAAAGGTGAGAGGAACACAGTGAGATGAGGGAGATCAAGTTGCCACAGTCGGTCGAGGTTCAAAAGAGTTGAATTTTCACACTTACTAAAAAAGTAAGTTGTCTCATAGACACTTACTAAAATAGTAAGTCATTCCAGAGGGTGAATTTCACAAGAGGAGCATACGGAGGATTGGACATTCAAGTTGACGCCTCTGAGATGGAGTTTGAGAATAATTTCACACTTAATAAAAATAATAAGTTTCTCTTTCTAGAAATAGTAAGTGTTGAGGAATCATGAAGTACAAGTTTATAGGATGATGAAGCGACACAACCTTTCACCTCCAAATATGAGATAGAAGATAGTGATGTCTCCTATATGGATTTAAATGATCTGAAGGCTCGCATGATGGTGAAGGAAAGAGGGAAGATCAAAGATCGAGTATTCACAAGTGGGTTGTTCACGGTTGTGGCGACACCCGTGTCCGTCAAAGTATTGAGATGGTCTTAGCTTTGCTCACACCACTACGAACTGAAACACGGAATATTTGAGCAAAAAATACATGGCGATGGCAATCATAAGCCCCTAAAAACATCTCACTTGCCTTAAAAATCCGACATCACCTAACATGGTAGTCATCAAAAAGGAGAAGGCCGTGCACGAGTGGGAAAAGATAGATGCATACGTGCGAGGGAGTGCACTAGGATCATGGATGAAGATAGGGAGAGATCCCTTAAGGATGCCAACAATAATTTCAAAATGTGAGTTTTGTGAAGTCTATTTAGACGTAATCACTCTCCTCGGTAGAGTGATGGGAGAAGAAAACACGAGGGAATTCCAAGATTGGATGGCCCTTTTCATCTTAACAATGACTGAATGAAATCAACGAATTGACCAAGGCGGATAATCGGTGATAAATTGCATTTGTAATGCTACAGAATCGGCTCTCCAGTGCCCACGAAAAATAAGTTCTACATGAATTTTTGCTTGGTCTATTTTCTCACTAGTTTGAGGTCATTCAAAGGATTATATCTCACTCGAGAACATTGTCGTCAAAGTCCCAACATTCATGAAACTCCCTAGTTTGTAATGGAAGAAAGTCACGGACATTTCACTGTGTGAATGATGCATTCACGATGTACATGGTCTGAAATTTAGAGGGTAATTTGGAGTAAAGGATATTTCCACAAGCGGCATCCCTAAAAATAAATATGGTTTCTATTTCATACAATTCTTGACTTTCTCCTACTTAAGTTTTCGGCTTCGATCAAGCTCCACTAAGGTTCTTTGAAGTACCTTAGTGACCAAATTATACTATTTGAGCTCGTAGGCATTTCATCTTCTGGTAAACAATAGACTCAAAAGAAGGAAAAAGAAGTTGATTTCATTTCCCATCTCTCTTAGTGTGTTCACATGTAAGAATGAAAATGATGCATCTCGAAGCTCATATATAGAAGCTTCCTTTGAACACTTGATTCTACATTCCTACCTACATTGCCTTACCCAATTTTGACATTCGAGATCATCTTGAATCTTTTCATATTCTAGACTTAGATCATGACTGTAAATTTAAGACTATTTGGCCAATTGTGTTGAAAAATTTGAAGAACGTGAGAAGGATCACATGAGGATGACAATTGATGAGATGAGGAAATTCAAGTTCTCTTGGTATGAAGATATTTTGCAAGATAATGAAACATAAATGTATAATCTTGAATATGTGGCAATCAATGTTTCCTCATTTCCTCAAGTCAATTGGCATGTTTGTGAAGTTAGGAGACATAAAGGAATGAATTAAGAAAGTGGTAAGGAGAATGAGGATTGGTTCCAAAGAAAGAGAGCCATGACCATTAAGATCACGAGGTACCCCACTAGTCGAAACATGCTCCATGTGAGTCATCCTTGAAAATTGTTGAAGTTACTTCAAGTTCAAGACACTCTTCAACAAGCTCAAAATGAAATTCCATAGAAATAGAGACCCCTCCTCATGAAAAGTCCAAAGAAATCCAGGACATGGGAAGAATCACTTGCATCAATGCAAGAGGAAGACTTGGTTGTAAAAATGCAAGAGGAAGAGTGAGTGACAAAAACAAAAGTAGAAGAAGAGCACGCAGCTTCAAGATACAATATTTGAACCCCCACAAGAGGCCTCACCTCTTGTCGACACTAATTCCTCTCCCATCCAAGATGTGCCTCCTTCACACTAGAGCAAGGAACAATTGATATGCCTCTTGTGGAGCACGAGTCGATGAAATGTTCCCATGGATACAGGAGATAATAACACCGATACTCACTTTGTTCAATAAGTGGCAGCCCCCAAATTGTTGGAAATTACATCATTAGCCAAAGGAAGAAATAGAAAGCTCACGCACACATCCTCATGGTTCTACGGTGGAGAAACATGGGTCCATGACCCCTTACATGTGAGAGCTATTATCGATGCAATTTGGGATCTCGGTTTCATTAACGGCCATAGAATCCTTTACCCAAGGTAATCAATATATTTAAGTAGCCTCGCCCAAAGGTGATCAAGCCAGTGGATGAAATGAAACCGACTGATTATGAAATGAGCACAATCCTACTAGGGCTGGCTACTCATGAAGGGGAATTGCATATGTACCAATAATCTTCCACTCAATTGGTGGCAAGGAATAAAGAATACAAGAAAAGGATTGATGAGCTAGAAGAATAGGTGAAAACTTTTTTCATCCTATGTACAAACTTTAGATGCGAATGCCTCACCATTCCTATAGAGGAAGTTGCACCCATCAGTAGCTTCAATACAAAATCTATCAAGAGAACAAAAGAGATCACGGTGTAGGGACGAGCTAATAATGAATGGATCGACACAATTTTTCAAAAGGTAAATTCGGTGCTCTGTTGGTTGGATATTTTGTCAAACCAAAATATGAGGTTCAACTACGTACATGGGATTAAATCCTCCTCAAAGACAGGTGAGGCTGCACTGTTTATTGCTAATCTAAAACATAGTAAATAATATATACAATATTCACACTAATCTAACCATTGGGGTTGGGATGAAATCCCGAAATCCACATTCACACGATTCAAGGATATTGTTTTCGTAAGTGAAATAGGTTAGAAAGCTCACATTACTGAGTGAAAGAAGCACGGTAGAAAAGAAATGGGAGAAACGTATTTTCTTCGAGTAAACACAGAGCACGAAATAATCATACGAGTTTTAGATCACAGATATAGTGTCGAGATAATTAGAAACACCGAGATTCTATGCGAAAAGAATAGCTTTAAGATCATGAACATAAGAACACTGTCTTAAATAAGATATATTTCACAACACAAAGTCTCGCAAAACAATATAAACTTCCATTCTTCAAAATGATTGAAAGAAAACACAAAGTTTTTCTCCTTTCCAATAGCCTCTTAATGCTTCAAAAATTCTCGACCCTTTTGAATGCACAGGCATCCCTTATTTATAACAAAAGAAGCTAGAGATAAAACAGGACAGATCCTAAAGAGTAGCATGTTAACTGGAGTTTCAGTTTTGCATGACTCTCACGCAGGAGATCAAGTCAAAACATGAATTAAAAATATGATAAAACGGAAATAACAAAGACATGTCAATCTAAAAATAGAAATGACATGGGACGTTGGGAATTAATCCGAATCATCATCTTTTGCTTCTTCTTCTTTCTCCTCCTCCAGCTGAGACTGTTTGTTACGAAACTCCTGGAACTTCCGAATAATGCCTTGCATTTCATTCTCATCAGGCGCAGTGGAATGATCATTCCACATTTCGCAGGTTTCATGAACATCACTGGCAGTGCCGGGAAGTTTCTTCAATCCTTTGCTGAGCTTTCTTAAGGCCTCTAAAGTGTGCTCAATCCTTACAAACTGACCAATGACTTCAAGGTCAAATCCATGTACAGGTTCATGCTGAATAGATTCCTGAACTTGTTTGAAGAGATCATCTGCTGATAGGATACCTGCGTTCCCAACTGACACCTTTGGACAAATCTTTAGCAATTCTTCTTCCAGATCACTTTTCCCATCGATCAATTTATCCCTTGATTCTCTCAACTTGCTGCAGGCTTCGTTGAGAATCTTTACTCTGAACTTGATGGCCTTGATCAGCTGAAAGTGTTTATCTGTATGTGGAAGAACACCTTCTTCTACCAAGAGATGTGCTGGTATTTGCTTTAGCACTTGGAGAGCTTCACAAGTCAAATCAAGCTGTCCAATTTCTTCAGTGAATTCCTCATCCATCTTCTCTCCTTCCTTCTGAATCTCCCCAAAGACTGATGAACTTTCACCACGTCTTGAATTACTTCCTTCCCTTGTTGGAGCAACTTTTGGATCCATTCATCAACCACCCTTCCTTTTTTAGCAATCTTCTCAATCGTAGGCACCGATGAGAAATCGAATCCGGCAGATACAGAAGAAGATGGTATGGATTCCAGGGGTGTTGAGAGTTTAATCAAAACCTCTGTCAACTGCTCCACTTTTTCCTTAAGCTCATTTCTGCTGTCCTTTGTTTCTTTCAACTTTTGGCACAGGACGTCTATGGAATCCTTTGCATCTTGCTGCGCCCCTTTTGCTGTCACTTTCCCTAGAGCCACCCTGGTTACCTGGTAATCAGCAGCTGTTACATCATCTCTAGTTTTGTCAGCTGAGGGAGTGGCAATCTCTGCGAACTTATCTCCTGAAGCATCCACCAAAACCCTTGAAACTGTTTTGGGTTTCTTGGCTGATCTCGCAGTAGAAGCCTTGAGTGAGCTGAAATCAAAGGCTGGTAGGGGTACAATCACTTTCCTCTTCCTCGGAGTTTGCTCGAGTAGCCATTGTGGTGTATCAGAGGAAACTGCCAATGTTGTAAGCTTGGTATTCTACTCTCGAGGGAGAAGATTCTAACTATTGGAGGGGAACACCCAACGTGGTAGTAGATGCGATGAAGAGGCATAGGTTGGGGCGAGTGTTGGTGATCACTTGGGTTCGGTGGAGAGAGGGTGAAAGCCCGGAGAAAATATTGGCCATGCTTGAAGAAGTAGATGGAGAATGAGGAGGTAGAAGTGGCTGTGAGGGAGGAGGTGCAGATTCAGTTTCCAAAGCCTTGAATGCAAGAGATAAGGTCTCTCCAGTTGAGCAATCAGCAAATGGTGAAGTCAAGAGCTGGCTTCCTCCTTCTTCTAAATTAATCTCCCCTATTTCTGGTGGTGTTGGTGATTCTGGCACAACCACCGTTTGAGCTGGAGAGACAATTGAAGAGATTTGTCTTTCTTTCCTCTTCTTAGGGATCCTGATCTTTATAGGCCCCCCAGTAGATTCTTTGTCCTTTTTCTTTTGGGAGGGCCCCACCTCCGTTTCAGCCAACTTTGGAAACTTGTCATCTTTAAAATTCATGCCCCAAGAAGAGAGCCATTTTTTGGTGCGAGCAAGAATGAGAGCCGACCTATCTGTGATAGAGGCTTTTTCGCTGGCCGACCAATCAATAGGCGGGAAAACGTATCGATCTTCATTAAGCCCATCATAGGACATATCCAACACACTTTCATTGTCAGTTGTGCCATCTGGAAAATCAGAAAGCTCTAGCGTCTGAATCTCATTAATAGTTAACCTACTATTATCTTTTCTGCGAACTGCAACTTCGTTACGCAGATCCACCCAGATATCCTCAATGTCGGGCCTGTGCAGATGTAGGGCTCCATAGGTTCTAAGTACTCCTCGGATGTCAAAACCATCCCGAGACTTCATATGCTTCTTTAATTTCTCCTGGAGTTCACATTCAACATTTTTGGCCTTTGCCACTGTTGAGCAAGTATATCTCCCAATAGAAATTGGGAAGGATACTGCTGCCTTATGCTTGCTCTGTTGGAATTTGTGAAAATCCAATAGCTGTCTGACCAATTCTATTAGTATCAATCTATCCCCTGGATAGCGAGGCAGACGGAAAGGCTCTCCTGAGTACATGACCGTTCGAAGGTAGGTAAACTTCTTGAACTGTAAGAAGATACATCCCCATTTAGATACCTCAGTCCAAGCTTCGTCTGATACCCTTGTCTTTCTTAGCCACAGGTTGGTGGCGAGATGTTCTCGTAGAAAAAGGCGTCATTTACCCTCCTAAAATGATCCTTGGACCCCTTCTTTGTTATTTGAGGATAATACTTATAATATTTGGGTTTGTCGTTCTGCTTCCTTTAGTATCCGGTCAGGATAGCTCCTCATTCAGTGCTGCATAGGCCACATATGAGAACATATAAAACTTTCCAGGTCGATAAGACCCGTCATGTCATCGAGAGTCAATCTCATTCGATAAGGGTTCCCGAGTCAATCCCTTGCTTTGGTTCTTCTTGATGGTGACCATAAGTGATACATCCATCCATGAAATAAATTTGATTCGGCAAGCCAAAACCCGGCTCGTGAGGGTGATAATGTCATTGATTTCTTGTATGAAATCACATCTAGGAATAGTTCTTTTCTTGGTTTTGCCTTGAAATCTAGAGAACTTCTAGATATTGACATCCTTAATGACATTTTCTTGTCCGGAGCCTTACGAGCCGACTTGATGTCTAGGTCCCCATACTCCTCGAAATTAGGTAGTTTCAGGAGATCATCAAAATAAGCTCCATCTAGTTTGATAACTACCTCACCAGCCTGATTCCTTACTGAACGAGAAGCCGAGTCGTAACTGGACGCACAAGCCAAAACAAACTCTAGACATTGGGCAGACATGGGAAAGCCTGCTGCAAGGGGCAAGCCACTGTTAGCTAAAGCCATCATCCATGGGGTTTGAGAAGAACTCTTCACCCTATTCCAAAAGTCGTCCATATCTATGTTGCCAAGTTCAGTATCCCTGATATCATAATTACAATCAATATATGATGGGGATTACGGTTTCTTAAATTTGTACTTCATCTCTGCTAGACTTCTCGGCCTTCTCTGAGATGAACCAGGTCGAAACATGAAGAATGTGGAGGAGAAAGACTCGGAACTCAGGTGATGTTGTTCAAACTAGAAATCCCGATTATTTGAATCTGTTGGAAGAAGAGAAGAACCCGACACGCTGAAGAGGATGTCGGAAAACCCTGAGAACCCGACAAGTTTGATCTGTCGGAACTTTGGCAAAGCCCGACACTTGCTTTTCAATGACGGAAACTGGCGGAAACCCAGCACTCACTGTCAATGGCGGAAATGGGAGGAAATCCGGCGCCCACTTTTGATGACGGAACTTCGGAGATTCCCGACATTTACTGTTGAGGTCGTAATGTTGTGAAACCCCGATACTTCAAGCTTCCTTTATACTCTGGGCCTTTGAATCTGCAAAACAGTCTTCAAAATCCGGGAAACAAAAACAGAGTCTTTCTCGAATTTTCACATATACAACTTCCTTTCTTTTTGTTATTCATATTCCATACATCATGCATATAATTAGAATTTTGGAAGGAACGACATCAATTGATAGTCTCAAAAAGAAAATAAACCTAAAAACCCAAAACCCTTTCCAAAACAACACGAAAGAAGAAGAAGGAAGAAAACCTTCAACAAAGCGCAAGAAATTGGGAAGAAAATGTGCATCGATCCATAAAAATCAAGAATAAAGAAGGAAAAAGAATACCTTCGATTGAGGCAGTAAGATCAAAAACAAACAAGCGATCAATCGGGCAATGCGAGTTTGCGGGTTTTGAAAGCGGAAGAGCATGCGAAAAATCCACGAATTAAAAATATGAATGGTAAGAATGACGTGGAAATCCGCGTATTTATAAGAAAATTAGTAATAAATACACTTGACTCGGCGCGTGCCGACTCACCGACCATTCGGCATGAATGCCATGTCGGCATGTTGGAGGGGTTCGAAAACCCGACACGAAGAGATTTAGTGCATTCGGGTTTCGGGTTTCGGAAAACATAGAGCACAAAACATGAAGTGCTTAGGTGCTACATAGCCCCGAAAACCCGAAAACAAAGGATTTAGCGGACTTCGGGAATCGGAGAACATGGCGCATAAAACATGTTTTGGATCATGGATGTTCCGATGCTTTGGGGTTCCGAAAACCCGAATACAAAGGGTCTTCTCAATACAAGGCGGGTCTCGGGTTTCGGAAGTCACGCGACACAAAGCATGTTTTAACTCAAGTATGTTCCGATGCGTTGAATTTCCGAAAACCCGATTACAAAGGATTTTCTTAATACAAGGCGGGTTTCGGGTTTCGGAGGACATAAGACATAAAGCATGTTAAAACTTATGTCAAGCTGTTAGTAACACCCGAAAACCCGATTTTTCTCTAAAAGAGGCCAAAATGCAAAATCACTTCGAAAATTTTGTAGGGGTTATCCGATCGTTTTGTCGTGAACTCAAAACGGGGATAACGGTGGCTCTCGATTGGGGACTTTCTTTGCAATACCAAAGGAAGATAACTCGAGAATCTACGGTCTTATTCATTAGGCTACGGGGTCGAGGAGAAAACCAAAACAAAACAAAGCGAAGAAAGAAAGAAAGAAAACCAAAAGCAAACACACAACAAAAGCAAAATATATACAATGCGAGAGCATCTTGCATTAATGGTAGAACGACTTTAGATGTTGTCCTTTGAAAGGCAAAGGGAGTAACCCTCCATCCAGATATGATAGAAGGAAACTATTTTCACCATTCAACTCGTGGATCTTGAAAGGTCCTTTCCATAAAGAATCAAATTTTCCATGCATTCCTTTTTGTTCTCTCCTTTTATCCCAAAGCAACACCAGGTCTCCAATCTGGAAGTTGCGTTGCTTTGACTTTTTATCGAAAATCTTCTTCACCCTGCTCTGATGATCTGCTATACGATCAACCACCTTAATTCGCTCTTCTTCTAGCTTGGTTAGGTACATAACCCTCTTTTCGATAGAATTCTGAAAAGCTACATCTTCAACCGCTTTCGCCAACTGCAAGGCCGCAATTCTACTGAGATAGGAATTTCAGCATCAATCCCGTATAGCAACTGAAAAGGGGACATCCCTATGGCTCGCTTTGGAGTGATCCGATCAGCCCACAACGCATCATCTGATACTTTGTGCCATGTCCTCTCGATTTTCATCTACTAGTTTCTGATTATAGTAACTTGATTCTTATTCTTTGGACTCGGCTTGCCCATTGCCACAGGGATAATAGTCGGATGAATGAGCGAGTAATGCGAATCCATAGCGAATTGTTAATTCATGTGACGAGAAGTTAGAGGCATTATCCGCTACGATCTTATGAGGCACACCAAATCGGCGATTATGTTTTCTTCGGGGAACTTGCAAGCGGCTTGAAGTCACTTCGCTTGCTTGATTGAGTCTGACCTCCACCCACTTGGTAAAATAATCATGTAGCGATCGGCACATAGTTGTGTCCAGCCTTGGAAGCGAGGATTCAATGTTCGATAAAATCAATCCCCATTGGCGAAAAGGTTCTTCAATCACCACGAGGCTTCAGAGGAAGGAAGAGCTGCTTTAGCTTGGGACGACCAACGAAATGTTGACAAGCTTCACATTTAGACACCCATTGCTTTGAATCCCGGAAAAGAGTAGGCCGATAATACCTAGCCGTAAGATCTTATATCTTTATTACTGAGAGGACATGAAAAATGTCCTCCGCATGCTAGGCTATGAAAGGATTCTAATAACTTTTCCTGTTGTGATTTATCGACACAACGCAAGAAGACACCATCAATACCTTTCTTGTATATTGCATTATTCCACAAAAGGTATTTTGCAGATCTTAACTTGACGGTCCTCTTCTCTTTTTGATTTAAATGTGGAGGGCATTCACCATAAGTTAAGAAGAAAGCAATGTCCGTGTACCATTCATCGGTCGTACTCACAAAAAGCACCATAGGCAGCTCGGAAGAAGTATCTTGATTCTTCTCACACTCTGCTTCAGCATGATTCTCTGCAATCAATTGACACAGGCCTCTTCCTCGTACCAACTTGGTAGGTTTGATGTCCAAGTCATACTCCTGAACCTTAGCAATCCAAGTACCTCGTTGGCTTCCCAGCTCTTGTTGAGTTAGAATGGATTTAACAGCAGTATCAGGAACGAGAACACGAGTATGAGAATTCAGCACATAGTACCTGAAATGCTTCACCGCTCGCACCACCGCATAAGCATGTTTTTCAATCTGCGACATCTTCAATTCATGCTCTTTCAACGGACAGCTCATGAATGCGATAGGAGCTTCAATGCCTTCTCCATTTTCCTGCATCAGGATCGCTGACACTGTGTGGGCAGAAGCATAGCTATACATGATGAAATCTTTCTTGAAGTCTGGACATACTAAGACAGGAGCACAAGCAACTGCCTTTTTGATTTCTTCAAATGCCAGCTTCCCTTCTGTACTCCATCGAAATGGAATTTTACCTTTCATCATTCCAAGGATATCCTTGGTTTTGTCAGCGAAATCGGGTACAAATCTTCTCAAGAAATTAACCTTTCCGAAGAAAGAATGAACTCCTGTTTTACTTGTGGGCAAGGTAAGGCTCTGAATAGCCTTTACCCTTTCTGGGTCAATTTTAGTTCCTTCTCTGGTCACAATATGACCCAGCAGCTTTCCTTCTGTAACCCCGAACATGGACTTCTTAGGATTCAACGAAATCCCGTGACGTCTGCATCTTAAAAGTACCTGTTCTAAATGACCATAATGATCACTCCGCTTTTTAGAAAAAACGGTCAAGTCATCCAAATACACGACTATGACCTTGCCCATCAGATCTCTGAATGCTAGATCCATAGCCCTCTGAAAAGTAGCTCCGGCGTTGATCAGGCCGAATGGCATCCTCCTGTAAGCAAAGGTACCCCATGGGGTCGTGAAAGCTGTCTTGTGTTGATCCTCTGTGGTTACTTCGACTTGATTATATCCTGAAAACCCGTCGAGCATGGATAACATTTCCGATCCAGTTACAGTTTGTAATACCTGATCCATGATAGGCAAGGGATAGTTATCCTTCAGTGAGGACTGATTTAAGTTACGGAAGTCAACACAAATCCGGATCTCACCATTCTTCTTCCTGACAGGGACAATGTTTGCAATCCAAGTGGAGTGATGGATTGGGAAAATAATTCTAGCATCTAACATCTTCTGAATTTCTGCCAGGATTGTCCCTGAAATCTTCGGATTATAATGTCTTTGCTTCTGTCTATACGGCTTGACATCAGGCTTCAAAGGGATACTGTGCTGTACATCTTTAGGCTTGAAGGATTTCAAATCTGCATAAGACCAGGCCAACACATCGATGTATTTCTTCAAAAGCGAAATGAATCTTACCTTCTCTTCAGGAGAACAACATTTACCGATATTCACCATCCGAGGTTGATCAGATGAACCTAGATTGATTTGATCTACTTCAGAGGAAGAAGCTCCTTCAACTTGCCTTTTGTTTTGGATAAAGCGATCATGTTTGTCAAACAGACCCTCCAGGGAAACCAGACCTTTTGGTATCTTGTTGCCTTTCAGCTGGATAAATTCACCATCAACCTCTTGATATGGCTCTGAAATAGTTTCACGAAAGGCTGATTCCGAACCTTCAAAATATAGCTCACTGAAATTGTCAGCCTTTTCTAGAAAAGCCAACACCTGTTGATCATCATTGAATACCTGCCAGTGAGTTGCATTATCTGGGACGCTAGGGCGGTACACAATCTCGATAGAGTATGTGTCTTGCTTGAACTGAGGATGAGGAAGAAGAAGAGATGCAGATACGGCCAAAGAATCAGCCTTGTCATTATAATCTCTTAAAACTGCCTTAATAGAAAATGCATCAAAGCATTCTATACTATCCCAAACTTTGTTCCTGTAATGCCTCAACCGATCATTTTTCACCTGATATATACCCCTGACCTGATTAACAATCAGCTCCGCATCCCCCTGAACCTTGAGATTCCTGATTCCCTTCTGTCTGGCCAATTCTAATCCTAATAACAGGGCTTCATATTCGGCCGTGTTGTTAGTATTATCAAATTGCAACTTATAAGCTGATGGAAAAACTCGGAGCTAGGAGATATGAGAACAACACCAGCGCCTGATCCAGAGGTTGAGCAGCTACCATCAAATTCGAGCATCCAAATTGCATTGGGATCTTCCTCTTCCACATCTACAATGGGTATCTCTGATGCCATGAAATAATTCCCGAAGCTAGCATCTTCGAAAAGAATCTGAGCCTTAGGATCATCTGATTTAGTCACCAAATACTTTGCCTGCGGTTCAGGATGAAGAACCTGTTGAACCCCTTTGACTGGGATCTTGGCTTTGGTCCAATCCATACTAATCTCTCCTCCGACATCTTTACAAAATCCTCTACCCAAGAGAATACCATAAGCCGCAGGGATATCAGCAACCAGAATAGTCATTTTTACTCTCTTCTCAGGGAAGGCAACAAATGCAAACTGTGCGTCCTTAATTTGACCAATCAGAGGGACTTGTTTAGTTTCCATGGAATAGCACCGTCCATATGACTTAGTCAAAGTAAGCCAAGGGCTTGGGCCACTTTTGCGGGCATAACATTATCAGAGGCCCCTGAATCAATGATGCAATTGCTGAGTTTAAACCCATTTATAAGTAGAGACAAATAAAATGGTTCAATCTTTCCTGAGGAAGAAGCAGAGGTCAGATTATTCTGAGGTGTGGGTTGAGTAGGATTTGAAAGGAGACCTTTAGCAGGTGATGGAACGGCCGCTTTACTTCTGATGAACTTGGCCAGCTTTTCAAATTGTTCGGGATTCGACTGAAGGTATTCTGCTTCGACATTTGAATTTTGGTTCTCTTTGCATGATCAATAATATCGAAAGCAGTGTAAGAAGGAATGATAGTAGGCTCAGTTCTAATTATATGAGCTTGTGCTGGGGCACTGACCTTAGGAGAAGGAGAATAAGGAGCAGCTGTCTTTTTAGTAACCTCTCTTTCAGTTTGCACCGAAATAGGGGTACCCCTCTTAACTATGGATACAGGAGGTTCCTTATTCTTCTCCTTAGTATTTTCCAGAGGCTTTCTGGGAACCTGAGATTGGGACCGAGTGAAAACAGCAAATGATTGACCATCTGGCTCACATTCATCTTCATCATATTCCAAATAACCAATGCTGGAGTCGCCAGCTGACTCATCATAAGACTCATCAGCATATCCTGAAGCTTCGAAATCCTCACGGGAATCTTGTTCTTCTGGTTCATCATCTTCTTCAATTATTTCCACTGCTGCATTAACAGGCGGAGCTTCAATTGCTAATCTCGGTTGAGCAGGAGCTAACCGTGGCCTATCTCTGGCAGGTGCACCATTGTTATTAAAATTCCGCCTAGGGATATCCCGGTACGGAACATTGCTCACCTGCTGAGACACTTGCTTCTTTAAAGCAATCAAATCATTAGCCATTTTTTGAAACATAGGGTCAGTATTACCTTGAGAAGAACCTTGATTTTTGATTTTGGGTATATCTTTCTTGATCCTTCCGGCTAAGATGAGATCATCCTCTATTTCAGTAGCCGTTGACTGAGCAGTAGCCAAATCTGGGATAACCGACCTTCGTAATAAAAAGCTTATATCAGGAGGTTGAGCATTGATGAAAAAGCATTTTTGGTTTTCCAGAGTTGGTACAGCTATTTCTGGAATTTTCGGATCAGCTTGTTGAACTTAGCCACGAATTCCCGCATAGGTTCATGCGATTCCTTCTTCATATGCGTGAGCTGAGCTAACAAAGCATGAGAATCTTCTGCTAGTTTGAAACGTGCTTCGAACTTAGTTTGCATGGTAGCCCAGTTTGGGATGCATGCATTCGGGAGGTGATAAAACCATTCAGCTGCTACTCCCTGCAATGTTTCAACGAAGAGTCGAACGGAGACATCTTCGTGGGCTACTCCGAGGACACCGCATGCAACAAAGAAAGATGCAATATGCTCATCAGGATGTTGCTTCCCATCCCCATTGAACTTGGGAATGTTTTTACGAGATCCACGTGGTAACTCATTCGATGGAGGAGTCAAGGAAAGAGGACCAATAACTGCACCCCAAGGCACAGGTTGAACCGCCATCCTTCTGAAAAGAGTGCGTACAGGGATCCGAGTATCAGACAAGAGTAGTGCACGACAAGTTGCAGATGCTTCCCGTTCTTCAGGGATCCGGTTTCTCCGAACAGGCGAAGAACTTCTGGCTCGGTTAGAGACAACGCTGTTGGGAGAAAGGCTGAAATTATGCTGTTGCAGTAACTCGAAGAGTGGATCAATTTCACCTTGAGCTCGGCGGGACCGAGTGAAGATCCTCCTGGCCAGCTTGAACTGAAAGGAGATCTTATTAAAAATAAGGCAAATATGGAGTCGCCAGACACCGAGAGGATAAGCTTTATACTATTGATCCGTATTCCCCAGCGGAGTCGCCAAAAACTGTTGGTTGGATATTTTGTCAAACCAAAATATGAGGTTCAACCACAGTACATGGGATTAAATCCCTCCTCAAAGACAGGTGAGGCTGCCTGTTTATTGCTAATCTAAAACACAGTAAATAATATATACAATATTCACACTAATCTAACCATTGGGGGTTGGGATGAAATCCCGAAATCCACATTCACACGATTGAGGATATTGTTTTCGTAAGTGAAATAGGTTAGAAAGCTCACATTACGGTGAAAGAAGCACGGTAGAAAAGAAATGGGAGAAACGTATTTTCTTTCGAGTAAACATAGAGCACGAAATAATCATACGAGTTTTAGATCACGGATATAGTGTCAGAGATAATTAGAAACAACGAGATTCTATGCAAAGAATAGCTTTAAGATCATGAACATAAGAACACTTTGTCTTAAATAAGATATATTTCACAACACAAAGTCTCTGAAAACAATATCAACTTCTATTCTTCAAAATGATTGAAAGAAAACACAAAGTTTTTCTCCTTTCCAATAGCCTCTTAATGCTTCAAAAATTCTCGACCCTTTTGAATGCACGAGGCATCCCTTATTTATAACAAAAGAAGCTAGAGATAAAAGCAGGACGAGATCTAAAGAGTAGCATGTTAGCGGAGTTTCGAGTTTTGCATGACTCTCACGTGAGGAGATCAAGTCAAAACATGAATTAAAAATATGATAAAATGGAAATAACAAAGACATGTCAATCTAAAAATAGAAATGACATGGGACGTTGGGAATTAATCCGAATCATCATCTTTTGCTTCTTCTTCTTTCTCCTCCTCCAGTGAGGCTGTTTGTTCTGAAACTCCTGGAACTTCCGAATAATGCCTTGCATTTCATTCTCATCAGGCGCAGTGGAGTGATCATTCCACATTTTGCAGGTTTCATGAACATCACTGGCAGTGCCGGGAAGTTTCTTCAATCCTTTGCTGAGCTTTCTTAAGGCCTCTAAAGTGTGCTCAATCCTTACAAACTGACCAATGACTTCAAGGTCAAATCCGTGTACAGGTTCATGCTGAATAGATTCCTGAACTTGTTTGAAGAGATCATCTGCTGATAGGATACCTGCGTTCCCAACTGACACCTTTGGACAAATCTTTAGCAATTCTTCTTCCAGATCACTTTTCCCATCGATCAATTTATCCCTTGATTCTCTCAACTTGCTGCAGGCTTCGTTGAGAATCTTTACTCTGAACTTGATGGCCTTGATCAGCTGAAAGTGTTTATCTGTATGTGGAAGAACGCCTTCTTCTACCAAGAGATGTGCTGGTATTTGCTTTAGCACTTGGAGAGCTTCACAAGTCAAATCAAGCTGTCCAATTTCTTCAGTGAATTCCTCATCCATCTTCTCTCCTTCCTTCTGAATCTCCCCCAAAGACTGATGAACTTTCACCACGTCTTGAATTACTTCCTTCCCTTGTTGGAGCAACTTTTGGATCCATTCATCAACCACCCTTCCTTTTTTAGCAATCTTCTCAATCGTAGGCACCGATGAGAAATCGAATCCGGCAGATACAGAAGAAGATGGTATGGATTCCAGGGGTGTTGAGAGTTTAATCAAAACCTCTGTCAACTGCTCCACTTTTTCCTTAAGCTCATTTCTGCTGTCCTTTGTTTCTTTCAACTTTTGGCACAGGACGTCTATGGAATCCTTTGCATCTTGTTGCGCCCCTTTTGCTGTCACTTTCCCTAGAGCCACCACAGTTTGCACAGTAATCATTTTGTTACATCATCTCTAGTTTTGTCGGTGAGGAGTGGCGATCTCTGTGAACTTATCTCTGAAGCATCCACCAAAACCCTTGAAAGCTGTTTTGGGTTTCTTGGCTGATCTCGTGATAGAAGCCTTGAGTGAGCTGAAATCAAAGGTGGTAGGTACAATCACTTTCCTCTTCCTCGGAGTTTGCTCGAGTAGCCATTGTGGTGTATCGGAGAAGCGCCAATGTTGTAATAGCTCGGTATTCTACTCTCGAGGGAGAAGATTTACTATTGGAGGGGGAACAGCGTGAGCGAACATGGTAGTAGGTGCTGACATGAATAGAGGCATAGGTTGTGGGGGCGTGTTGGTGATCACTTGGGTTCAGTGGAGAGGGTGAAAGCCGGAGAAAATATTGGCCATGCTTGAAGAAGTGGATGGAGAATGAGGAGGCTGAAGTGGTTGTGTTGAGGGGGAGGCACGATTCGGATTTCCAAAGCCTTGAATGCAAGAGATAAGGTCTCTCCAGTTGAGCAATCAGCAAATGGTGAAGTCAAGAGCTGGCTTCCTCCTTCTTCTAAATTAATCTCCCCTATTTCTGGTGGTGTTGGTGATTCTGGCACAACCACCGTTTGAAAGTGGAGAGACAATTGAAGAGATTTGTCTTTCTTTCCTCTTCTTAGGGATCCTGATTTTATAGGCCCCCAGAAGATTCTTTGTCCTTTTTCTTTTGGGAGGGCCCCACCTCCGTTTCAGCCAACTTTGGAAACTTGTCATCTTTAAAATTCATGCCCCAAGAAGAGAGCCATTTTTTGGTGCGAGCAAGAATGAGAGCCGACCTATCTGTGATAGAGGCTTTTTCGTTGGCCGACCAATCAATAGGCGGGAAAACGTATCGATCTTCATTAAGCCCATCATAGGACATATCCAACACACTTTCATTGTCAGTTGTGCCATCTGGCAAATCAGAAAGCTCTAGCGTCTGAATCTCATTAATAGTTAACCTACTATTATCTTTTCTGCGAACTGCAACTTCGTTACGCAGATCCACCCAGATATCCTCAATGTCGGGCCTGTGCAGATGTAGGGCTCCATAGGTTCTAAGTACTCCTCGGATGTCAAAACCATCCCGAGACTTCATATGCTTCTTTAATTTCTCCTGGAGTTCACATTCAACATTTTTGGCCTTTGCCACTGTTGAGCAAGTATATCTCCCAATAGAAATTGGGAAGGATACTGCTGCCTTATGCTTGCTCTGTTGGAATTTGTGAAAATCCAATAGTTGTCTGACCAATTCTATTAGTATCAATCTATCCCCTGGATAGCGAGGCAGACGGAAAGGCTCTCCTGAGTACATGACCATTCGAAGGTAGGTAAACTTCTTGAACTGTAAGAAGATACATCCCCATTTAGATACCTCAGTCCAAGCTTAAATCGATACCCTTGTCTTTCTTAGCCACAGGTTCAGGTTGTGAGATGTTCTCGTAGAAAAAGGCGTCATTTACCCTCCTAAAATGATCCTTGGACCCCTTCTTTGTTATTTGAGGATAATACTTATAGACTGGGTTTGTCGTTCTGCTTCCTTTAGTATCCAGTCCGGGATAGCTCCTCATTCCAGCTGCTGCATAGGCCACATATGAGAACATATAAAACTTTCCGGTCGATAAGACCGTCGTCATCTGAGAGTCAATCTCATTACTGATAAGGGTTCCCCAGTCAATCCCTTGCTGGTTCTTCTTGATGGTGACCATAAACTGATACATCCATCCATGAAATAAATTTGATTCTGGCAAGCCAAAAACCCGGCTCAGCAGGGTGATAATGTCATTGATTTCTTGTATGAAATCACATCTAGGAATAGTTCTTGGAAATCTAGATATTACTGGTTTTGCCTTGACCAAGAACTTCTTATTGACATCCTTAATGCAATTTTCTGTTCTTGTCCCGAGCCTTTGACTTGATGTAGGTCCCCATACTCCTCAAAATTAGGTAGTTTCAGGAGATCATCAAAATAAGCTCCATCTAGTTTGATAACTACCTCACCAGCCTGATTCCTTACTGAACGAGAAGCCGAGTCGTAGCCCCGGCGCACAAGCCAAAACAAACTCTAGACATTGGGCGGACATGGGAAAGCTCTTTGCAAGGGCAAGCCTTTGTTAGCTAAAGCCATCATCCATGGGGTTTGAGAAGAACTCTTCACCCTATTCCAAAAGTCGTCCATATCTATGTTGCCAAGTTCGGTATCCCACGATATCATAATTACAATCAATATATGATGGGGATTACGGTTTCTTAAATTTGTACTTCATCTGCTAGACTTCTCGGCCTTCTCTGAGATGAACCAGGGTCCGACATGAAGAATGTGGAGGAGAAAGACTCGGAACTCGAGGTGATCTTTCAAATTTGGAAATCCCGATTAGTGAATGCGCTGGAAGAAGAGAAGAACCCGACACGCTAAAGAGGATGTCGGAAAACCACGATAACCCGACAAGTTTGATCTGTCGGAACTTTGGCAAAGCCCGACACTTGCTTTTCAATGACGGAAACTGGCGGAAACCCGGCACTCACTGTCAATGGCGGAAATGGGAGGAAATCCGGCGCCCACTTTTGATGACGGAACTTCGGAGATTCCCGACACTTACTGTTGAGGTCGGAATGTTGAGAAACCCCGATACTTCAAGCTTCCTTTATACTCTGGGCCTTTGAATCTGCAAAACAGTCTTCAAAATCCGGGAAACAAAAACAGAGTCTTTCTCGAATTTTCACATATACAACTTCCTTTCTTTTTTGTTATTCATATTCCATACATCATGCATATAATTAGAATTTTGGAAGAAACAGCATCAATTGATAGTCTCAAAAAGAAAATAAACCCTAAAAACCCAAAACCCTTTCCAAAACAACACAGAAAGAAGAAGGGAAGAAAACCTTCAACAACTGGCAAGAAATTGGGAAGAAAATGCGCGCAATCGATCCATAAAAATCAAGAATAAAGAAGGAAAGAAGAATACCTTCGATTCGAGACAGGTAAGATCAAAAACAAACGATCCAATCGGGCAATGCGAGTTTGCGGGTTTTGAAAGTGGAAGAGCATGCGAAAAATCCACGAATTAAAAATATGAATGGTAAGAATGCGTGGAAATCCGGCGTATTTATAAGAAAATTAGTAATAAATACACTTCAGCTCGGCACGTGCCTGACTCACCGACCATTCGGCATGAATGCCATGTCAGCATGTTGGAGGGGTCCGAAAACCCGCAGCGAAGAGATTTAGTGCATTCCGGGTTTCGGGTTTCGGAAAACATAGAGCACAAAACATGAAGTGCTTAGGTGCTACATAGCCCCGAAAACCCGAATACAAAGGATTGAGCGGACTTCGGGAATCGGAGAACATGGCGCATAAAACATGTTTTGGATCATGGATGTTCCGATGCTTTGGGGTTCCGAAAACCCGAATACAAAGGGTCTTCTCAATACAAGGCGGGTTTCGGATTTCGGAAGTCAGATGTCATAAAACATGTTTTAACTTATGTACGTTCCGATGCGTTGAATTTCCGAAAACCCGATTTCAAAGGATTTTTTCAATACAAGGCGGGTTTCGGATTTCGGAGGTCACGCGACACAAAGCAGGTTTAAACTTAGGTATGTCGAGCTGTTGGTAACACCCGAAAACCCGATTTTCTTTAAAAGAGGCCATAATGCAAAATCACTTCGAAAATTTTGTAGGGGTTATCCGATCGTTTTGTCGTGAACTCAAAACGGGGATAACATGCTCTAAGAAGTAGTCAATCTATTCACCTACATGTGTGCAACTGAAAATAAGATGTGATCACTTAGAGAAGATTTGGAGAAAGAAAAGGATCACTGGGTCCTTTGTGTCCCTTTGGTGGATGAAATGAGAAACAGTCACTCTTAGGAGTTGATTACAAGAAGGTTTTTGACAATCCTTCTAAAGACTTTCTGCACGTATGGGTAAAGGCCTTAGAAATCAGATTTAAAGAAATCAACTGAGCCATCACCGAGTTGGATGAAAAGAGGAACAAACATACAAGTTGTAGGATAGTATTAACCACTAAATTTAGAAACTTGGAGTGCATGCAATGGGAGAATTCACAAAAGCGATGAGTTGATTGGGCCATTCGAGGAGTATGTTAAAAAAGAGGTGGGTAATCCATTATCCTTCAATAAGGATACCTTGGAGTTTCTCTCGAGACTCAGCTGCCATCGTACTCATTGTAGAGAAACATCCATCATGTTTTAGTAAGGGCAAATATATCGATGGTGTGTTTGACGGGTGGACAAAGGCTCTAAGCTATGTACGTATTCCCCATCTGCCGACAGAGGAACTCGCAAAGACTTGTTTTAGTAAGGAATTTTGAGAGATGGAGATCTTCTTAGTAGCGTGAGATGGAGATCGGTCAGGAAGCAAGATCAGATCCACTAGAGTGGCTCATTCTTCTACATAATTCTTCCTCTTTCTTCTTCTTCCTTCTCTCTCTCTCTTATCTTCCCTCCCAACGTTCTCTTTCTTCAATGTTCTAATTTTGCATTGGGGTTCTCACTTTTGATATGTCTTTAAGTGACTTTAGAAACATGATGTAACATTTAATTCACCTTGTTTTTATAAAAGGGACTTAATATTTGATAGGAATATGAAGAACCTAAATTCAAAATTAAGGCATATGAAGAGTCACCGGGAAGATGAAGAGTTTTTCTTCTTCTATAAATTGTAATGCACTCCTCATTTGAGGGTCTTCTTATTTGTTTTTGTGAATTCATGAGAGAGAGATCCTTGTAAAAAAGCAAAGAGATAGAAAATTCTTTCATTCCCCCATTCTCAAATTTCCTCTATTCTCATACTATGTACAAATGTGATTTTGCAAGCTAATAAAGGAAGAACTTTGTGTGTTCCAAGGCATATGAATGTGTACGTCTTTGTATGTATGGTTTCCTCTAGCCAGTAGCCCCAAAATCATGTTGTTTTCTTCTTTAAAAATGCATGTGTAAGATTTTCTAACTAGTGTTTGTAAGCATATGATTTTCTACTTGCAGCATTAGTTTCCCCTACTTCATATTCTCACTCCCTTTCCCCTCTCTCTTGACAAAGTCCTCTCTAGCAAGAAATTTCTAGCTTTTCCGCAAGGTTAGTGGAGTGCCCTTGTTGGATCCCTAGACATAAGGCCAACCAGATAAAACTCACTTTACTCAAGCATGCAAATATAAAATCTGCACCATTTAAGTAGAGGGAATTCGATTCCCAGAGCGTTGGCAAGAAATCCACAAGTTTTTCCACCCAAAATTTTTTCTCACCAACAGTTTTGGTAGAATAAACTCATCTATTTCATGAATGAAACATCAAAAGCACTTGAAAATTGTAAGAATGCTCTGCCATAGTGTTGTCTCCAAGATTCTTCAAGAATTAGATAAAACCATATTGTCTCTTCGCTAGTTCTTTGTGATTTTCTCTTGATAGTTTGGATGCCAATACAACAGAAAGGTAAGAATAAATATGGGATCTTGAAACTTCTTGTATAGTTTAATAGGGATAATGGGTAGCACAAAACCCTCTTGATTGGTTTTGAAAATGAGTGCAAAGCAAAAGAGGTATGACAGAGTTGAAACTTAGGGAAGATATGAGATAAGAACTAGTTAGCCAAGAAATACAGACTTGAGTTAAGTAATTAATCTAGAACCATTTGAATTGTTTTTCAAAACTTTTAAGAGGAATGAAAGGAGGTAATTAAACCTATTTAGTGCCTAAAATAGTTGAAGGAATCTTGTAATAAGAAATTACATGGTCAGAGGCTACAACATGGTAAATGGTTAAAGAGAAGATTCAAGTGTGAGGTATTGAAATCCAAATTTTATGTGAAAAAAACCTATAGAATTGACACTCATAAACACTTGAAAATCTTTATCTTTAAACAATCCTTAAAAATCCTAGTTCAAGACTGTGGACTTTACCTCAAGCATCTAATGCCGCCATAGATGATCAAAGAAGGTTTGCAAGGTTACATTGCAAGTGATAAAGAATGTGAAAAGGATATAAAACATTTAAAAGTAGGTTGTAATGTTTTTGCACGCTACTAACACCTAGTTTGAAGTCACGAATCTGCCATAAATAGATTCACTCGCCAAATCATATGAAAGACAAAATTTGTGATTCAAAGAGTACGGTTTGCAAGGGTCGAGGACTATTTTTAGTTGTTAGATGTGTTTGAGTTTCCCATTAGTCACCATTTGAACTAAATAAATCTTGAAATACCTAACGTCGTGTGCAAGTAACTAAAGATGATTAGATGCCATAATGACTCCTTGAGGCATTTTTTCATGAAGACATTTTCATCTCCTTAGTATGAGTTGTCAAGTGATCCATGTGAAAAGTATTTGAATATGAAGTGGAAAATTCATGTGTATAGGTCTATGTTGTTTACAAATAGCTCATTTTTAAAATTATTATGTTATTCAAGAATGTGAGAAGTGAGTGCAAGGTTGATAGAGTGAAAAGGTGATGTATGTTGAAAACATATGAGCATATATAAGAAATAGGTGTTTTTAGGGTAAAGAGTGGAAGATGAAATCAACATAGAGAGAAATAGGAGTATGATAGGATCATACTCATGAATAAGAGAACATTATTCAATGTTAAAAATGATCTTTTAAGACCTGATATCATCTCGTGTGAGATAAAGAGTAGACAAGTGTCTTGAGAGGAGAGTGAAGGTGAAAAAGTTGTTGAAGTAAGGAGAGCTGCTAATGAAGACAAGTATGATAGTGAAACAAGAATGCTAGTTGAGTGAAGAGGAATGTGCATGAGAATGAGTTTTTTATGACCATAATTTGAATCTTGAGAACATGGAACAAATGAGGATCAAGGTGAATAATAAATTCCTTCATGATTGAAATATTGCAAAAGAGGTTGAGTATATGAAAAGTAGGTGCTTGTTTGTGTGATTCAAGGTGTGGAATGTGACATGAAGATGCGTGGGGAATGAAATTTTTATAAAATTACATTGCAGCTGATTAGATGATCAGAAAAGAGGTGAATTAGGAGAATAATAGAGAAGAATAATGACCTAAAGAAGTGATCATAATTTGTTGTGAGAGACAACACAAGAAAAGTGATCAAAACATTGTGAAGAAGTCTAAGTGAATACTTATCAAGAGGGATTTGAAGCTTCCTTGCAAGTTTCAGCTTGCAAAAGGTCAGTAGGTGCTTGAATGAATTAATTTGGGAGTTGAATCTTCTATGAAAGTAAAAGCTTGTTAAATATCAAGTGGGTGTTTGGTTGAATTTTTGAAGTTGATGATCACCATGAAATCATTACAACCTTTGTAGGACAAATTTTCCAAGCTATTTCTTTGGTTTCAGATGGGTTCTTCTCCCTTCAAGGGTTTCCACATTAACTCAAGTATTCATATGTGTGTCCTTGTTTCATGTTCATGTATCAATGTGTTTAGATTCTAATGGTTATTGATGATCTAGGTTGAATCATATTCTAAGCTTGTGAAAAGTTATCAAAGTTTTTTTTAAGTTGCATTGATTCAACCCCCGTGCCTATAATTACTAACAACCACCCAAAAAACCTCTTACTACCTATGTTATTCCTCTATAGGAAGCCCTTTCTATTATGAATTTTAAAGGTGAATTAAAAAATCAGGTTCATGATCTTACTTCCACTACATTTGACACCTTTCTCCATGATATGATAGCCAATACTTGTATACATCGTGCCACTCATGATAATTTTACATATGCTACTTTTTGTACACCTTGATATGTTTTTATTGATTCTTATGATTCCATATCACCTCTTATACTTGTGGTTGGTCTCATGTGTCTCCCTCTTATTAAGGTTGATACATGTTACCCTCATTAGATTGACTTGCTTGTGCATTTATTATATCCTCACATTCCTCCTAATAATGCATTAATGCTTAATTCATACATGGTTCAACCTTTTGTCGCTATAGGGTTTTCACCTCGTAATTTTATTCACTAATCATCTAAGTCACACATGAATTCTTATGGATCTATTCCACCTTTCTCTCCTCCTAAAGTTTCTATGACATATACACTTGAGTCACATTCTTTGGTACAACTGAGGCCCAAGCCTTCATCTCCCACTAGTAGCTTCTTCACCTCTTTAAGAGGTTCTCATTGGATAGTTCATATGCTAGTCACCCATGGGGGAATTTGATTTCCCTCTTATTTACCAATGACACACTTTTTTATAGGTTTAACTAGACTTTTGAGGGAGCGGTTACACACCCAAACCTCACTTTGCACACACATACTGGGGGTAACCTTGTTTTCCCACTTCTGCTTACACACTCTATAATTCATCAAAAACACTAAAAATCTATATATTCCCCTCACTGAGGGAATTCTTAGATCACCCTTCCTTATCTTCAAAGAATAGGTTTTCATTTATGCCCTTAGGGGGATAAAATCCACAAACATTCAAACATGCTAAAAATCCAAAAACATTCAAATATGGTAAAAATTGAAAACACTTGCATTTCCGCTTATAATTTTCATGTTGTACTTTACTTATCATGTTATATTGATACATAGTATGTTATATTATTTTTCTATACACATGTGCATTCATATGGTACATTGAGTTGAATGCAACGATGCAAGATGCTTGACACTAGTCTTTACCAATTGTTCGCACCAACTAGGGGCATCCACTTTACATTTTCTTACACACAAGTGCTATCATTCCAATATTTACTAATTTACTTCCTCTTACCTCATTTACTCAATACATACATCATGTCATACTATTTATTACTCTAACATGCTAATGGGTGCTTCATGTGTAGTATTTGTTTTAAGTCACTTCTAAACCAATATCATTTTCATTTTATGGTTTGTATCTTGTTTCACATGCTTGATATATGGTTTCAATCACTTGTGGGAAATGTGCTACATGTTATTTTGTTGATTTCTTGTTGGAATTGAGTGCCTCGGTTGTCTTATGAAATCCTGAGTAGTGTCCCATATATGTGGCATATTGTTTTCCATGATTGTTCTACTTGTGTGTCTTTACATGCTTTTGCTTACATCTTTGTGTTGTTTTTTTACTTCTTATCATTAGCACTTTTCTAGATTTATTTTATTTATTTATTATCATTAACACTTTGTTATCTTTTATATTATACTATTATGTATGTGCCATACTATACACCATTTGTACTCCCATATTTACCCTACAAAATCCTACAACACATGTGCACATCAGCTACCGTTCCTCTTGTTTGGGATACATTCACATTACTCTATCTCATGCTCCCCAAACAAGGGAGTAATCATCAGATGATATTTCATCTTCACAATAACTCAGAACTAGGAAACAAAATAAAAGTACAAAATTAGACATTACGAGAAGCTCAAAAAATATATTAGAAGCATATACGTGTAATAGGGAAATACATAACGACCAAAACATATAATAGTGACCATAACATACGGACATTATGCCCCATACCATATGCTTTCGTCTGGAACTATATTCAATAAATGTATCAGTTGGTACAATTTATCAATAACATCTATAAGATTTTTACTTAGATTCAATTATAGAATTCATGGTATATGTCGATTATGATGACCCCAAGGTATGTGAAAGCTAGCATTTCCCTAGTACATAGTGTAATCATTTACAAATCAATTGGGTTCATGTTCATTTGCAATGGTACATATATGTGGGCCTCGGGAAGTATCAAGATGACTGATATCCTTGTAGGCTAGACTTCTCATTGTTCATATTTTGTGGAAGGACGTGGAACAACTAAAATGCATTTGCACTTCTTTTTATTCTCTTTGGCACATTCCACTTGGGGATTGATCACCCCAAGTCCTTCCAATCAGATCCAAACACAAATTTTAACAAATCTCCATGGTGATGGTAACATGAGTACTCTCTCCCCCTCTCTCACAAAACAATCAGGTGTACTCTTTCCTTTGTTTTGATTTTTTATTTACATATTGCTATTTTCATACTAAGTTTAAGTTTTTCATGTTAAAGTTCGATTTCCTATACTATGGACATTGACTACACTCTTTTCTTTATAGGTACGCGTCCTGGAAAAACAAACACAATGAGAAGAAATAAAAGTCTAGCATAAGCACAAGGTGCTCCAGTGAAGGAAAAGTGTGTCTACACACTTAAGTGAATTTTCCTTTAAGCATGCAATTTTAATTTCATAATTAAGAGGGGGAATGTAGACACTCATTTTAGTAATTTATGTCTTGTAACAACACAAATTGTACAATTCCTTTACATTATTAGACACTTTTCTAACTTGGTCAATCATGATAACCCTAATTATATCCATTTCATTCTTGATTAAACACACAACTCTTGTGTTCACACAATGATCATATTAGTCCATAGAATCAAGCTAAACCCTCGTATATTATAATCCCAATTTTCAAAGCATTCTCATATGTATCTTAGACCAAAGCACCTAGAATGGGCCATAACATCCATACGTTATGGCCCTTTCCATCTGCTTTGATCCCTTTCCCTCTAATGACACATTTCTTAATTCAAATTATTTTGGAACACTTTTAGTTTTCCTTATATGAGTTTTCCATATCCATAACGCATATATAAGGTAGTAATTCATCCATTATCAAGGAGGAGATCATACATACTTGACACCCAAAGATCCTCATGAGCATACACTAAGAGAAAACAAAAACAAGGCCATTCCAAGAATCCCTTGAGCTCCATATACTTTGCATACTCATTCTAGGGTAGTCATCCACTCATATCTACAAATATAAAGAACATATCATCACTCCAAGTCAAGTTAGGGAAAAGGTGCAAGTACAATATCATTGTTGCAAGATCATGACTATATATTTGGTTATCTACATTCTAAAAGTCACATGCTAGGCAAGAATGATTTTTGGTTTGATCCCTCTTTGAAGTAGTGGTTGCATAAGTGGTGCACAAGGGTGCCCACAACTGACCTATTTTTTTAGGATTTCTTGGATATCTAGGGATTTTTAGATCAAATTAATTGCAGAATGAGCATCATAAGATATTGAAGGCCCAAATTATAGACATGAGTGAAACAAGAAGCAATATTCGAGACACATGAAGTTGCAGGAGTGAAAATCACATAGGACAAGGCCATATAAGAGGGCCATAACATTCATACTCTTTGGCCTATGCCATATACTTTGGTCCGTGCAAGTATTTTAGCACAAAATTTTGATGGTTAGGATTTTTCAGGTCATTTTCATCCTGTTTTAGTCATCAAACTTACCCATGTCATCACACAGAGCAAGAGATTAGCTAATTCATCTTCTCTCCCTCATTGTAAGTGATTTATCTATTGTTATTCATCATTGTTTATCATTTCTTAATGGTTATTCCTGATATTTCTACAATTAGCCTTAGAAACTAATTAATTAGGATAATCTATCATTGGTTGCTACTCCCTAAATATATTAACCAATTTAGGATAAATCACTATTCTCTCACAAAATGAATCATAAGTCACTACAAGTTCCATTGGGTTACTTAATAAACCGTTATTCCCAAGGTTCTTAATTATCAACTCGCTAGGTTTTCTCCACTCATTCTATGATGGTAAGACTGATCCACAATAGAATCTTCATGCCTTCATGGCCTCTCATATGGAGTACATATGTAATAATATTCTAATAGCCAATCCTTTTCCATGTAGCCTATAATAATTGTTGGTGCATTATTTCTATGTAAAAGGTTAAGTTTACTAAGAAATTTTGTTATTCAAATAATTATATTTAATGTGTGCATGTGTCTCGTGAAGTGTGCATTTATGCCTACTCACCTCATATGTGTTATCACCCTATATGGAGCACACATTTAGTGGAAACCACCTTTAGTGGAACCAATAGGGAAAGGGGAGTTCGGTCTTATACAAGCTATTTATAATCCTCACCTCTCTTTGTATTTCCATTGTACTATATGGTGAGTGCAACCTACATTGTAGATTTAACCACTATTTTGATAGACTTATGATATTATTCTTTGTAATAATATTGTACAATTCTATTATGTTATGTGTATGGTTTATATTTTGGTGATGGTGGTCATATTAGATCTTGATTGATCCGAGTGTTCATCAATATGATAAGAATATGCACTTCATTAGTTTTATACACTTCTTTAAGATTCTAGATGGTAATTACAAACTTTACTGAAAATGTTCTTATCCATTTCTCAATTAACATTGGATAATACCTATCCTTTACACAAATCACCTAGGTAAAGATTAAATATTCATGAATTATATCTTACAATACAATAATATGCTTTCCAAAGAGCCTAAACACATTGATGAGAGTGAGTTAATAGATCTATTCATTGTTATCCTTATCCTAAAGCTAAAATAAAAATTCATGTTTGATAACTTCACATCCTTTGAGGACCTATGTCAAAAAATCAAAGTTTATGATACTAAGCTAATAGAAATTCACTTATTGGCTTATGAGAGCATACCTTCATCTAGTGGTAATAAATTATAAATAAATCCATCATACAAATGCAAGCCAAATGCTAGTAAGATGATCAAAGTGGTCAATGTATCACAACACACAAGCTGTGGTAACCCTTACAATGACTCCCACATATAAATATAAATATTCACCACAACCTCCTTATTCATTATAAAAAAACCCTTGAGTGAAACCTAATTTAGTTACCTTTACCCATTATCATTGAAATGAGAAAACCACAAGGTTAAAGGTTTAACGACAAAGTGTCTTGTAGGTTTCGCAAATGTTCTAGACATGAGCTACGTATAGGTGTTTTACACTATGTAAAAATATTCAAGATCTCATAGATAGCAACACCATTTATCTATAAGATATTTAGGCATCTACTAACATAATAACAACTCAATTAAATGCTTGCATAAAATTTTTCACTTATCTGACGAGCCTTTAAAATTCCCATTCCTAGCGCAACTTTTCCACTATTCCCATCTTATCTTGTATTGAAATAATATTAGTTTTATTGTAAATAATAATTTCGTTGACTTAAAGAGAAGTTTTGTGCATGAATATTGGTTATCTTTTATCTTTCATATGCTTTCTTGAATTGATATAAGTTAATTTTGGTGCTAAAAATGTGAATGGAATAACTTTCATAGTCAAGTGCATGACTCATATAAGCCTAATGTAGGATTCACACAGTTGAGCTTAAGAATCACATAACAAAGCACATGGATCACACAACGAAGTGCTTGACTCACACAATAGAGTGTAGGAATCACCCGGTTAGCACAAGATTTTTACAACTCGTGGAGTGACTAGTCATCATAAATTCCATAACGAAACTCGATCTTTTTAGGTGAAACCACCAATTTATACATAAAGATCATTCAAGTTGACATGGTTTAGTCTTTGCATTCAAATTCTAACTGGCAGTAACTAGTCCTTGTTCCATTAAATCCTCCACTTTGTGAGGAGTGTGATTACTTGAGTTCATCTAAACTCCAGAGATCTCTAGATTTAGTTGAGTGTTGTTTACAAGAACTCCACTTCCATTCATAAGATGAGTTTGACTAATAATATACATGCATGACTGCACATTGACTTAATAATTATCAGTTATATTGTTGTTTTGATATAAATTTGTGTAGCTAACTCCTACATGTAAGTCTTACACATAATTAGGATAATAAGTTTTCTTGGAAGAAGAACTAGACTTCACCTAATATATAAGGTGTTATCATTATCGAATAAGTGTGGTATTTTTTTCAATAGAGGATGTGCATTGTAAACTCAGTGATAAATAAAAGACATTATTATGGAATCAACTATGTTTTCATTTGTAAGATGTTGTAACCAAATCAGAGGGAAGGAGCAAGGGCCACTCCTCACCAATGTGAAGGGAAGTTTTGTTTATTTCATGTTCATCTATTTTAGTTTTTTTATTTTCAAGCATTTCTATGTTTTAAGCATTTAAATTGCAATCTTACTTTTAAATGTTTTAGTTCCTTATAGTTATAGATTTATAAGTGTTTGTCCTCTATTTTTCTTTCATTAGTTTTAATAAGTTAGGATAAATTATTAGTGATATCAATTGTTTATTTATCAAATAAATAAGTTATATGCTCAATACATTTCAAACCATTATTTATTGCAAATAGCCTTGGACACCGCCCTGATATTGATATAATATTGAATGATTAAAGTGTGAGTATTAACAATGCTCATCACTTTTTGATGTCCTTGTCGGGAAATTTAGAAGGTGTTATCAAATATTAAGGTACTAGCTTGTGTGCTTTCTGAGAATCTAGTAAGTTTCCATTTAGAATTTATTTTTCCATACTCTTTATTTTAGATATAAAGGTCTTGTAGTGACAACAAACATCTTTTATGTGCTTTTGGAGTATGTGGAATAGGATGATCAAATAAGAACTTATAGTTAGGGAATTGTTATTTAGCATGTTAGAAGTTTATGTTTAGACCTAGAGATCATATAGGTATATTTGTAAGAATAAACTTGAATAACCCCTCAAAATTTACTAGTGGAACCAAGTGAGAAATAAGAGAGGATGGTGGGCAGATTAGAAAATCCTAATAGAGGGAACAATGGTGATCCACCACCAAGAAGGACATTCACTTATCCAATAGAATTGAATCCCAATGACTAAGGCACTATGGAAAATATATCCCCTTTAGTCTTACCTATGTCTAAGGGTTTAGTCTTAAAATATTCTGATCAAATTTTATTTGAATTCAAAGTGCTATTCCATATCTATGATTGTACCTATGACAATTTGAAAAACTGAAGTTGTTTCCCTCAACCTTGAAAGATACAATAATGAGATGGTTCATGGGACTAGCCCCAAAATCTATCCATACTTGGGAAGAGATGGAAACAATTTTTTTGACAAGTACCAATATTATTGTAGGGTTAGAGACCATAGGGAGGAACTCTTTAGGATACAACAAAAGGAAGATGAAAGTGTAGAAGATTATCTTGATCGATTTATTTTCCTTCATAAGAGGTATGGCATAGGCCTAAACATTACTCTTTTGAAAAAAATTATTTCTCAAAGGATTGGATGAGGAAATCAAGAGGCTTTTAACTTAATGGGAAAAGGAGATATGAACAAACTCAAGTTTATAGACATCATTGATCTCTGTAGGAATTATTCCTGAACTCTCCCAAATCTGTGTAAAAACAAAGGCAAGATTGTCAATGGAGATATATCCAAGCTAAGAGAATAAATTACAAACATGAGAACATATCTCTTGGTAAAACTCAATACAATGATGGATAGGGAAAAATCCAAGAACATTGAGCCATTGTTCATATACTATCTTAGATGCAAAGATAAATGGAATTAAATATTTCCCATTAGATAAAACCAAAGTTTGTCTTGTTTGTGATTTGAAACATGTAGCTAATAAATATTTATTATTACCCTTACTTAAGAACCATTTGAAACAAAATACACATAGTGAGATACAAGTTAACTATGTATCTCAAAGGAAAGGAGGTAATTTTGCTTAAAATCAAAACCATCAATATGATCCAAGGACCCAATGGTTTCCTAATCAATGAAACACTCCACAATCTAATCCTCAATCTTGGAATCAAAAATTCCAAAATAATAGAGTCCACAACCATGGAATATGCAACCAACATTTTATCAGTAACCATGGACTCATAACCAACAATTTTCACCATAATTCCAATAGTTTAACCCTCAATATTAGCAGAAATGTAATTCTCCTCAAGTTGTTAATCAACCATTTTATAATCAAAGGAGGACAAAAGACAACAATAAACCTTGTTAACTAGACCAACCACTTCCACCCTAGCTAAGCAACCGATCCAAACAAAATCCTAACACATTTTTTTGCTAGTGTAAAGAATTTTAGGTAGGTCAATCAGGCATATGCTTTTAAAGCGATAAGATCACTATAATAAATTCCATTGAATGTGATAACATACTACTACGCTTAGAAATATTTCTTCCAAACCCTCTTCACCAATCATAAAATAAGTTTTAGAAGAAAAGGAGAACAAGATGAGACAAAACCTAATAATTCATTTGAATCACTTCCAAGAACACCATTCCCATCTATGTTCTTAAGTAAAGACAACACCCCAAACCAGGAGGGTCCTTAATCATATTTTATTTAGGGATTAAAGAAATTAAGAATTGGGATTATCCTTTTGAAATATATCAAAGATATTCCATAATCAAACAAAACAATCAAAGAATCATGTGTCAAAACTATAGGAAGGAAGAGAAACCAACAAAAGACCATACATGTCAATGGAAAATTGACTAGTTTATTGGAAGGAAAGATGATTCCCCCAAATATGGTGATCCTAGAAGTCCTATAGTCACAATTTGTATTGGAAATGTGAAAATACCAAATGTTTTGATTGACTTGGGTGTTGTAATTAACATTATGAATATGAATACTTTGTCAACACTATCTCTTTCTAATTTACAAATAACTCTTATGGTCTTGCAAATGGCATATCAATATGTAGTTAAGCAAAAGGAGTCATAGAAGATGTAACAATCACAATTGAATCATGTTAGAACTATAATACTAAGTGTATCATAATATATAGTTTATATTTAAATAATATAAAATAAACTCTATTCTTATTATTTAAATATAAAATTTATATGACATGGTTAGTTAATCTAATTAACTAACTAATTAAATCGGGTGTGTCCTGTCACTTAAGAATGACATAACCCTTGAGTTATTTAAATATGACCTTAGGTCATATATTCAGGATATCGATTATTATATCGAATATTGATCAAATAATATTCCAAGGGAATATGAAGGTAAATCCTGGTAAATACAGGGAATAGAAGTGAGGAGGGAGTTCTTTGGATTAGTGGATGTAAAATTTTCTTGATAGTGGATTTATTCTCCGTGGTTTTTACCCATTTAGGGTTTTCCATGTTATATATGTGTTAATGTGTTTATTTCATTTATTTATGTTGTATAGTTACATTTACATTTATGTTATAATGTTTAAATTTACATTTAATTAACTTGGTGAATACATTTTACACCCCTCGTCCTGACATGGTACCAGAGTGGGATTAATAAATTAAATTAATCCTAAATAATCTAAGGTTGTAATGGTTGGGAAGTTAGGTGGTTAAATTATTTGGGATGTTATTTAACCCCCCCCCCTCCGCATGGTCAAGTTTGAATGTTGGTTGCATATGTGAAAAGTTATTTGGGACTTTCAACTGTGCGTGAAAAATTCAATTTCGGGAATTACCAGGCCCTGAAAAATAAGGTAAGGGTTATAAAATTTTTTGAAATATTTTATATAGTTTATATAGTGTGTAGGGAATTCAAGAAATCAAAAAGAAAAGTAAAAATCTAAAGTGAAACTCGAGTTTACAGGGGGAGACAAGATTCGAGAAAATAGGTCCTTTAAATTTTTCCATTGGTCAAGTTAAATTATTTTCCCCCCAGTAATACATTATTTTTACATTTTCAATGTGAACTCGAACCCCTATTCTATGTCCTGAATAGGGCCTCTGTGAATTTTGCACCTATAGTTTAAATACAAACTATAATAGTTGTATAGTTTTTATAAAATCTTCGTATTTTATAAAAAAATATATATATATATATATATATATATGTATGTATGTATAATTTTTATATATACACACGCATATATAAAACTATATAAAGCTATGGTTTATATAAACCTAACTATAAACCCTTGTCTGCATATATTTAAACAAAACATATATTAAAAAATATATGCAAACATATTATATGGGGGCGCCCCCTCCAAATCCCCCTCCTTGTTGAGTGCCACTTGGCACTTCTTGCTTGCCTCGGTGAGCCCTTCACCCACACCCACTGCGTGTCCTTGTGGGACCCCCTCCATTTCCACTCGCAAGCCCCCTCTCCTTTGCAACAAGATTAGTCCCACAATGGGGATGACATAGTTGGTGGCATGCTTTATAAGCCTTACCACGCAGGTTCGGTGGTGTGACTATGGTCACACCACCCCATTTTTGGAAGCCCTTGTGGGTATAGCTCATTATAGAGCTCGGTTTTATTGTGAGCGGCTTGGTCGCAGATACATTCATAGACCCTCTATGCGGCTCGGCTGTGGTGATTATGTGGCTCGGTTGGTTAAGTGGCTCAGTTGGTTAATTTGGTTTGCAATATAATTTGAAATTTGGTATTGATAGCTCGGTGAAATAACTCATGAGTTGGTTAGCCAACTCGACCGAGTTGACAAAAACACTACCTAATAAGGAGCAAGAGCTCCAATTTTTTTATTTAAATAAATTTAATTTTTTTCAAAAATGTATATATAAATTATTTGTTTATTTTTTAAAAATATAGACAAATTATAAAAATTATTTTTGTAAAAAATAGTAAAATTATCATTTTTATTTAAAATGATATGATACGATGACAATTTTTTGTCGTCATTTTATTACAAAACTAAAAAAAAATCAATTACATTTCAATTTAAGTTTTTGATATCATTCTAACGTATTCATGTATAGATTATTCAATTAACAAGACCTCCTTTTTTGGCGTAAATTAATCATGTTTGATTACGAGGATTAAAATACAATAGGGGAATTTCTATAAAACTCTTATTTTAATCCTTGTTTATTTTCATTTCTATTTTACGCAAAAATGGGGTCTAATCAATTTTCAATTGATAAATCTCAGATGTTGAATGGAAACAACTACAACATTTGGAAGATTTGATTGAAGGCAAAATTCATGGCTCACAAATTATGGGCAATTGTGAATGGAACTGAGAGAGCTCCTACCAGAAGACACACAATTGTTGAAAATGTCACTACATATCAACAGAAAGTACAAGAGGTGATGTCCATTATTTTGCAAAGCATACAGGATGATTTTCGCTTCATATCAAGAATCAAGAGAGTCCGAGTGAGGCTTGGGCTTAATTGGAATCGATGCACGAAGGTACACATTTTTCAAAAATTATTAAATTGATCTTAGAGCTTATGACAACTCCCATGAAGGGAGATGAAAAAGTGATAAATTATTTAACAAAAATAAAAAATATTAAGTCACAATTAGATGGATGTGGCAGTAATTTGATTCAGGATAAATTGCTTTATTTCATTATTCAATTGAATATTCATGAAAAATTTAGAAATTTCATTTCAATTTTGAATTCAAAATATCAAATAGAACAAGACATTCCAGATTTGCAAACCCTTAGTGCTCTTCTTATACAAGAAGAAAAATTTATGTCAAATTTTTATTCTAAGGATAATTCCACATAGGCACTTCTCGCTCAGAAATCAAAAGGTAAAACCTCTAGATTCAAAAAAAACCCAAAGCAAACTTTTAAACCTCCTAGCAAAGATAAGAAACTTGGAAATCTAAGAGTTAGCTTTGATGGAAAATGTCATTATTATGGTAAATTTGGACACAAGAAAGAGGATTGTAAATTTAAAAATAATAGGTCAAATTTCAAAAATCAAAAGGGTAACAAATCTGACCAAAACCAAAATCAAAATCAAAACAAGAATAAGAAAAATAACCAAAAATCAAATGTAATTGTTTTGTATGCCGCTTTTATCACTGTAAAAGAAAATGAATGGATATTAGACAGTGGTGCCTCTAGGCACATGAACTTTATATCTGATATCCTATATGAACTTAGTGAATGTAATGACCAAATCTATTTGGGTGATCATTCCATTCTCGATGTTCAAGGTTAGGGAAAAGCAAAAGTTACAAATGGTTTTATTAACAATGTGTTGTTAGTACCTAAATTAAAAATGAATTTGCTTTCTTGTTTTCAGTTAACTCAAAATAACTATAGTGTAACATTATTAAAGGATAAATGGTTTATTAAAAATGAACATAATGTTACTATAGTTGAAGGCATTTAAAGTAATGGATTATATGCGTTTTCTAGCTTTCCTTTTATTTATTGTTTGATAACTCAAAAAAGTGACACATAATTGTGGCATGAGAGACTGAGGCATGTCAATTTTAAGAGCATGTATGACATGTCTCGACTAAACCTAGTTCTTGTTCTACCACCCATTTCCTAAAATCATGAAACTTGTGAAGGATGCTTACGTAGTAAGTGTTATCAAAATTTCACCCCGGGGGTAAATTTCGATAACATGCATCGAAGTTTTGCAGTCCAAGAAAGTAGATTGAAACAGGAAAATCGTGAAAATTGGCTAAGTCTTTCTCAAAGTTTCCTTTGGGACGGTTGGAACGAATGTACGCAGAAGACGTGGATCGGCCGATTTGCCTGCAGCGATCTGGAAGCAACTAGGACATCTCAGGCTGCAGTACGCGGCGACGCAGAAAGCTTGGCAGTTGATCGAAGGAGAAAAATGACTAGCTCGCGAGTGGGACAGATTCAGACAAGAGTACGTGAAGGACGTAAACCACCCGGATCAGCCGAAAAGCCTACAGCGGCCCAAAAACAAAGGGACATTTGGGACAAAAGTACGCGAAGGGCGCGAAAGCGGTTCGACCGAAAGAGGAAGTAAAATTGACTAAGCCGTTGAAAGCGTAACGATTTGGGACAATCGGGCTAGAAATGCACGCGGACGGCCGGATCGGCCGAAATGAGAACAAACGATCGGGAGGCAATTGGGACATCCGGGCCGCGAAGACGCGAACCGGCCGAATCGGGCGACCGGAGGAATTTGTCCCAAGCGATTCGGGACATGTGGGACAAATGGACGCGAAGGAGCCGAAGGAGTGAAAGCCAATCAAGAGACGCCACGTGTCATCGGCCCAAATGATGGACGAGGAAGCCCATTTTGGGTGGATCGGAAGTTTTTTTCCCAGATAAAGACCTTCAGGACATCCGGACAAATGGACGCGATGGACGCGAAAGAGCCGGCAGACCCGCTGACCAACCAAATCATGACACGTGTCACAAGGAGAAAAGGTTCAAAAGTCAAAGGGCGAGGTTTCAAGCACTGGCCCGAGCCAATCAGAAGAGGACACGTGTCCAAGTTTAAGGGGCCCACAAGGAAATTTCAAAAGAAAGCCCACCGAAAGGTGGAGGAGAGAGAATTATTCAGCGAATCAGAGCCTACCACGTGTCGTCCAGGTGGCGAAGCGCGGGAAAATATTTCAAAATCCGTTTTGGTCAGTTCCGTGCCCTAAATCTTCAGATCATCATATCTTTTGATCCAGAGCTCGGATTTGCACGTTCTTTATATCAATGGAAAGCTGGTGAAATTCTCTACACGATTCCGGGGTCAATATTGCATTTTGATTCAGTTTGAGAGAGAAAATCAAGAAACTCTCTGGCGTGAAATAACAAGCGTAAGTAATGCTTCAACAAACAACTTTAATGCAATGCAGGCGCCGCTTCACATTAGAAACGGCCGCCGTTTTGCCAGGATCCGCCGCTTCTGCCATAATGAGATGAATTGAATGCAACCTGGAGGTGGTTGGGGTAGATTTGGCTTTCCTCTCTCTCTTCCCTCTCTCATTCTTTCTATATATTGAAAAGAGGAGCTTCTTTTCAAGGGTCGAACATTTTTTCTGTTTTGCCTCTCCCTTCTTCTCCTCAGGCGAATTTGTGGAGTTCGAACCTCTCATTTGAACTGTAATACTATTCTGCCTCTTGGCATTCTGTAGTGTATTGTATCAATCTTTGGAGCAAGTAATACATGTCTGTGGATGATTCTCAACCCTCTCTGTGTTCATTCTTTGCATCCTCCTGGTCTTTCACTGCAGGTTTTGTCATCTGTGCATGATCTTATATCACATTCAAATGGTCTGTGTTTACTGGAAAAATAGGTGTTCTTCATTCCTCGGTGCATCACCTCTATTAGCTTAGATTTATTTTATGCATCTTCTTACCTTGTCTCCTTGGCAGATTAGATTAGGTTTTGAGAAAACCCTCTGCATATTTCGTGTGCATCTGAACAGAGGAATAGGAACCAGCCTTCTCTGGAGAATCCTTTCTCAATTTTTCAAGTCCCACACTTGGAGAAAGGATTCAATGTTATGCAATCACTGCTTGGATGCCAAAGTGATCAACCTAGTGTTGGTCCGAAAATCTGTCGCCTGGACAGATCTATGGATAGACGAGCCAACAGTGTGCAGGGCATAGCCCCTCTTTGAGTCAGCAAAGCGAAATTGGTTTATTGCTATTCTACCAGCAGGAATCTTGTGCAAATCTCACAGTATTCTGCCTTCGGGGTTGGGATCTCATCCCAGTAGATTGTTTCAGACTGCGGAAAGAAAGGAATGAAAGAGGGGATAGAGAAAGAAGCAGTCTCGAAGGGAGAAAAGAAATGAATTCCAAAGCGAAAGGTCAAGATTTATGTTTTTGGGTTGGTAGTAAATAGAGCCAAACCTACTTGCATAAATAAACAAAGCAATACTGATGAGAAAATGACAGAAAAGTAGATATGAATCTAACAGATTAAACACATACAGATCTAACATAAGAAAGGTCTGATGCATAACACAACTATTCAGCACAAAGTCTCAATATTTGTATTACTGTTTTCTTCTGTTACAAGAAAGCTCAAAGTCTTTCTCTCCTCACTTCTATTTTCATCTAAAAAATGTCCACCTTTGAATACAACAAGTATTCCAATATATATAGAAGAGGAGAAGGAAAGAAGGCAAAAAGGAGCCAACCACCTATTTACAAAGATATTTACAAAATATCTAAAAGTCATGTTGACTTTTGACAACTTGATGGATGACATCATCCCATGATGCAACATGGATGATGTCATCATTTGTGCCAACATACTTTAGACATTCCAACAAGAAAGTCGAGAAGAGAGAGAAGAAGAAGAAGAAGAAGAAGAAGAAAGAAGAAGAAGCTACTTGTCGTCATCATCCTGCGGCCGAAAGGGGGTAGCCTACTTTTGATGCTGCTCAGGTGATGAGATATGGAACTGAGCGCGGTATTCCAAAAACTTGTTAATCATGGGCCCAAATTGATCCTGGGAAGGATCCTTGTGCCGCTCGCTGATTGCTTCACAAGTCTCCCGCTCATCTATGAGATTTTCTGGGAGTTTGGAATAGTCCTTCTCCGCTTCAATGAGGAACCCGACGAAGTCCCTACAGGCCAGCAGGTTGTTAATAGATTCAGTGTCAAATGTGACTTCTGGCCCTATTCCTTGAGAAGCGATCTCCTTGAAGATTCGGATAGTTTCATCAGCTAACCTTAAGGTAAAGGAAGGAGTGAGCAACCCTGGAGACATGTTGAGAACAATTCACTCCATTTGATGCATTGCATCCAGGGCCTCTTCCTTTACCTTGTCTATCTTTTCCAGAACAAATTCAAGCTGATCTATCCGATAGTCCAGAGTGGACATGGTTTTGTTGAGGGCCCTTGGATGGCCGAAGACACCGAACTTGACCAGATCTTCGACTGAACAGTCGAACATTTGTTGAAAGGTCTCGTGTTGGAGTCTAGCATGTTCTAGCTCTTCTGATATGGGCCCCGCTAATGCTTGGAGTTCCTTGTTCGCCTTTCCGATGTTTAGATACAAATTGACAAACTCGGCGATCACTCTTTCACTGTCCTTGAGGATCTGGCTCCTCCAAGCAGAAACGACCATACCCTGCTCACCAATTTTGGCATATTCATTGATTTTCTCCCGCCGAGAAGCTCGAAGTTTTAGCGCGCGGTTGTGGGAGGTGCACTACCCATCTTTTGTAAGGCTTGAAGCAGATATTTGTTTTGCTCCTTCAGTAGCCTTTTCTCTTCTTTCGTTTCTTGAAGCTTTTTGCAGAGGGCATCAACTGTGGAAAGAGCTTCCCCCTGGAGACTTTCAGAAGATGTCCCCATTGTGACTTGGGTCACAGTAAAATCTGTCGGAGACAGATCCTTTTTCTCTTTGAGGGGATTGGGGTATGCAATTTCCATGATTCTCTCACCTGCAGCACTTTTAGAGAAGCGTGTAACAAAGCTTCGCTTCTTCACCCTTTGGTGGAATCATCGAAAAGTCCATCGTGAGCGATGGGAACTTTCCTCTTTGTTGACTCATTGCCGAGAGATCCAGGCTGGTCCTATGGAAGAAGGACCAGAGACAGAGGAGGAGGCAGCTACAGTAGAAGAGGGGAAAAACGTGGAGACACGCGGCGGCGGCATTGAGAGAATAGCCGAAGAAGTGTCCACGGGAGGAAGGGAAACTGTAGCTGCAGAAGACATAGGAAGGGAAGGGAGCCCGGAGATGAGGGAAGAAATAGAAGAGGACAGATCAGTGAGGGAGGAGAAAATAGACGAAGAAGCAGGGGAAAGAGTAGAAGAAGGGGCAGAGGACACGACCAAAGGGATGGTCGCTTGAGTCACTCGAGGAGGGGAAGGAAGAGAAGAAGAAGGGATAGAAGGGACCTCTGTTGTGGTAGCAATGCCGACATCCTGAGTGGATGGGCCTATGGGACTATCCTCTGTTATTTCTTCCTCCAGAGTTATGACTTGTTCTGGCGCTGTGGAAGGAGGAATTTCAGGGGCTTCTTCCTGAATGGTGCTGGATTCACCTTCTACACCTTTGCCTTTAAGCTGCTTCTTGGACCGTGAAGGTGCGCTGCCTAATGGGGAGGTTGTGAAATCTACCCCGAGGTAGATTAGCCCGTTCATTCGGCACCAGTGCTCTGTCCTACGCAGAGTTTCCTTGGCCCTCTCCTCAATTGTCTGAGGAGCCTTGGTTCGATCAATGGCCGGGAAGGGCCAATCGTCCCCATCTGTGTCATTATATACTTTGTCTACTTCATCTTCCGTAGTTTGGAAGCCTTTGGGGACAATGGCTATCCCGTACTGGATGATTTCTGCCAATGCTAGGCGAGAATGATCCTTTCTTCTGAGCTCTACCTCATGGAGAACGTCAATATAAATATCCTCAATTTGAGGGACATGGATTGGATCAAGCTTTGCTCTTGGCAGGTAGCTCCTTGGGTCGAAGGTAGGCCTGGCTGGGAAGTCATGCTTCAAATTAAGTAACTCCAGCTCTGCAAACATTTCCTTCACCTTGTGGTGGGTGGAGCATGTGTATCGGCCCACTGTGAGGGGGAAAGGAGTTCCACCCTTCTTTCTTTTAAGGCATTTTTCGTGGTATGTGACCAGCTGCCTTGATAGCTCTAGTAGAATCAGCTTAGGCCCGACATACCCTCAAGAGCTGGTTGGCTCTCCAAAAAGTCGACAGCCCTCATATAGGTGAATGTGGGAAATTGGGTGAACAGGGCCCCCCATTTCTCCGTGGCTGCCACTATGTTTTTGGTCGTACGACCATGAGTCAGATTCGGCCTCAACAGGCAGATGATGTGATAAAAGAATGCATCGTTGATTTTGGCAAATTGGGCGATGCTATTCTCTAGCCTCAATTTTGGATAATATTCATATATTTTGACCTGAGGCCAAACTCCACTTCGGGTTAGGCCCGGATAATCCCTCTCTGACGCTGCAGCGTAGACCACATAGGAGTTCATATGGAATACTCCCGTTGTCAGGCGGAATTGTCAGAGCTGCTCGGAGATGGTGCTACTTATAATTTTCCCCAAAGAAAACGCCGATCGGGAAAATTCTTGTTCATTGTTTCCAAGTAGCGCAGCATCCATTTATGGAAGTAATGGGCGCGTAAAGCCCAAGACCCCGCTCAGAAGGTAATGGTATCGCCGAGCTCTTCGAGAAGTCACCGCGCGGTGGATGATTTGGGGCCACCGGGTTACTACCTTCTTGTTCTTCAAGTATACTTCATTCATTAGTTGCATGCATTGGTCTTCATTATCTTCCCAGGCCTTGATGCACTCTTCTTGGCTAACGGCCACAAAGTGCCGGTGGTGAGGGATGCCGAGTATGAGCTCAAAATGATGGGCAGTGAGGTTAATGACTACCTCGCCCTTGCTGTTTTTGACACACCTTGTGTCTTTGTTGTAAGACTGGGCAACCACCATCATAAATTCATTGTTGACGGCGCTGACGGGGATTCCTCCGGTGAAGTGCAGGGCACTGCCTATTAGTTTGTCCATCCATGGACTCCTTGTAACTTTCTGAGTTCTGGCCCAGAATTCCTCCATGTCGATATGCCCCAATTCTGAGTCTCTGACATCCATGCTGCATTCGGCCTGTGACTCGGGCATTCTGACCCTCTGATATTTGTATTTCATTTCTTCCTCCGTAGGCTTAGCCTTTCCTTTCGATTTGATAGGTCTTTTGCTGGATGTTGACATATGTTCTTCTAAGTTTATCTACTGATCTGCATGAAGAAGAAGCGAAACCCAACGTAGAAAGGTTGCATGGACATTTGATTTCCTATGAAGTGCTACATGAAGAAAGAGTTAGTTATTTTCAGGCTCAGGGCGCAGGGCGCATGAAAATTGCAGCTTACAGGGCTAAATAGGTAAGGCGCACAGGAAGAGGGTGTTGCAAGGATAAAATTGGCGCCAAAGGCGCATGGCGCATGCATACTGCAGATTGCATTATATAGAGGGCGCATGAAAAGTGCATGTTACATAGTGATGTGGATGCGTCCTTTCGCGCATGAAATTTTCATGTTGCATTGGGATTTGGTGCGCCCTTTGGCGCATGGATGGTTGTGTAACAAGACCTTTCAGTGCGCCAAAGGGAGCATGGCACGCAAAGCACAAAATATTTACACAACATGATGTTATTGTAATAGGGGATGCGCTGCACCTTCAAAGACTTGTACTTAGCGCAGATAAAGCTTGTGTTGCATGGATGCCGGGTGCGCCATTAGCGCATGGAAATGTGATGCAAACACGTATGATGGTACGCTAAAGGGCGCAAGTTTAGCACTGCAAAGATGTGAAAGAGGCGCGCCTTTAGGGCACATGAAAACTTGATGCAACAAGCATGATAGGTGCGCCATCAAGCGGGTTTTTTCATGTTACGGGGGTGACAGATGCAATCAAGGCAAGAGAGAAACAGTGAACTAAATCACTCTTCAAAGGGGTTTTTACATGGTGTAGATCTCTTCATCTCCTCCTTTCCTTTTTGACAGGCCATTTAGGTAAATGAAATGGTTAAAACCAGGAGGGTTACAAACCATTGTTTCAAGATAACGTCCTCCTCCAGCAGATCTGGAAAGAGGAAGGTAGGGAAAGACAAAGACGGGGGGAAAAGCATGCTCAAATCATGCACTCAAAAACCAACCAGCAAGCAAGAAGAACCAGAAACAAAACACATGGAAGAGACGAGAGCACTTACCCGGATAAATAGAGAAAATCTTAAGAACGGGTCCACAACATGTTGAAAACGACGAGGCAGGGGCTGACAGGCTCAGAGAAAGGAAATCACGTGCTCTGTGAATAGTGAAAATGACATTTGGGTGCGCAAACACATATATATAGGTGAGCTGGTCATAAATGCGCCACCCACTTTTTAAAGGGCGCATGAAAGTTTGTCGGCCGACAGAGAAAAGCGCACCCCTTCGCACATGAAAACGTTGCACGCCAGGAAATTAAGCGTGCCTTTAGCGCACCAAACGCTATGTCAACATGAGATTATGTGCGCCTTTGGCGCACCAAAAAGTGGCGCAACAACAAACTTTGTGCCAACACAAAGGCGCATGCACGCGCATGCGCACGCAAGGAAGGTTCAACACACTTTGGCGCACCGAAAGGTGTGTTGACACTGAAAATCATGCGCCAAAGGTTTTAAAGGGGGCACACCAAAAGTTGGTGTTACAAATCAATTTCATGCACCCAGCCAAAAAAGGCTCAAAAGACCGAGTTCGAAAACCAGATTTCTGGGAAGGGATTTTACAACGTTTCGAACACAAGGATCCCCGAGGATCGAACAAAATTTTGGTATGGTTATCGGTAAAATTGCCCTTGTCAATTTTACGAGATAACAATTTGGCTCTTTCTCGGGGACTATCCCGAGCAAACTCGGGGTAGAGAATCCCAAATCACTTGTGCCTATCCATTGGGTAACAAAGTCAAAAACAAGGGCGACCTGAGGGGAGAAAAAGGAAACACACAACAAACCGAAAGCAAACACACGACGAAAACAAACACACAACTTAAAGCAAACTGTACAAAGAAGAGAGCAAGCTCTACTTCCTGAAGATCTTCAGATGCTGCCCGCTATAGGGAAGCGGGAGTTCGGTTCCATCCAGATATGAGAGATAGAAACTATTCTCTCCGTTGAGCTGCTTGATCTTGAAAGGCCCTCTCCATAGAGAATCCAACTTTCCGTGCATGCCCTTTGGCTCTCTTCGCTTGTCCCATAAAAGAACGAGATCTCCCACTTGAAAATCCCTCTGCTTGGCCTTCTTATCGAACAGTCTCTTGACTTGATTCTGATGCTCGGTGATCCTGTCGACCACCCTTACTCTCTTTTCTTCAAGTTCTACCAGATACATGATCCTTTTTTCTAGAGAATTCTGGAAAGTTTCATCTTCTATGGCTCGTGCCAAGCGCAGAGCAGGGAGTTCAACAGAAATGGGAAGCTCGGCATCAGTGCCATATAACACTTGAAAAGGTGACATACCGAGAGACCTCTTAGGAGTAATGCGGTCTGCCCACAAAGCGTCGTATAAGGACTTGTGCCACATTCGTTGATTTGCTTCCACCAGTTTTCGTATGATGGTCACCAAGTTCTTGTTGCTGGATTCTGCCTGACCATTTCCTTGAGGGTAATAATCTGAGGCATGAGCCAAAGTTATTCCATATTCATAACAAAAACTAATAACTTCTCGTGAGGAGAAGTTAGAAGCATTATCAGCAACAATCTTGTTGGGCACGCCGAACCTGACAATAATATTTTCTTTAATGAAATTGCAAACAACCTCAGAAGTGGCATGTTTGACAGGCATGGCTTCCACCCATTTAGTGAAGTAATCCGTTGCTGTTAGGACATAACTATGTCTGGCACTCGATTGGGGGTTGAGTGCACCAATAAAATCAATTCCCCATTGCCTGAATGGCTCGTTGATAATAACCGGCCTTAGGGGAAAGGCAGCCAGCTTGGGCTTGCCGATGAATCAGCTGGCAGCAAGGTTCACACTTCGCTACCCAGTAGTCAGATCTTGGAAGAGCGTCGGCCAATAGTACCTGGCTCGAATGATCTTGTGTGTAGTTACGGAGGAAGAGAAATGGCCTCCACAGGCTGAATTATGAAAACTTTCCAGTAGTCTCACCTGCTGGGGTTTGTCGACACATCGCAGGAAGACACCATCTATTTCGCTTGTATAAACCGTCATCCCAGATGACATACTTGGCCGCCCTGAGCTTTGTAGTGCGCTTCTCCTTTGCGGTTAGGTGGGTTGGACATTCACCGTAGGTGAGAAAGAAAGCAATATCTGAATACCATTCATCGCTGGTTGCAACAAATAGGACCAGAGGTAGAGAATGGGTTTCCTCCAGAGGGCTTTGCGCTTCATTGGTACAGTCATCTTTTTCCTTAGGGCTTTCTAAAACTTTGTTTTCAGCCATAAGCTGACATAGGCCCTTGCCTCTCACCAGCTTGGTTGGTTTTATATCCAGATCGTACTCCTGGACCTTTGCAATCCAATTTCCTCGCAAGCTCCCTAACTCCTGTTGAGTTAGGATTGACTTCACTGCTGTGTCAGGAACTAGTACTACTGTATGAGAATTTAAAATATAGTACCTGAAACTCTTAACTGCTTTGACAACGGCAAAGGCATGCTTTTCCAGTTGAGTCATTTTTAGTTCGTGAGGCTTGAGAGGAGAACTCATGAACGCAATCGGGGATTCAACGTCTTCTGAATTCTTTTGCATTAATATTGCAGACACAGTATGCTCAGATGCATAACTATACATGATAAAATCTTTGGAGAAATCGGGACATACCAGGACCGGTGCATGAGCAACAGAAGCTTTTATTTCCTCAAACGACCTTTTCCCCTCTTCACTCCATCTGAAAGTTGGTGTCCCCTTCATCATGTTTAATATGTGGCGAGTCTTCTCAGCAAAGTCGGGAACAAAACGCCTAAGGAAGTTCACCTTTCCAAAGAAAGAATGAACGCCAGTCTTGCTTGTAGGCAAAGTAAGGCTCTAAATAGCCTTAACTCTTTCAGTATCTATCCTTGTTCCTTCCTTGCTAACGACATGCCCCAGAAGCTTTCCTTCTGTGACTCCAAAAACAGACTTTTTTGGGTTTAGGGAAATCCCATGCTCTCGGCATCTGGCCAATACTTGCTCCAAATGATCACAATGATCACTTCATTTTTTAGAGAACACAGTTAAGTCATCTAGATAAACCACAATGACCTTTCCCATCATACCTTTGAATGCCAGGTCCATGGCCCGCTGAAAAGTGGCACCAGCGTTGGTTAAACCGAAAGGCATTCTGCTGTAGGCGAATGTACCCCAGGGAGTAGTGAATGCTGTTTTGAATTGATCTTCAGGCGAGACCTCAATCTGATTGTAGCCTGAAAAACCATCAAGCATGGACAGCATCTCTGATCCAGTCACTGCTTGCAGAACTTGATCCATTATTGGAAGTGGGTAGTTGTCTTTTAAGGACGCCTGATTCAAGTTTCGAAAATCTACGCATATGCGTATTTCACCGTTCTTCTTGCGTACTGGCACAATGTTTGCTACCCAAGTACTGTGATGGATCGGGAAGATGATTCTTGCATCCAGCATCTTCTGAATTTCGGCCTGGATAGTGCCCGAGATCTTAGGATTATAGTGCCTCTGCTTCTGGCGAAAGGCTTTGACGTCTTCTTTCAATGGGATATCATGCTGAACGTCCTTTGGCTTGAAGGACTTTAAATCGGCATAGGACCATGCCAACACATCCATATATTTCTTTAGCAACTTGACAAATTTCCGCTTCTCTTCTGGCGTGCAACATTTTCCAATGTTCACAAATTGCGGATGTGTCTCCGAACCTATATTGACTGGTTCGGTCTCTGGGGATGAGTCAGGATCATCTCGCCTCTTCTTTTTCACAAAACGATCATGCCTGTCGAACAACCGTTCGAGAGAAACCAGGCCCTTCGGAATTTTATTTCCTTTGAGCTGACATATGCCGTCGTTCTCTTTGGACTCATCGTCTTGGCCGGTGACTGATTCACGGCACTCAGAAGTGGATCCTTCGAAATGCAACTCCTTAAAATTTTCCGATTTTTCCAGAAAGGCAATGAGTTGATTATCATCGTTGAATACTTGCCAATGCTGAGAGTTGTCTGGCACGCTTGGGCGGAAAACCACCTCAATGGTGTATTTGTCTGTTTTCAAACCTGGGTGTGGGAGCATGAGAGATGCTGAAATGGCCAATGAATCAGCCATGTCATTTTGGGCTCTTGGAATTGCCTCTATTGAAAAAGCATCAAATTCTTCGATGCTGTCCCATACTGCATTACGGTAGTGCCTGAGCCTCTCATTTTTTACTTGATATATCCTCTTGACTTGGTTTACAACCAACTCTGCATCACCTTGCACTTTTAGATTTTTAATTCCTCTTTCTTTTGCGGCTTGCATACCGAGTAGCAAAGATTCATACTCAGCAGTATTGTTAGTGTTGAAAAACTGCAATTTGAAAGAGAGAGGAATTACCTCCTCTTCGGGAGATATCAGCACAGCCCCGGCGCCACATCCACTAGTTGCTGCACAGCTGCCATCAAATTGCAAGGTCCAGATCTCATTAAGATCTTTTTCCTGAATGAGGACACCCGTTTTGTCCTTCTCGGTAGACAAGAAATAATTCCCCATCCCTGATGATTCAAAAAGGATTTGGGCTTTGGGGTCTTCGGAGCTAGTAACCAAGTATTTCTTTTGTGATTCTGGCTCTAATGTCTGCATTACACCTTTGACGGGAATTTTAGCTTTAGACCAGTCCATATGAATTTCCCCACCAACTTCGCTGCAAAAACTTCTTCCCAGCAGAATCCCATAGGCTGCTGGAATGTCAGCGACAAGGACGGTCATCTTTACCCTCTTATCAGGGAATGCCGCAAATGCAAATTGCGCGTCTTTGATTTGACCAATCAATGGCACCTGCTTGGTTTCCAAGGAATAACATCTGCCAAAAGGCTTGGTAAGGGTGAGACCCAAAGCATGGGCGACTTTTGCCGGCATGACGTTATCCGAAGCTCCGGAATCAATTATGCAGTTACTCAACTTATGGCCATTGATTAGGAGGGAGAGATAGAAAGGCTCTATCTTTCCTGATGCAGATGTTGAAGCAACATTTATGCGGGATTCAGGAGGAGTGGAAAGGATTCCTTTCGGGAAACTGTTTAGATACAATGACTTGACTTTGAATATACTTGGTCAATCTTACAAGCTATTCGGGATTTGACTGAAGGTACTCAGCTTCAGACATTTGGATCTTGGTATTTTTAGTATGATCTATGATATCAAACGTGGCCAAGGGTTGCGCTGGTGAGGGAATGAGTCCCTCTCCTCGCGATGGTGGAACAAGGTTACTGATCTTGATAGGAATATGAGGGGGCTGATTTGGAGGAGAGATGGGGGGAAAAGATTTCTTTGTAAAAGAATTAACAGGGAGTTGAGTAGGAAGAGGATTACCTCTTTTAGCAATGGTTGGAGGCACGTTTGACGCGACCTTCTCCTTCTGCACATGGGCAACCACTTCTGCTTCTTTTCCTTGCGAGCGGGTAAAAACAACATATGATTGTCCGCTTGCATAGCCCTGAGTACCCTCTTCTTCATCAGATTCTTCCTCATCAAATTCCATATATCCAATAGTAGAGTCGCCAGTCGGCTCACCGACATCTTGATCATCTTCGCCTTGAGACGAAGGTTCTTCATAGTACTGCTCTTCTTCTTCAATCTCAGCCAGAGCATTGACCGGAGGAGCTTCAAGCGCCAACCGTGGAGCAGTTGCAGGTAGACGCGGCCTTTGTGAAACATTATTGGGAACGAAACTCCTTCGTGGAACATCCCGGTATGAGGAACTAGAAGCCTGGGCCAACTGCTTCTTTAATGCGAGCAAATCGTTCGCCATCTTTTGGAATGCCGGATCAGACGAAGTAGTAGGCGAAGGGTCTGAAGATTTGGACTTGGATGATTCCTTTTTCAACTCGCCAGATATTATCAAATTATCTTCTATCCGAATGGCAGCAGCCTGAGCGAGAACTAAGGTAGCTACTCGCTCTTGAAGGAGCAAGAAACTAACTTTCGAACTCATAGCGTTTACGAAGAAACACTTCTGATTTTCCGGTGTGGGGAGCATGGCAACAGGGACACGATTGATTAACGCATTGAACCGGGCGATAAAATCGCGCATGGTCTCATTGGCCTCCTTCTTCAGGTGAGTGATCCGTGATAATAACGCAAATGCATCCTCTCGAAGGCTTCAGATCTGTCTTTAAAAGCATCCCGCAAGGTGGCCCAACTGGTGATAGATCCGGTGGCAAATGTCTGAAACCATTCATTGCGCAGCCCTTGTAGGGTTTCCAGAAAAAGGTGAACCGACACATCTTCATGAGTTACATCCAAAATACTGCATGACATAATGAATGCATATATGTGGGAATCCGTGCTTTGATTTCTGCTCCCATCGAATTTGGAAAAATTCTTTCGGTTCCGTGAGGGAGCGTGTGAACTGGATGTGGCAGTGCAAGAGGACCCATAGCATTCCCCCATGGTACCGCCATTTGAAAGGCAGAAAGAGAACACGAGCTGGAAGGGTGGTCCCACTGAGAAGCAAAGCACTACAAAGGGACGTGGATGCTCCTTGTGAAAACCGGCTCTTCCGTGGGGGTGAGGCGCTTCTGGATGACCGGTCAGCTGAACTTAGTGATAAAAAGCGCGTCGGTGCTACACTGAAATTGTGCCTTTGAAGCCGATCGAAAGTAGGATCGACTTCTCCACGAGCTCGCCTGCCACGCGTAAATGGCTCACTGCCGAGCGTACCTTCCAGATCTGGAATTTGTGGTGCAGATTTAAAATTTATTTTTGGTTGTACTTGCTGATTTTCTGGTTTTTCTGTCAAAAACCAGCAGCATGTACTTTTCTAAATATTTAAAACTATCCTCTTCAAAAACCGATTGCGGTTAATGACAAATAACAGCGAGGATAAAATGACAGAGAAGATTAGCAAGCTGATTTTCAGATCTGGTTTGACTTTTGAGAGGTTTCAAACTTTTTGGTAAGCAGTCAAAAATTTAGATCTACGGAAAAAT